>BSBK01006069.1:622500-961180 GCA_027943335.1 Chamaecyparis obtusa
GCATCCATGATTCTCGCCTTTTCTGTTCCATTGAAAGTTGTTAGGGCAATGAAAAGCCCTACAATGTGCCTATTAACACGGACTGTGTAGTCATTATTGAAATGGTCCTCCCTGAGTCCCTTCACCAGAGCTCTGCAAATCATATCCGAGAGGGAATTAAGGATGTTATTCCATCTCTCAGACTTGATGTTGCCTTGAAAGGCCATTTGCCTATTCTCCTTCGTGTGGAAGGTCAAAACTCTAGTCTCCATTTTGGAAAGAAAAACAAATAGGTAGTAATCTTTGTTGGTTCCTGTTGTTAAATAAGGTTTTAATGCCTCGTTTGAAACCACCATTTATTATGGAGTGATGCTAGGGCTCATGTGAAATTACTTTATGATTGATAGCTCACTATTTCATCATTAATAAGTACTTTTTGAAGCCAGGGGACAGTTGTTGCGCAGATTAACATAATAGTCTATTTGATTTCGGGAATTTTAGATTTTCAAAAAGGAGGAGGGGGTGACGATGTCATAAGAAATGTAATGATTATTAATTAATCCTCTGCCAAGTGTGGTGGTGCTTGCCTATTCTAGGGGCACCTTGTTGGATGCATATAGATTTTCGTGAGAGAGAGGGCTTCTAAAATTTATATAATAATAAGGTTGCTTTAAATATATAATATGTAAATATTAGTATTAATAGATGAAAAATCAATAAATATCTCCTAAAAGGCTTTAGCGCTAAATAAGACCATGTGAAATGCCCCTAGATTTGTACAAATTTAAATAAGCTTAACTAGGTTTAGTAAGTGGATGTATGGTACCTTAAGGAAAAGTAAGTTTCAATCTAGAGATGTGACTAGAGGCGAACTCAATTATTACAGAATTGTCCTAGGTGCTGCCATTTATGGAATCCTTAATGCATAGGAGAGTTATCTTGGAGTGTGATGCCATCTTCTCCCATATTTGCAAGTTCATTTGCCCTACTATTGCCTTCTCAATAGATATGGTTGAAAGTTACCTGTTCAAAGGAGTTGCATAAATTTAAGGCCTGGGAGAGGAGGGAGTTTAATTTCCACTTAGGGGTTGATCCTTTCCTCAAGGCATTGATAATGATTATCGAGTCCCCTTCAATTTCCAAGAGTTGAATTCCTAAGGATAGGCCTATTTTAAGCCCTTTAATAAGTGCTAAAAATTTAGCCCAGTTGTTGGTTTCAATTCCTAAAGGGGCTACAAAGGATGCTATTTCTTTTCCTTCATGGTTGTGAATACTGCCACCAATGCCTGCTATCCCTGGGTTACCCCTGGAAGCCCCATAGAAATTAAGTTTGAACCAACCTTCTACTGGAGGATGCCACTTACACACCAATCTTTTGGATGCCAGCCCCAAATTCCATGATCCAATAAAGGGAGGGAGGGAGAGACCTTGCCATGCTTTTGTCATTTTCTCATCCCAATGACTCATATGAAGATCAATTTTTTGAATGTGAGATAATTTACTATTAATGTTTTCTATGATGGCCGCTTCAATTTTATTGCATAATTGTCTCCAATCCATTTTCTCATCTTTGAAGATTCTTCTATTTCTCTCTTTCCAAATTTCCCTGATTAAGATAGATGGGGTAGAAATCTAGAGATTAGCATAAATGTTGTCCCTCTTGATAATCGGCCATGCTTGGAGCATTTTCAGAAGAGAAGAAGGGGACGCTGAAGATCATCATAGGACTCCTATGAGCCATTCCCAACATTTATTTGAGAAGGGACAATTTAAGAATGAGTGATCTGTGTCTTCTTCACTATTTTCACAAAGAGGGCACCTACTAGGGCCTGAGAAGCTCATTTTCTTAAATATATCTATAGTTAGGAGTTTGTAATTTAGAGCTAGCCAGGTGTAGAAACCAGCTTTGGGAAGACATCCTTTGTTCCAGCATAAGATGGTGGGAATTTCAGTCTTCTATCTCTTATGATTCTTATTTAAGTGATCATAACCGTCCTTTGTGTTGTATTCACCATTTTTGGATCCATCCCAAACTAAAGTGTCCTTATTGTTGTTGATCATGATCTTTCTCTTATTAAGGATTCTTGCTAAAAGCTCCTGCTCTGAAGAGGATAAACCTAAAATTTGGAAGGATTTCCATTCCCATTCCTCCCCATTATATATTATGTAATCCTTGAGGAAAAACCCAAATCTAGATTCTAGGAAGTTTTGGAGAGGAGCATTGTTTAGTTCTTTATTTAAAATTTCATATCCTCCCCAAGAATCTGTCCAAAAGAGTACTTCTTCACCAGTGCCTAAATTCCATGTTAGTTTATCCCTTATGATGTTCCTATAATCTAACAAAAAATTCCAAATTCTGGATCCCCTTGGGGGATCAATTTCCCTGAAGATGTTGATGGGGGAAGCATCCTTGAGATATTTGCTGATCAGAATCTTTGCCCATTTGGCCTCCGGGTTCCTATACAATCTCCATACCAATTTAGCTCCTAGAGCTTTCCCTTGATCCTCAAGTTTTTTTAGACCAACACCTCCTTCGTCTTTTGGTTTACAAACATTTTCCCATGAAATAAGTGGGATTTGTTTTTTGTCTCCACTTCCCTGCCAAAGGAAAGTTCTCAGATGTTTGTTAATTTCTTATTTTTTATTTGTGGGGAGATGGAAGGAGGATAATTGAAAGGTTGGCATGGCTGCCAGGACAGATTTGACCATGGTTGCTTTGCCTACTGAAGATAACCATTTGCCCTTCCATGAGTTCACTTTGTTTTTGATCTTCTCAATTAGAGGGTTCCAAATGTCCATAGTCCTATTATCCTTAATCAGAGGAAGGCCCAAGTACTTACAAGGAAGCTTGCCTTGTTTGAAATTGAGGATATGAAAAATATCCCTTTCATCTTCCTTGTCTGTGTTAGAGAAGAAAATTTCAGATTTTTTCAGGTTGATTTCCTGTCCAGAAGCTTTGGAGTAGGAATTCAAGATATTTTTGAAAGCCCTGACTTCTTTCCTTCTACTAGCCCCATATAACAAAGTGTCATCAACAAAATGTTGATGAGTTGTAGGCTTTAGTTCTGATGTGATGGCTATACCTTCAATGTTACCTTTCTCTTGTTCCTTAATGATGGACCTTCCCAAGGCTTCGACCATAATAATGAACAGAAAGCGGGAGATGGGATCTCCTTGTCTTAAGCCCCTAGAGATGCTATAAAAAACCTTCTGGAGTTCTGTTAACTAAAATAGATATTGACGGAGTGGAGATACATTCAAAGATAAGGTTAATCCAGCTTTTTGAAAAGCCGAAAGTTTCTAGGCATTTACAAAGGAATCTCCAATCTACCTTATCATATGCCTTCTTTATATCTAACTTAACAAGCATGCTTGGATTTTTATTTTGTTGGACCCAATGAATGGTCTCTTGGGCAATAATGACTCCATCATAAATTGATCTTCCCAGAACAAACCTTGTTTGTTCCTCATTGATCAGTGAGGGAAGCAGTTTTTGAAGTCTTAAAGATAATGTCTTAGTTAAGAGTTTATAAAGGGTGTTACAGAGTGCTATAGGCTTGAAGTCATTCAAATTAATTGGTTTTTCTTTCTTAGGGATAAGGGCTAAGAAAGTGTTGTTTACTTCTTTCAGCATTTTTCCTAAGTTTCTAATGCCTTCCAAAGTCTCTGTTATCTCCTTCCCTATAAAATGCCAACATTTCTAAAAGAAGACAACAGGGAAATCGTTTGGGCCAGGTGATTTGTCTGGATGCATTTGCTTGAGAGCAAATTTGACTTCTTCAATAGAAAATTTCTCTGACAAAGTTTTGTTTTTCTGTTTGGTAATGACTCTAGGGATGTATTTAAGAAAATCTGTTTGATTATTTCTATCAGAAAATTCCAAGTTATTGAGGATATTCTTAAAGAAACTAACAGCTTCATTAGCTATTTCTACTGGGTCTTCTATTATGTGTCCCTTGTCATCCCTGATATTTGTTATTCGATTAAAAATCCTTCTCTGCTTCATGCTATTGTGAAAAAATTTGATGTTTCTATCTCCTGCTTCTAACCATGTCTCTCTAGATTTTTGCTTCCAAAAAATTTCCTCTCTAGCTAAGATTTCTTCATATTCTTATAGAAGCTCCTTTTCTCTAAGGTATACAACATCGTTCATTCCTTCTTGAATAACTTGGGAGTTGAGTTCTTCAAGATCCTTTTCTAGTCTTGATTTTGAGTAAAAAATATTACCAAATTTCTTAGCATTCCAGTCTAAAAGTTTTTTTTTAATCCATTTGAGTTTATTTATGACTATGAACATTTTAGAACCCATAAAGTTAGGTTCTTTGTACCATTATTCAATAAGATCCAAAATGTCTGGGTTCTTGAGCCATGCTTGTTCAAATTTGAAAGGGCATTTCTTTGGCTTGACATCCATGAGGATGTTTAATAGTACCAAAAAGTGATAAGACCCTAAGATTGGGAGAATTTTGGCCTCAAAGGAGCAATTAGTATTAATCAGGCTACCTTTAATGAAGAATCTATCTAATTTTTCTGCTATATTACAAAAACTTTTTCTTCTATTTGTCCATGTGAAGGAGTTATCCTCAGTGGGAATTTCCAGTAGGGGAATCTCATCCACCCATTTAGAGAAATCTTTTGCAGCAATGGGGAGAGAGCAGTTTCCCCCCCGCTTTTCTGATACTTTTGTTATAACATTAAAATCCCCTCCAAGAATCCATAGTGAATTTGGGCAGCGGCTGAAGGAGGATTCTATTTCCTGCCATACCCTTAATTTATCTCTATTTTGAATAGGCCCATATACATTTACTATATAAAAAGTTAGATTATTCCTAAGGTTTTTGACCAAAGCACTCATCCAATATTGCCCTTTTTCTATGATATCCAAAGAAAGGCACCGGGGGTCCCAGATAATAGCTAGGCCTCTAGAAGCTCCTATTGCAGGTGAAGAGGAGAGATCTCTAATCCCTAGTTTTCTTTTAAAGTTAAGCATTTCTACTTCATCCATTTTTGTCTCTTGAATTAAAATAAATTCTAGATTATAGGTATTGATGCCACGCTTAATCAATCGTTGCTTATTAGGGGAATTCAGGCCCCTAACATTCCAGGTAAGGATATTCATGACTCCTTGGGAAGGCTCTTCCCCTTCCCTACATTAAGAAGTGATGTGATTTTTACCTACCCTGCAGCCTCACCTGCTTGCTCTCTCAATTCCGCATTTGGTTTCCTCCCCCTTTTCTTTAAAAGTTTTGCACAATACAGAGAGCTACGACTCTCCTTTAGGAGGGAAATCCCTAGAGAACCCGCTTCTTTATTTTCTTTATCCTTAAGATCGATTAACAATCCTTCTATTCTATCCTCCCTATACCATTCTTCTGACATAATACCTTCAATAAGAAGTTTTTTCTGGAGGACCAATTCCTCCTTATCGCATATTTCATCAAGAAATTGATCCATTAGATCTTTTGTAACTATTTCTCCTAGATAATCTGAGATTATCCGGACTTCCCTTTCAATTTTAGCAGCTTTCAACTCACTTCCTGGGTTTGGAGTATTTTCCAAGTTTATTGTTTATTCTAATAGGCTTCCCCTACTACCTTCT
Source organism: Chamaecyparis obtusa (assembly GCA_027943335.1). Classification (NCBI taxonomy): domain Eukaryota; kingdom Viridiplantae; phylum Streptophyta; class Pinopsida; order Cupressales; family Cupressaceae; genus Chamaecyparis; species Chamaecyparis obtusa. The sequence goes on from BSBK01006069.1 coordinate 628,079, forward strand.
TCTGAATCCTTGTCTTCATGTGTTATAGGATTTGTTGTGGCATTATCATTTCTGTTATCAGATATAAATTCTGAGGTTTCCTTTTGAGCTATATATCTTGAGAGCAGATCCTCATGGGACCCTGGATCCTCCTTTTGAATAATTATATTTGCCTCAGCCAAAGGCTCCCTATTTTTGGGTATTTCTTCTTCCGTGATCTTGTTTACTTTTCTATTTAGTTCTTTTTCTTCTGTTATCGCCCTGTCCTCTGAAATAGGAAAAATATGTTCTTTTAAAGTGTTTACTTCTCCGGAGTGGTCATCTATGATATTAATTGTTTGATCTTTCTCTTTCGTAAGTGTAGAGTCAATCATTTTGGGTAATTGTTGCTCTTCTTCTAGATCCGGGGGGTTTATATGACCTATTGGTGAATTGGCTAAAAGGTTAATCGAGAAACCTCCCCCAGATTTATTTAGAAGAATGTCAATTCCTTTGGGGGGGGAGGGGGGCTATCTGAGTCTGGGCATACCCCATTTTATCCTGGTTTTGAGTGTAGTCTTCAACTATTTCTAACATTATGCTAAGATTTAACAATAACTTGTTGGCTTTGCTCTGAATTAATATTTGGGGAAGCATTTTAATCGAAATGTCCATTCCTACTAGGATAATTACTTTTGATTGTGGATATTTAGTAACAATAGTTTTCTCAAAGTGACCTATCTTATTCCCTATTTTTTTAAAGATTCCATTGCTCATGTATTCCATGGGTACGTTTGATAATTTAACTGCTCTAGTTACTTCAATGCCCCTGAAATTATTAGGATTAAAAGACAGACTCCAATCTGCAAATGTAAAGTCAAACCCTAAATAATTAGGGCATCTGTTGTCCATAAACTTTTCCTTTGTTTCTATATTATAACAGTAAACGAATATGAATCCATCTGCAAGAAGATAAATACTTACCTATTCTTTGAGGTTCCTCTTAAGCCAATTTGCGATTTCAGATGTTGGAACGCCATACCCATTCCATCTTAGAAAAAGGCCTTTCAATCTCATCGAAACCTGGGATCTTTCAATGCTACCATCATCTATTTCAATTACCAACGGTGATTGCAATGTGGTTCTGCGATGGGGAGGAGAGTAGGGAATGGATTTAGGGATGAGGGTGGGTTGAGGAATTGATTTTGGCTAGTTAAGAATCCTTCGCTTGTGTGGCAGGGTATACCTGTTGGCCAAAAATTGGGATACTATGGTTTGAGCTTTGTTATCTTTTGAAGCAACAAACCTGCAAAGATGGGAGGGGGCATGTTTCAGATTGCTACCAAGGTCTAAATTAGTGAGAGTTTCAAAACTATTTTTGAGATGAAGGGGATTATGATCAGACATAAGACAGACGATTGGTTTTTTTAAGTTTTTCTGGTGTTTGGATTTAACCCAACCTTCGTCTTCCTTTCCTGTTGCAGAGGGCATGCTAGGGCAAGTTTGTTCCCCGACCAATCTTCCTCTATTCATGGCAGAGAGAATATCATCAGAATTTTCTGAAGGTGCGAGCACCGATTGGGGGGCCCTTCGTGCCCTAGCATGCGTTTTAAGGTTAACATGCTCATTGTTCGTAACGATTTGGAATGGCTGCGATCCTGATGGCCTTGCATACTTTGTTTTTGCAAAAAAATTGAGTTGTTTATCCAACAGATCCATGGTAAAAATAATGTGTGACTTGCGAAAAAGCAGAGCAGACCTCATTGTAGCTAAAAAGATAATGCAATATGACTATCTACATTAATATGTAGTGGTTGAAGGTATTAATGGGGTTGGTGTTATAGTTGTGGGAATTGGTTTCAATGCATTAGTATATTTTATTAAAAACTTATTATTATCCACCAATATATATGTTTTAAAAATAAATAATATTTTATTAAAATTTTATATAAAATATATATTAAAATAAATTATTTGTGTCTTTATGTATCACATATTATGATACAATAATTATTAACATAATTAAGAATAAAAATTATAAAAGTTTTAGATATATTATTTATTATTGATATATTATAATTTAATAATGTGTTTAAAATTTTCAATCTCAAAATAAAATTATTTATATACATTATAATGATAATATAATATTATATATAAAATAAAACTAAACAACAAATATATTAAAATATATAATTCCATTATTTTATATTATAAATATATTTATTATTTAGATTATATAAAAATATGATATAATTTAATATAATTTATGAAAGTAAATATTATTTTATATTTAATAATTTCAAATATAAATACAATACATTATGCTAAATATATTCATAATAGTATTTTATTTTATTGAAAATATATTAATATATTATATGTATATTTGATAATTTTTATTATAAAATATAATTTATAATTGTAAATATAATCATAATATTAATTTTTAAATAAATTTATATTATATAAGAAATAATAATCAAATTTTCCAAAAGTACTTAAATTCTATGTGAGAAATAGATAATAAATATATTGATTATCCAATTGAACACCACTTTTGAGTACATACTCCACAAAATATTTGGCATGAGAGTCACTGTAACCAAAGTGCAACTCGCCAAGTGAAATCGTCACTTATTGAATTTGGATACAATAGAAAAAGTTAAAATGGCAGGAGGAAGGAAGCACGCAAATTTATTACGTGAATGAACGAATCAATGAATGATTTTAATGACGTCCACGAGGCCAGGCAACCTAAGGGACCAGAGGAGCTCACACCCCTAAATAATTTCCGTAATCCTTTCCAACTCCGATCTTCTTTTGTGAATCTTGACCAGCAAACCCACTGTTTGGCTTACCTTATCCTCTTCAAATAAACTGTTCATGTTGTCCACTTTCAAGATGGCTTCATAATTAGCACAAATATCATCATAGGCAGTACATTCCATGAGAAAGTGCCATTCTGTCTCGATTGCGCCTGTCCCACAAAACATGCAAGTTCTCTCCTCCCAATCCTCTTTGGGCCTCTTCCATCTGCCCGTCTCACACCTGAGATGATGCAATCCTGTCCTCAATTGTGTCATTAACAACCTTGCTTTCCCTTTAATAGTAGCCCCTAAATATGTTTTCTCTCCATGTTCCCTGGTTGAGTTGAACACTTGCATGTAGTAAGCCTTTTTATGACCAATGTTATTAGTCCACATGACACTTTGAAACTTCTCTATGACAAACTTTTTTATGTCCACATTTGTATTAGGACACTCATGTAGCTTAATATTCCATTTATCCAACCACTTATTATTTTGTTTCATCCATGTTTTCTTTCTACGGATAAGATCCTTGTCCTTCACAAATCTCGGCCACCATTGGTCTTGCATGTTATCAACCTTCTTTAAGTAGCTAAATAATCGAGTTATCACTGACGCTTCCAACGGAAAAGCCCCAGCCTCCGCTAATAGGATATCGTAAGGAACAAAGGTCTTAACTTTGAGATTGCTTGTAATTAGGTGTTTCTGAATTCTTTCTAGTTGCCTTCATTCATTGTTTGGCAGCCTGCCACCCCAAACTTCGTAGCTATAGAGAACCACCGACGTGACCAACAAACTGAAAAGAGTCTTCTTGGTCTTCCAGTCTCAGAGCTCAGTCGTTCTGCATCTGTTCTGGAGTAAATACAAGGCTTTCCAGCCCCCTGCAGCCTTTTTGCTTTGCATGTTTCCCAGCTGAGTTTATAGTGAAAATCAATCCCAAGATACTTGTATTCCTTCACAATTTCAAACGGGTTGCCTTAAAAAATGAAAGTATTGGGCTTTTCTTTTCTCCTTAAAGAGAAAATCATGATTTTGGTTTTGACAATGTTCACCTGCATCCCAACCTCTTGACAAAAGCACTCTAAGGCCCTTAAGTGATCTCTCAGACCTTGAGCCATTTTTGAAATTAAGATGAGGTCATCCACGTACAAAAGAAGTTTCACCACATATCCTGCCAAATGCACACCTTCCCCATCCATAGTGTTTAACCAAGTTTCTAATTTATCAATGTATAACCCAAACAAGGTTGGGGATAATAGACATCCTTGCTTAACACCAATGTCACTACTAAGACATTCAAATATTCCTTCATTAGTTCTGATTTTGGCTCTAACTTTATCATATAATCTGTGCACAACTGCTCTATACTCATCAGGGATACCCAATTCTATCATTCTGTTCCAAAGTTTGTGCCTAGATATTGTATCAAAAGCTTTCTTAAAGTCTACAAAGCAGCAATAGGCTTCCTCCTCCTTATTATCCCATATTTTCTCTATTAAATGACAAAGAGTGACGCAATAGTCAATGGTGAAATGCATAGGTCTGAAACCCACTTGCCCTCTTGCCCTTTTCCCTTCGCCTTTGCCCAATTGCTGATTCTGCGCTCTATCATGCTTCCAAAAAGTTTGCCAAAAAAGAAATTGACCATAATAGTGTGGTAGGTAGATGGATTTGTGAAGGACACAATAACAAAGACGGAAAAGAAAAAGAGAACCAAAATGACAGCGCATTGAACGGTGACATATTAAAACAAATTCTATTTTTTTGAGAAAAATGTATGGACAAGATGATTTCAATCGTCTTCCACACCTATTAGCAAATGCCAACGGTAGATTTTAAAAAGTCAGGTCGATCGTATTAAAATACCGATGTATGAAAATGCGGGTTTTCGTTCGAAAAAGCTCGGAATTAATCCGCGCCACTCCTTAGCAATAACAGATGAGAAATGGCTTAAATTTAGAAACGCATACAGCATATTTTATTCACGGAAAGTTGGATTACGGTATTTGTTTACCATACATTTTCAAAAATTCTTAGAAGACGGGTTATTTGAAATGTAGCTTAGTAACTTGAAAGAATTACTCAACTGTTTTACTCACAACTTACACGGATTCGAGCCGTTTAAAAAAGTAACGAAGTACAGACGACTACGAGGAATGACTTAAATTTGAAAGCACGCAAGACTATTTATATATCTCAATCTTTCATATAGCCGCGAGGAGAAGCGCTCAAGCCTTCTGTGTATTGAACCTTCTGGTTAAGGTATGCTTGTAAGAATTTACCTGTTACACAGCGCGCATTTTACAAATTTTCTAGCATCTTCGAGTTCCATGCAGCTATTATTGATCATCACTGTCAAAAAAAGTGAAATGCATAGAAGTCAGTAAAAGGATTTTTCTGTTTCTTAGGATTTTCTTTTTCTTTTCCTCTATAGGGTTTTACATATAGAGAAATAATCGAAAGTAAGGTCAATTCCCTGTTACTTAAATGTTTAGATAAAGCAGTGCTTTGCATGGTAGCCTGCAGTAACATATGCAGACAATCTTTTATACTTATCAAGATTGTAAAAGATGAGTAATAAACTTCATAGTCATTAAAATATAGCCTTGCCATGAAAAGAAATCAGCGAAAGTGGAAGCAGCACAGCAATTTTTTCCAGTCCACCAAAGACGCAGAAATATGGAAGTATACCTTACACTAGGAAAAATTTAACGTGAGTCACATTATTCCTCTCAAACTTACATAAGTTGCCATGGCAATTGACGGTAAAAACACATTTATCTAGCAACTCTTATATAACACTTTCCAAAACATGTTACAGTCCTTACTATTGCTGAAGTCGTTTTTCTATCATAGCTTTTTTCAGTATGCATATTACCCTACTCTATTCAGTTCAATTGTCTCATGATGATCCCTCGTCAAATCTAGCATAATTTGTTTCTACCATTTTTATACAGTCTTATATAATCCTCTCAATGCAAACTTTGTATCACACGAGTAAAACCTTAAATCTCTAACCCTCAGAAAAATTTGCGCAACATTTTAAAAAATGGTCTTAATCAAACCTAAGAGTAACTGGAGCAGAAAGGCAAAAATATTTCGCTTAGCAATATGCTGTTGTCAACAAAGCAGTTGGATTACTGGATTGAGAGTGAGCCAATTGCAACCGATGCTGCTTTTATATTCACTCTCAAAAGTAATGTACCACACCAATTAAGTAGTCGAATTCTTCTGAAATCTTCCTTGAGGCATGCCAGCTGTTGCTTAGCCCCTTAGCTTTTTCTTAAGCTGGCAAAATAAGCTTTGCAGCTGTTAGAACATTTTATGCATTATCTGGGCAAGGGGAAGGAATTTGAAAATCTTTTTCCCTACCACTTTCTTTAATTATGAGACTTGAAAGTTATAATGTTTTCTTTACTTTGCAGCTGACTCAAGAGTTTCTGCAACAGGCTCCATGATTGCTAGGACTTTGTAAGGTCCTTAATTTCTAGGCCCTAGTTAATCCATTGCTTTAACTTTGGGAATCTTTTTTCTTACAAGGTTATAATCTCAAGAAGAGTATATCTCACACGTCTGATTCTTGCTCCTGGTTCTAATTTAGGTTCTTCGAAATATGCTAGCTTTCTCCAAAAACATCTGACGACTGGAACTTTTGTGTTCAATGGCTAAATGAATAAGGAGTGTCATAACTATAAAGGGCCTTAAATGGCAACATTCCAGTGGATGCATGGAAATGTGTTGTAGATGTTGTGTGTCAAATGCAACTATTTTTGCCATAGATATTGCTCATTTTTAATACATTTTGTGAGATCAAGTATTCTGTTACAAGATCATTTATAGTTTTCTTATACCAATTTTTTATTTCAAAACCTTGTAACTTGCTTACTCACTTCGCTTCTTGTTCAGTCATGTAATATATAATGATTTTTTTTTCAAATTTGGTGGTCTGTTCTGATAATGGAGTGTTTCCCAAGCAAGTACTGCTAGACTTTGCTACGACGTGCATGGGAGCCAATATATATATTTATCATAAATGCTTAACATTTTCTTCTATTCATTTAGTTCTTACTTGTTAAATGGTTGACTTGATTTTGCTTTCAGTTCTGCCTTTCATTCCTTTTATGGTCTTGTTTGTCTGTCCGAGAAAATTGCTTATGGACATATTTTAATACAGGCCCTGAAGAATCTTTGTTATTTTTGTTTCAAGTTGTTTTAGTAGTTTAACAGCAACAAGATATTTTCTTGTGATCATAATTTTGTTCAAATTTTGAGCTTTTTCCAAAGTCTGTTAATGGTAGTTAACAGGAATGTTTATGATTGGTTTGAACTCAGGTTTTGCTAGAGAGCAACCTGATAATATCATGGAGGTAATCAGAGCTGCATTGAGGATGGGCTGTGGAGCACAGAAAAGATTGGCAGTAACAGCCGCTCAAGAGAATCACAGTTATGGACAACTTCTTGCTTCTGCATGGCAACTTTCAAAATTACTAGAAGACAGTTCAGCTAATACTAGCAGAGATAAATCTACTGTACGTACTAATTCTCAAGCCATCCACCCCATGGTATTTTGCTGTGTGCCACCTTCTCTTTCTGTTCTCTTGTTGATGGTAAGCTTGTTTAGTGCATAGAAAGCTTTGTTACTCTCAGTTCCTCAAATAAAGGAGTTTCCAACTAAAACTTCATGAAGTTTACTTGGTCCATGTAGGAATGTTGGTATCAGCTGTTATATTGCTTTGCCTACTTCTACGCACTCTCCTCACCTGCTACTTGAGATGCTCTACGTTTTACTTAAGATGACTTGGAGCTCCATTTGAACAGGAATGCAGCCACCGTTCTAGCAGACATTTAATGGCCATCCAAATAAAGTAGGATAACTTAGTGGTGTTATCTCTGACACGGGCATTAACTCATGACGTGTCGTCTTGTATACTAACTTGGGCATTGCTCTTACTGGATTTGTATTAGGTTTTACATTCATTATCCTGAAAATATCTGTGTCGCGAGCTTCTCAGTCATTGTTAATTGTCTTACCACCACAGTACACAGATTGATCTCAAATGACAGGAGAAATACTTAATATACTTTGAGTACCTCTTCAGTTCTTTCTCAGTAATTTCCCATACTTTTAATGAATAGCAAGAAAAATCTCATATTAGTAGAAGATATTTTCTGGTAGCGGTAGGAAGCTACTTTGGGTGGACATCTTATTGGTTTACAGCTATGCCAATTCATGTTTTTGTTTCAGTTCTTCATATTACTTTCTGTTTTAGACATTTAATGATATCTTGACTATGGAAAACTAGGCCTTACTTCTTGTCATCACATACAAATCCTTGGAAGATCACATAAACCGCACCTGAAAGGAATTTGAGAGCGAACAAACACTACAAAATAGAAGGCACAAGGATTTACACTTGAGAACTTAAATTCTGGGGAAATCTCCCATAACATGAGATGAAACACTTAACTTTTCTACTATCTTCAAAGGGGAATACTATCATATAGACCTTTTGAGCAACACACAATCAACTTCTTTAGTCCCTTTTGTCACAAACGTTTACACCCTTGCTTGGCGTTTGACCCCCAAGCAACCTTGTATGGGACCAAGAAACATGGAAACAACCTCCAAGTGTGGGACCTTGACAAGTGAGGTTGAGTCTTAGGAGAAGGTTGACTTCCTTTCCAATCAAGGTGTAGTGTTGAACCAACCCAACACCATAAAGACCTACTTCTAGACCTATTCTAACAACTTTCAGAGGCAAAGGGAAGAAGGATTGCACAAAAGGGAAAAAGGTGATGCACCAAGATAAGAATGTGCTTCTCCTTGCCTGTGGTTGCACAAGTCATTAACACAAAACCCCAAAAATATACACAGATCTCTATCGTAATATGTCCCCAAAGGCTCATACACAGGTTAGGCTTACAAGACATTGAAAAGGAAAGAAAGTATTCACAGTGCAACATCCATAAGCACGATTAACACAAGCATATAATCTGAAACAAAAAAGGGGCATTCAGAAACAAAGGCAAGACGATTTGCAAAAGATATCCAAATATGAGAAGAGGTAAAATAGAGCAATCTATTAATGAAAGGCAAGGCAGATTTACAGTTATAGAAAATAGGAGTTTTCTATAAGAGAACAAGGGAGAAGAACCTGGAAAATATCTTACAAATTTTTCCTTGATAGTTCAGGCATAACTTAGATATTCAATTTGAATTGAAACCCTAACTTAAGGGTCTGGTTGCAGGATGGACTGATCATGATAAACTAGATCAAATGTGATTTTGGCTAGCATACCTAGTCTCTTGAAGTTACAGGAGAAGGCCACAATGAATGCACCTTGTAGATAATAAAAAAATGCCATGATCTAGGATGGCTCACGTGGCATAGGAGGACTAGGAAGATGTTGGGGAATATTCGTTGCGGAGCAACGCGGACCGTTGATGCAAATTTGTTGAATATTGTTGACGGGGAACTAGGTTGGGACCACCTCTTATCATTAACCATCAGACCTCGAAGAGATTGAAACAAGATCTTTGCGATGAGCGAAAACACCTAACATCCTTTTGGGAAGGTTCATTGGAGATCGAAGAGGCCAAAGAACTATCCTCTTGATGCCCGAAACCTCTTGTAGTTTTGCACAGGAATACAACCTTTATCGGAGATTGGAGAGACCTAGAAACTTTCTCTCTGATGCATTAAGGGGACCCACCGTATAACATCCTCATATTGTTGATAAAAAATCAGAGAGACCTAGAAACCTTCTCTTCGATGCACATAGTCTCTTCAATGGAAATGGGCCCACCAACTCATCTATCACTTTTCATCAGAAATCAAAGAGATAAAGAAACTGTCTCTTTGATATATGGGACTGCCATGTCAATTAGACGACTCGTGTGGCGTAGGAGTATTGACAAGGTGCCGAGGAATATTTGCTCCTGGACGACATTGGTCGTTGATCCTAGTTGCATTGAAGACTTAGGAGATAACTTGGGGTAGTGGGGAAGCTTAGGTGAAGGGAGTGGTTGGCAAACGTGGTAAGGGACTTTAGTCAGTGGCTTAAGTTGAAAGTGACTGGGCCAATGGGTCAACAAGAGATTATGATGTTGGGAAAAATGACTAAGATAAGAGTTTAGGGTTTAAGCCTTAGGGCTTTAGCCAATTTCGCAAACGAGCATATGTTCATTGTTGATATCTTTGATCTTTTATAAATGGCGGACCTAAGGGTGACACAAAATATCAACATTTTTGGCGACTTTGCGGGGATACTAGCATGCTAAGTATAAAACCAGACGCCTGCAAATTCATTGGGCATGAAGTCAGTTGCAACAACATAAATCTTGCATTCTACGACTGGGAGAAAAATACCAAAACTTGCTATCTCTAGGGCAGAGACAACTTGTGCACGTGCACTTCTTGGAAAGTAAAGAAACAACTACTCTGCTATTTACAAAGATTTACAAGGAAAGAATATTAAACAAAGCCATTGATTGACTTGTTAAAGTAGCCTCCCTTCCTAACTAGCTTTTGGTTCTCTCCATGCATGTGGACAACTAGTGAGGAAGCTAAAATTGATAGGCATGCCACAGATTGCTGGAATGACTTCTCAATTCTAAGAACAAAGAAACTCTCCAACACATTGATACTGTCTTCTTGGGCAAGATAAACTTTCTCCTCTTGATACTCACCTTCATGCTTAAGAGTAAGCATGACCAAGAGCAACTTACAGATCTTCTATGTTGGCATTACTAGTAAGGATGCAACCGGTAAATGGTAAAGTGGTGTTGTTATTGATGTCATGAGCTAACATTGTCCAAATCCTAGGGAAGAAGTGACAATAGTAGTGAATAGTTGACAAGGGAAACTGTTTAGGAAACCGGTAACCGATGACACGGTGATGAGCGAAAATACACTTATTGCTCTGAGAAGTGACCGGTGAAGTCACTAATTGGTGAAGACTGTGATCGGTAAGTATATGACTAGAGCAGTAACCGGGATAGATAGAGAAAAGAGAAGTGACAGGTGAAGACAAAGACCTGTACACTGCATAAGGAAGGGTGTAAACCGATCATCTCTGATCGGTGAGATATCATTGAGACCAGTCAATCGGTAAAAGTCACAGTTGACGGACACTTAAGAGACTCTTCTACCGAGTTTTGTTGCACAAATCACGTAGGATTTTGTGTTATGGAAATGATTGGTGAAAGGCATAGTTGAAGGATTTAATGCTGAGATTTATGACACAAATCATGGCGGAATTTCGTGTAAGGGAAAGTATGCGACACGCATTTGATGTTTCCTTTACAAAACAGAAACACGACTGCATGGCGGATCTCTTGTTGAGAAAAAGCTTGTGTCATGCATCTGATTTATCCTCTCATAACAGAGACTCGACTGGATGATGGATCCAAAGGAGATCTTCACGAAGACTGCAACATGCAAAAAGTGAGAAGGGCAGGAAGTCTATTTATTCTTCAGCCAACGAAGAATATCATTTGCCTTCATTCTGCTAAAGAAAAAGAGTGAACCTGTACTCTGAGCAAAGCTACAGTAAAGAAAAGGAGAAGAGAAGAGGAAGAAGAGAAGAGTGTGCAAGGAAGCGCAACGACCTGAAGAGAGCATACCTGTGGTGCCTGGTGACGACTCTCAGTAGATGAAACAACGATCTTATCAAGGTAAGCAAAGCCATTTAAAAGGATCAACCCCTCTATTGCTCTCTGACAATTGCAATAGTAAAATCCCAGTATTTGGGTGGACATTAACAAGTCCCTTGTATTAAATCCCTTAACCGGGTGACATCTAGTAGATGTTCTAAAGTCCTCTAACAAGGTAGGCTTTAATAGGCCTTATTTTAAATCCCTTAACCGGGTCGCATCTAACAGTGTATTTGTAATCCTTTAACAGAGATGAATTTTAACAGGGCACACTTCAGAAGAGTGCAAAATTTGTGAGTTCTATTCACACTGTGGGTTTCTCCCGCTTTGGGTTTCCATGTGATATATCTGGTGTTCTATATTGCTATGATCTTGTGTTAGTTATTTCTTTTCTAGGATCTGTTTAGCATGCAGTAATAGTTAATTTATAACAGTGTTTTGGAGTTTTAGTGGGTGCCGATTCACCCCTCCCCTCTCAGCACTGGTTAGGACCATCATTTTATAGAGCTAGATGCCTGATGGGGCATCCCCTTGATGGTGTTGGGTCCAAGTGATCAGCCTTGACCTCACTATTGTGCTCTGCAACCTTGACATCTGGTTGGCTAACAAGGGTTAGCTCTGATGGTTTGGTCGATTGTACGTGGATTTCCCTTTGTTGTTGCTGCAACTCATGGTTCTCTGATTTAGGGGATGATGGCTTGGTAAAAATGGATGGGCAAAAGACTTCTAGCTCATACAAGTTGATCTCCCTCATGCTTTGTAATATCCCCATATCACAATAGTCCTTGCGACAGCTTAGAGAAGCAACAAACTCCTTTTCCTGAATTGTCTGTTCTACTATGACATCATGCATAGGTTGGGTGATAGGGAGATCTTCTATCAACTAGTCGTATTCCTTGTAGGACTTACTCTAGGCCTTTCCTTGACCTATCCTAGGGTTCTCTAGACCCTATTGACTGAGGGATTCTTGACAATCTCCTCTCCTCAAGATCTCTCTATCAAGAAGTATAACTCTATCTTGTCCTTAGCTCCCTTCATATGAATTCAACCATGGAATTCATCCTCTCACCCAAATACTTGATACTATGTTGCAAATATGATAGAAGGCTCGTTTTGTATTGTTTTGATCACATTTGAGGTGTTCCACCATTCATCTTCCTTCTCCCACAAGACGATCTCCAAAAACTAGACCAAAAGCCTACTAGGTCCTTGTAGGTCTCCCAAACCACTTTTCAGGGCATAGCTTCACAACTTTCCAAATAAGTTGTCAAACAAATCACATATGCAGATACCCTTTTCGAAGTTATAAAGGATTCTCAACTTCTTAGGTTCTCTAGGCATCCGTACAATCCTTTCCTACATTCAAGCCTAGTTTTTAGGCCTAATTAGGCCTCACTGGTTTTCAGTGAGGGTTTGATGATCACACCTCTTGCTGGATTGGTCAAAGACTCTCCTTCTTAGGATTGAGTCTTTGATCACTAACAATCACTTTTCTACAATTGGATTGACTCCTTCAATCCCCGAGCCCTCTCTCATTTGCTGGATCAGTGTCAAGCACACTAACCGGGCATGCTCTGGCTCGCCTAGGGCTTGACTTCAAAATTCTTTCCCCTGCAAACTAGACCATAAAAATACATATTTACAAAGTATGTACAATGCCCTAACATATTCCAGAAGGCCGTACAGATCCTTCCATGGGAATTCATGTTAGAGCCATTTATTCAACCTCTACTTTGAACACACCAGTGAACTGGTCACAGAGGAGGATTTATTTTGCAAAGCCAAAAGGAAACCTATCTATTCAAACCAAAGCACAAAACAACTTATAAAAACATGAAGAACAACTACATGCAAAAGATATGCTCTGGTCTAATCCATCATGAAGGATAGCCGAGCTTTCTATTCACTATTACGCTGGCACAGTCACACCAGTCCTTCACAAAATGAAAACAAAACTAAATTATGAGATCCAACCCTATGTTTTGGTCGGAAAAGGACATTTATAGGTTCAAACAATTGAGCTAGGTCGGTTAGAACCCTCTAACTACTTCTGGCTCTCGGATAGCCTCTTTGACAAATTGTTGTCATGACAACTTTTACATCTTGCATGACAACTTTTCCTAAGTCATGTTAATAGGTCTAAAAAGACCTCTAAGACTATCTTGAGACTTCTAGGACCTCTATCTCACTCATCTCTTCTTTTGCCACAGTCAAACCGATCTTTAACTGAATGGTATAATCAAATGGCATACAAGCCATATTCCTTAGGTCCCCTCTTGCCTAGTAAAGCCTTCACTAGGACACTTAGTAACCTTCCTAAAACCTATTGGATCTCCAAACACACACACACACTCTAGGGACTCACTAAGTCCTTATTGGGCAGTGACTTGGCTAAGGTCACTACAAGCCAAAACTAGGAGTTAGGTTGGCCAAGAACCTAGGTGCTCCTACACCATACTCCCCCTGCAAAAAGAAGCTAAGTGCCATTAGGAGACAAAAATGCTAGATCAATACCTAACTTCTTATAACTGTTCTCTTCAATCCATTGAGCCTCTGATTCAGGTAGAGACTTCCACTTCACAAGGTGCTCCATGTAGACCCCATGCCTAGTTTGTTTCTTCACCCTTGAGTCTAGTATCCTCTCAGCTTGAGGCTTCACTTGAACTAGTATTTTGAGGTCTTTGACATCAGCATGGACATCTGGACTGTGTACTTCTTCCTTCACATCAGGTCCTTTGTATCTAACCAAGTCTTGGACATTGAAAACCGGAGAGATAGAAAGGTCACTAGGCAGGCCTATTTTATATGCATTTGAGCCATATTTGGCTAGAACCTTACATGGTCCAACTCTCCTCATTTGAAGCTTGCTGGGTATGCCCTTCTGAAGCCTTGCCTTATTGAGATGTGTCATCACCGAATCTCCCACTTCAAACTGTAAATCCTTCCTCCTTTCATCAACTCTAGCTTTCACTTTTTGATTGGCTTCTACCAATGTCCTCCTTACCTGTTCATGTACCTCTTGCATGGATTGAGCAAAGTCATTAGCATGACCACTCACTCCCCCTTGATTTCCAAGCTCTCTAAGTTCACACACACCTCTTGGGTGCATGCCATACACCACTTCAAATGGGCTCTTGCTGATAGACCTGTTTATGCTGTCATTGTAAGCAAATTCAGCTTGTGGTAACACTTGGTCCCACACTTGTCCATACTCCTTGGTAAGACATCTTAAGAGGTTTCCCAACACTTTATTTATCACCTTTGTTTGGCCATCCGTTTGTGGATGATAGGCTGACCCAAATGCAAGGTTGGTTCCTAGTCTCTTCCACAAAGTCTTCCAAAAATGCCCCATGAATTTGACATCCCTATCTGACACTATGCTGATTGGTAGGCCATGAATCCTTACCACTTCCTTGAAGAATAGATGTGCTATATAACCGGTATCTTGTGTGATCTTACATGGTATGAAATGGCTCATTTTACTAAACCTATCTACCTCCACATAAACACTGTCAAAACCAGTAGTTGTCTTCAGCAAGCCTGCTATAAAATCCATACTTAGACACTCCCATGGCCTCTTAGGGATTGGTAAAGGCTGATATAACCCTGCATTGGTAGATGTGCCTTTAGCTTTTTGGCAAACAATACATTGCTCTACATATCTCCTAACATCTCTTGGCATCTTGGGCCAATAGTAGAACCTTTGCACTAGGTCCAATGTCTTATTCAAGCCAAAGTGTCCACTAAGGCTCCCATTGTGCTTTTCTTGTATAAGGTTCTCTCTCATCGAACCTTTGGGTACACATAGCTGGTTACCCTTAAATAACAAACCATTTTGCAATGTGTAGTCAGCAAACTCACTACGAAAGTGATTCTCAAAGTCTTCACATACCTTATATGCCTTGGAGAAGTCCTCATCCTCCTTGTAGAGTTCCTTAAATCCCTCCACATCAATGCTTTGAAGCTGGATTTCTTGGACAGTCAGCAACCTTCGGCTTAATGCATCAGCTACCTTATTGTTAAGACCTTTCTTATGCTTGATGGTAAAGGTATAGGCTTGGAGGAACTCCATCCACTTGATGTGCCTATGACTTAGCTTGTCTTGAGTGTTAATGTTGTTGGCATTAAGAGATGGTAACCGGTAAGCTTGCCACCGGTACAAGTATTGTCATTGATTGGCAAAAGAGGATAGAGATTTGTCATCTCTTTAAAGTCTAAAGATCTAAGGAGATCTGTATGAAAAGAGGCTGGTTTGGCACTCGGTGACAACATGCAAGAAAGAAAAGATTGTAATCAAGTGCAACTGGTCACTACACAAAGCATCAGCAACCGGGTAATGTATACAATCAAGAAAAGGAGGATTCAGTCGTCAATCAAGGACCAAGATACAAACGATGTAGACAAGCACATAGGAAGTAAAGGTACAAACCGGTGTCAACAACACAACCGAGGAACGTGCGATCGGTAAGAAAAGAAAGGGACAGTCTCAGGTCAAAGACTCTTACCTGTTCACAACATGAGGATCTCAACCAATCTAGTAAAGACTCCAGTATGAACTGAGGAAGTCTTAGTCAACTATCTATTTCAACCAACTCTTTGACTGAGATTTCCTGCACTAAATCCGGAAGACTTTGAGTTAACACAGTGATCGGTTTGAGGCGCGTCTGGAGGTTTTAAAGCTAGAATCTGTGGCTTTAAAATGAAGATTTATCTCTTATGAAGGAAAGGTGCTTGACACGTATCTATTGCTTTCTTCATAAAGCAGATAAAGCAAAAGCATGCATCAGATGTTTCCTTAGTAAATTGGTACTCCACTGAGTGATGTATCCGAAGAAGATCTATAATTAGGTCATGCATGAGAAGTGCAATTAGGGCAAGAAATCTATATATTTTTCTACCTATTGAGAATATGAGTTTCCTTCATTTTGCCGAGTAAAAGAGTGAACTTGTATGCTGAATAAGCTAGGGTGAAAAGAAGTGAGAAGAAGAGAGAAAGAAGAGTGTGCAGAGAAGCACAAGAGTAGAGGAGAACACACCTGTGGCAACTGGTGATGCTTCTCAGTTGAGCACAAACAGAGATCTTATCAGGCTATGCAAAGCCACTTGTAAAAGGTCAATCTTTCTATTGTTTTCTAACAACTACAATAGTTAAATCCCAGTTTTTGGGTGGACTCTAATAGGTCCCTTGTATCAAATCCCTTAATTGGGTGACATCTTTCAAGGTGTTCTAAGTCCTCTAACCAGGCAAGCACTAACCGACCTTATTGTAATAAATCCCTTAACCGGGTCGTATTTAACAGTGCGTTGTAATCCTTTAATCAGGAAGGCTCCTAACAGGACGTACTCCAGAAGAGTACTAAATTTATGAGGTCTCCTCACATCGTGGTTTTCACTCTAATCGGGTTTCCACGTGATAAATCTGGTGTCACTGTGTGATTGTTTGCTTGCTGTTATTATATGCTTGAATCTGTTTGGCTTACAGTTATAAGTATACTGTTAGCAATTTAAGTTTAAGTTGTCATTTAGTGTTCATTCACAAAACACCATGCACCGGTAAGCTTCACCGGTTACTCAGGTTATTTAGAAGACACTGGTAGAGAAGGAACAGAGTGTATGCACCGGTAGATTAAGATAAGTCAACACACCGGTCTAGACAGCCTATAGATCTGCACCGGATTATGCGAAGTAGTTTGAGTTCAGACCAGGAGTTCAAACCGGATTATACGGGACATCCACCGCATAGAAGTGGAGTTAGCTTTTTAACAAGAGTTAGCTTTATTTCTGTGGATGATCTCAAGATGAACTCCAGATCATGACTCTCAGTTTGTTGCTGATTGCATAATTTGATGAGGAGTTCGCAGCCTGGCGGTTCCATGAGTTTAGGGTCTCATTACGATATACTTTAGTATAAGTACAGGTGATAGGACGCAAAAAAGGTTGCTGTTGTTGAGAAGAGAAAATCGTAGAGAGCAGAGGATAGATATCTTCTGAGAAGTGCTACAGGCACAAAGGTGAAGAAAAGAAAGAAGATAAACAACCATGCAAACTGGGGAAGAAATCTACTGGTATGATCTAATCAGACAATCAGTGTCACCATAGATCACTGCTTTTGAAAGGTATTACATCATATACAAATCCCTCTCTAAGGGTGAACCTAATCGGTTCGTTGTAAAAATACCTTAACAGGGTAACATCTTGTTGATGATTAAAAGTCCTGTAACTAGGAAGCTCCTAACAGGGCTTAGATCTTAAACGATCTTTTGTAAAACTCCCTTAACCGGGTAGCACCTTAGCCAGTGCTTTGTATGCTCCTAATAGGGCACCTTCATTTAGAACTAGTGAAGTTGTGAGCTCTGTCTCACCGTGGTTTTTTCTCTCTAATCGAGGGTTTCCACGTACAAATATTTGTGTAGATCTGTGTGATTCAGTTTATGCTTGTGAATGACAGTTGACTTTATACTTTGCATTCAAGAATCTGTTTACAAGTTTTTAAACAAGAAGATTTAGTATTTTCTGATTCACCCCCCCCCTCTCAGTAACCGGTAAGGTAACAACATATACTTCACCAGATTTAAAGAGAAAAGTTTTAGAGGTGCTGACTCACCCCTCCCCTCTCAGCATCGGTTGGGACTGTCAATTGGTATCAGAGCGAAGTCTATTTTCTTTACCGCTTAACCTCATAAAGAAAAAGTCAAGATGATGAGAAAGGAAGGACCAAAGTTTTCAAAGGAAAACTTTACTCTATGGTGCAGCAGAATGAAGCTGAACATGAAGACCACCGGAGATCAATACTGGACCCATGTTAACATTGATTACAGTGAACCCGCTAGCACTCTGACACCTGATGAATTGAAGATCAAAACTTGGCACACGATTGCTATGGACATGATAGCAAACACACTACCTAATCATGTCTATGCTGAGATTGGGCACCTAGATTCCGCTCAAAAGATATGGGCTAGGCTGCAACGAGTATATGGAGGGGACCCAAATGTTCAAAGAGCCAAGGTTGAAAGCCTCAGAGGAAAGTACAATGACATGAGGATGAATGAGGGAGAAGACATTGAACAATACAGCAACCGGATCAAGGAAGTGATCAAATCCATCAAAAGCGCTGGAGGAAAGCTTAGTGATGAGGAGGTGGTGAGCAAAATACTGAGAACGCTCAGACTTCAGTATGCCATGAAGATCTCTGCCATTCAAGAGCTTAGATCGGTCACCAAAGATCAAGTCACCCTAAACTCCCTAATCGGTAAATTGACTACATTTGAATTGAGTAATTTCGATAATAGCTTACCCATTCAGGAAGCAGCTTTTAAGTCTTTTGTCAACATCTCTTCCACCAAAAAGGGAAGAGAAACCGGTAACTGCTATACCGGTAAGATTGGTAATCTTGTTGAGAATCTACTCTCAGAAGAAATGGAGCAGGATGAGTTTGAAGCACTCATTGCTAGGAGATTCCCCAGAGGGAAAGGGAAGTGCAAAGAAAAGCTTCCTTTGAAATGCTTCTCTTGCAACAAGATAGGACATATTGCTGAAAGATGTCCTGATAATGTTGATAAAGATAAGAGAGACCGGTTCAAGAGCAAAGTAAAAAATGAATGCTATCTTGCAGAGGAAGGAGTCACAGACAATGAATTTGAAGACTTTGAGGATCCAGAAATTGCATTTGTTGCAATAAAAGAGGAGAGATTAGTGGTAAGTGAAATAGCACTTATATCAAGATCTCATCAGCATGATGATTGGATCATTGACAGCGGTTGCACTCACCACATGACCGGTGATAAGAACAAATTTATCATCTTGGAGCTTAATGATAGTGGATTAGTTACCTTTGGAAATAATGCTCCCTGTGCCATCAAAGGTAAAGGTTCTATTGCACTCTGCAACAATGTTGTCTATGAAGATGTGTACTGGGTTGAAGGACTCAAGTACAATCTAATGAGTGTTGCACAACTGAATAACAAAGGATTCATGTTGGAATTCGGACAAGGTTCCTGTATAGTCAAGAATCAGTCTGGAACGCATGTTGCAACCGGTAGACAAAGCAAAGGTAATCTGTTCTACCTAGACTCAATGGAAGGAGCTTGTCTCATAGCTTTAGTCAAAGGAGAATCAAGCAAAAGCTGTCTTATTTCCAAAGAAGACAATAGCTGGTTATGGCACAAGAGACTCTGCCACATAAACTTTGACAGTACTGTCAAGGTGAGTAAAAAGAAATCAGTTAGAGGACTCCCTGAGATTACAAAACCCATCAGAGGTGTTTGTAAAGATTGTCAGTTAGGAAAACTGACAGGAACAAGTTTCAACAGTAAATCATTCTCTGTTGAAAATGTTCTAGATGTTGTGCACACAAATTTGTGTGGACCGATGAAGACAAAGAGCTATTATGGAGACCGGTACTTCATGCTCTTTGTAGATGACTTCTTAAGAATGATATGGACATTCTTTCTTAGAGAAAAATCAGAGGCCTTCCACATGTTTAAAATCTACAAGGCTAGAGTGGAAAAGGAGACCGGTAAAAGCTTGAAGTGTCTGAGGTCAGACAGAGAAGGTGAATATACCTCTCGAGAGTTCACTCACTATTGTGAGGAACATGGAATAAAGAGACAACTATCTGCACCAAGGACTCCTCAGCAAAATGGAGTAGCAGAAAGAAGAAACATGACTCTGATCGACTGTGCTAGAACCCTGCTGATTCAGAAGGATCTTCCTCATCACTTTTGGAGAGAAGCCATTAGCACTGCTGTCTCCACATTGAACCGAGTTCAAGTCAAAAAGGGAACTGTTAAGACTCCTTATGAACTTTGGTTCAATCATACTCCTAGTGTAGGTTACTTCAAAATCTTTGGTAATAAATGTTACATCAAAAGAGATATGTACTCTGGGAAGTTTGATCCCAAGAGTGATGAAGGAACATTTTTGGGTTACTCTACCAAAAGCAAAGCCTACCGGTGTCTGAACAAGAGAACATGCAAAATAATTGAAAGCATCAATGTAAAAGTTGATGAATCTTTAGAACCAATCAAGAAGACCGGTCATAAAGATCATGACAGTCTTGAAGGTCAAATTGAAGGAAATGTCTTTGAGTTCAATGAAGCAACAACTGAAGATGAAAAAGAACAACATACGAACAGAATCTGGAGCAGGAGACTGTACCTAAAGTTGACAGGTCATCATAGGATGGTGAACAAGAAGCTATTCAGAACCATGATGAAGAAGTTGCTCAACCATTAGAACCTGACCGAGAACAGCGACCGGTTCTCCCAAGGTATG
The DNA here is from genome assembly GCA_027943335.1 of Chamaecyparis obtusa. Classification (NCBI taxonomy): domain Eukaryota; kingdom Viridiplantae; phylum Streptophyta; class Pinopsida; order Cupressales; family Cupressaceae; genus Chamaecyparis; species Chamaecyparis obtusa. The sequence goes on from BSBK01006069.1 coordinate 648,779, forward strand.
TCACATATCACTCATCTGACAATATAATTGGTAACAAACAAGCAAATGTCTTGACTAGGAAAAAGGCCAAAGAGAATATTTGTTTGCTCTCCTGTATAGAGCCCAAATCCACCAGGGAAGCTCTAGAAGATGAAAATTGGGTCAAGGCCATGGAGGAGGAAATTGAGCAAATTGAGAAGAATGACACATGGGAGCTTGTGCCAAGACCATAGGACAAGAATGTCATAGGGACGAAGTGGGTTTATAGGAACAAGCTGAATGAAGAAGGGAAAGTAATAAGAAATAAGGCAAGACTGGTCTGCAAAGGGTATGCCCAGGAAGCTGGACTGGACTATGGAGAAACTTTTGCACCAGTGGCCATATTGGAAGGAGTAAGAATTCTTCTTGCCTATGCTGCTCACAAGAAATTTAAAGTATACCAGATGGATGTCAAGTCTGCATTCTTGAATGGAATACTGGAGGAGGAAGTCTACATTGAACAACTGAAAGGCTTCACATCTTCACAAAAGGGTGGTATGGTCTGTAAGCTGAAAAAGGCTCTTTATTGGCTTAAGCAAGCTCAGAGGGCCTGGTATGAGAGGTTGCATCCATACCTTCTGACTATAGGATTCACAAGAACCGAGGACAACAACAACATGTATCTCAAGACCGGAAAAGATGGAAATCTGATTGTTGAGATCTTTGTGGATGACATCATCTTTGGAGGAGATGACAGGATGAGCAAAGCATTTGCTGAAGAAATGAAGAAAGAATTTGAGATGTCTATGATAGGCGCCATAAAATTCTTCATTGGACTACAGGTTCATTAGCTTAAAGAAGGTATTTTTATCTCTTAGTCCAAATATATAAAAGAAATTCTTAAGACTTTTGGACTTGAAGAATCTAAACCGGTTGGAACTCCAATGATAACTAACCTCAAGTTATCAAAGGAGGATGATGCAAAAGGAGTGAATGAAACAATGTATCGGTCCATGATAGGAAAATTACAGTATGCTGTTCATAGTAGACCGGACATTGCACATGCGGTTGACATAGTGGCAAGATTCTCTGCAAATCCCAAAGAGACACATCTGATAGCAGTGAAGAGAATTTTTAGATATCTAAAGGGTACTGAGGAATATGGCTTGTGGTTTCCACACAAGGGAGGATTTCAAGTAAAAGTTTACACTGATGCAGACTGGGCTGGCAACATTGATGACAGAAAGAGCACAAGTGGTGGTGCATTCTTTCTTGGTGGGAGAATTGTCTCTTGGACAAGTAAGAAACAAAACTGCATATCACAATCTACTGCAGAGGCTGAATATGTTGCTGCTGCAAGCAATTGTACACAAGTAATCTGGATCAAACAACTTCTAGAAGAAATCAACGAACATAAACCTGAACCGATAGCTATCTACTGTGATAGCACCAGTGCAATTAACACATCCAAAAGACCTGTCATGCACTCCAAGACAAAGCACATTGCCATCAAGTGTCATTACTTGAGAGAGTTGGTACAAGACAAGGAGGTAAGATTGGAGCATGTCCCCACAAAGGAACAAATTGCTGATATCTTCACAAAGCCATTACCAAAGAGTACTTTTGAGTATCTCAGAGGTAAACTAGGGGTGATACCCCTTCATGATCTTCAGTAAACCTGCAAAGGTGATCATCAGTTCATTATGCTTCAACAGAGGGTTCCACCTCATCTTTTCTGGACTGATGAAAAGGATTGCTGCTCGTAGGGGGAGCAGATTAGATAAAGGAAGTCATTCTGACTAGCCTTTGGCATTAATGTAAAAAAGGGGGAGAGTTTGGCAATAAACTGATAGATAATCGATAGTGGTAGTAGCAGTGATATAGAGATGCAAGCACAAAAAATCGGTGATATGATTGCCCATCAAGGTTTTGCCATCAATAAGGGGGAGATTGTTGGCATTAAGAGATGGTAACCGGTAAGCCTGCTACTGGTACAAGTCTTGTCATTGATTAGCAAAAGAGGATAAAGATTTGTCATCTCTTTAAAGTTTAAAGATCTAAGGAGATATTTATGAAAAGAGGCTGGTTTGGCACCCAGTGACAACATGCAAGAAAGAAAAGACTGTAATCAAGTGCAACCGATCACTACACAAAGCATCAGCAACCGGGTAATGTATACAGTCAAGAAAAGGAGGATTCAACCGTCACTCAAGGACCAGGATACAACTGATGTAGACAAGCACAGAGGAAGTAAAGGTACAAACCGGTGTCAACAACACAATCGAGGAACGTGTGACCGATAATCAAAGAAAGGGACAGTGACAGGTCAAAGACTCTTACCTGTTCACAACATGAGAATCTCAACCGATCTAGTAAAGACTCCGGTATGAACCAAGGAAGTCTTAGTCAACTATCTGTTTCAACCAACTATTTGACTGGGATTTCCTGCACTAAATCCGGAAGACTTTGAGTTAACATGGTGATCGGTTTGAGGTGCGTCTGGAGGTTTTAAAGCCGGAATCTGTGGCTTTAAAACGAAGAGTTATCTCTTGTGAAGGATAGGTGCTTGACACACATCTATTGCTTTCTTCATAAAGCAGATAAAGCAAAAGCATGCATCGGATGTTTCCTCAGTAAACTGGTACTCCACTGAGTGATGTATCCGAAGAAGATCTGTAATTAGGTCATGCATGAGAAGTGCAATTAGGGCAAGAACTCTATATATTCTTCTACCTGTTGAGAATATGAGTTGCCTTCATTCTGTCGAGTAAAAGAGTGAACCTGAATGCTGAAGAAGCTAGGGTGAAAAGAAGTGAGAAGAAGAGAGAAATAAGAGTGTGCAAAGAAGCACAAGAGTAGAGGAGAACACACCTGTGGTGACCGGTGATGCTTCTCAGTTGAGCACAAACAGAGATCTTATCAGGCTATGCAAAGCCACTTGTAAAAGGTCAATCTTTCTATTGTTTTCTAACAACTACAATAGTTAAATCCCAGTTTTTGGATGGACTCTAACAGGTCCCTCGTTCAAATCCCTTAACCGGGTGACATTTTTCAAGGTGTTCTAAGTCCTCTAACCAGGTAGGCACTAACCGGCCTTATTGTAATAAATCCCTTAACCGGGTCGCATCTAATAGTGCATTGTGATCCTTTAACTGGGAAGGCTCCTAATAGGGCGTACTCCAGAAGAGTACAGAATTTGTGAGGTCTCCTCACACCGTGGTTTTTACCCTAATCGGCTTTCCACGTGATAAATCTGGTGTCACTGTGTGATTGTTTGCTTGCTGTTATTATATGTTTGAATTTGTTTGGCTTACAGTTATAAGTATGCTTCACCAGATTTAAAGAGAAGTTTTAGAGGTGCTGATTCACCCCTCCCCTCTCAGCACCGGTTGGGACTGTCAAATGTAGCTTAATGCTTAATTATTTGTATAGACTACAAACTCCTTAGGCAATAGGTAGTGCCTTCACTTCTTAAGTGCTTGGATCAATGCATAGAGCTCCAAATCATATGAGGAATACCTTGACTTAGCCTCATTCAATCTCTCACTGAAGAATGCAACCGGCCTTCCTTCTTTGTTCAAGACTGCTCCCATTGCTATGTTGCTTGCATCACATTCCACAATAAACAACTTATCAAAGCTTGGTAGTACTAAGATAGGCTGAGTTGCCACTCTTTGCTTCAGTTTTTCAAACCCTTCTTGAGCTGCCTTGGTCCACACAAACTTGGTTTTAGCTCCACCTATGAGAGTATTGAGCAGGGGTGCACATATCTCACTAAATCCTCTTATGAACTTCCTATAGAACTGAGCTAATCCATGGAAGCTCCTCACTTCTGTCCCTGTTTTAGGAGTGGGCCAACTTAGTATGGCTTCCACTTTACTTGGATCCATCTTAAGGTCACCTTGAGACACCACAAAGCCTAGGTACACTAGTTCTTGTTTGAGGAATTCACTCTTCTCTAGGTTGATGATGGCTATGAGGTCTGTTATGTTTGGAGGTAGTATGATTAGGATTTGTTAGACTTTGTTAGTACTTGTGAAGCCTGCTTTTGTTAGTTCCCTGTTGGTTTCAGGCAGTTTGTTAATAAATTATTAAATAGTTATAAGCTGTTACCAACAGAACTTTGAAGGATTAAATAAATTGTTCTTCTAAGCAAGTAAATATCAGTCGACTTGAAAGCAAATTGGTAGCAACAAATACACAAAATAGAAGACACATTTATTTACCATGAGGAACCTATATTCTAAGAAAAACTCCATAAATAGTGAGGTGAAATACGCACTTTTCCACTATTGTCAAAGGGGGATACGATCTTTGGTCTCTTGGGCATACAACCTAAAGAGCACACAGACAATACTGAGAGTGGGGGGTTAGGGGGGGAGGAGGCACGGGTTGGGGGTGAATTAGTATTTCAGAACTTTTAAACTTTTAACTGCATGAAACTACATAAACATAAAGAGAGCAACCATAAAGACGCATACACCAAATTTCTCGTGGAAAACCCTTACAGGTAAAAAAAACATGACATTCAATAGCTTTTCCTTAACAAAATGGGCACCAACCCAGATTACAAAAGTGAGCACCAATTCACAGAGAGCACCAACCCACTTCGAAGCTCAGACTCTGAATGCTGAAGCACCAACTCTAGTTAGTTGAGGCACCAACCCAAGTTTAGGCTCCAACCCAAAAATACACTGATATCATGAATTCTCTTTTCACATCAATCTCTACTCTTTCTTCACCCAGCTCCTTCAATTTCACCAATCCACAAAAATTCAACATATATTCATTTCCCACCTTTCATTACTTGCTTGACTCAATATGTTTCTAACTCAGGAGTAGCACATGTGTTTTTAGCAGAGTTTATTTCCATATTCTCACGTTCTGGTCCAAATAGAAAACACAACACCTAAACAAACCACCTAGTTCAATTGCAGAAGGCTCCATTCTTCAAATCACCGTTGTCTTCCATCACAGTTGCTTTCCAAGTGCCTAGTCCCATCAGCATGGTGAATGCATAAAACAAATATATATCTGCTGTGTTTTTCAAGAGAGCAACACTCTATTTGAAATTCACAATATTATATACTTCCACTCTACATGACTCTGCTCCACTTACTGAGAAGTAATGCACGACATTGATCATAAACTCGCACCTCTTCAAAAAATGATTCTATAAAAAATGACACCTTCCTGTCATATCGTCTATAATATATTGGACCTTCTCAAGAACAAATGAATTGACTCAGAAATTTCACTGTCTAGGTGGCTGTACGCATGTAGCTAATTAATACGTTCGTGTGTGTTGATACACAGCTTTATAAAAATAAAACTTCATTGCTTTCAGTATACACATCTCGATAGATACGCACACCATACATCACATCACACCTTGTTTTGAAATGGCATCAGCAGCTCAAAAGATATCACACAACACCAAAAAGACTTCCTCTTATTCAAACTTTCACACCTGTCAGCAGTTTCAATTCAAACACATAGCATAATACTATTTATTCAATTCGCCCAGCAGAAATAACATATATTCAGCTCAGGAACGACACTCGTATATGTCCAAAAACGGTATGCTTGATGTTTTTTTTCTTTTGATCAGTAGGTATGCATTATGTTTTATCTCCTTGAAACACTCACAATAACTCGCAGCTTTCAATGTATACACACAAAACACTCTTCATACTGGCCGCTCATATATTATTTTATTCTTTTTGTTCGAACCTTTGAGAAAGGCGACTTAAGATTTTCATACACACCACCAGCACATACCAAAACGACTCCTATTAATAGATACCTTGTCTAGCTGCCTCCTATTAATTGATACCCTTTCTTGTTAAAACGCTATTATAAGAAAACATTGTCTAGGCTCACAATCATCAATGCACAACATTGTTTAATATGCATGTCTTTCCTACATCAATATTGAAGTAACATATCATGTAACACACGACTCCAATAGCAATATATGCGGCCGACTGAAGAATCTTCAGACATTGCACTTGAAGGAGCCGTCATATTTAAAAACAAACATAAAGGTTGCCACACTCAATTCTTCTTTCCTCTATCAATTGTCTTCACAAAATTATAATGCCAATAATATGGTTCGAATATCTCAAACATCCACATTCACATTTGACTACCAAGACTTAGACAATTATTGAATTCTGATCCGGTGACTTGGCAAATTAATCTGACTTGTCAAGAAAGTGGACAAGCAAGCAGCTGATAATCAGCTGAAGTAGACACACAACCAGCTTAAGCAACTCAAGCATCTTATCGTTGAGCTGTGTTGAAGATTTATCTACTCATCATTAGATGATTTTTGATTTATCATCTCATCATTGAGCTGTTATGAAGATTTGTCTTTCTAAGTGAAACAATCTCAGCTTCAAGTCTTTCATAGTTTTCTTCCTTGAGCTTAAGCTGTTTTCTGATTTCTTATTCCGTTTTCTTGGCTTCTTCATCCTGAATCTTCAAGTCAACTATCAGTTTTTCTGCTTCTCCAAGAACTAGAGATATCTTGGTATTTGCCTCATTACCTTCTTGTAGCAGCAATTTCAAATTTTGTTTTTTCTTTCTAAGTCTCTTGATTTTATCTAGAGCCCTTATTAGCTCTTCTTCCAAGTCCACTTCTCCTTCTTCATCAGTACGATCTTCAAGTTCTTGATCTCCATCTTGTACTTTTTCTAAGACCATGAACAAAAATTCTTTAGTTGAAGACTCTTCATCACTAACATCAGATGAACTGCTTTCTTCCTTGGAATAGAGACTCTTTTTGAATTTCTGCCCCTTCTTCTCTTTTCCCTTATGCTTCTTCTTGTTGAACTTGGGCTTCTTTTCATTGTTGCTGTCCTCACTTTTTGCATAAAGACATTTAACTGCAAATTGTCCTACCTTACTACAGTTAAAGCACTTGAAAGACATCTTTCCTTTGTATTGACCTGAACCTTTCTTCAACTTCCTTATGAAATCTGCATCTTCAGAATCAGATTCTTCATCAGAACTTTCACTAGATACACACTCCTTGTCTCTTTCTTTCTTTGAAGCTTTGACTGCTGCCTCCTTTTTGACTGAAAAAATAGAATTTGTTCTCATCCCATAGGCTGTTAAGATACCATGAAGCTCATCAATAGTCAATTTATCAAGTTTCTTCATCTCTTCAATTGTCGAAACTTTGGCATCAAAGCGCACAGGAAGAGATCTTGAAATTTTCTGAACTATAGTGGACTCCTCAATCTTTTGTCCTAAACTATTATAGTATTGACAACTTCATCTACTTGCAGAAAATAAGCAGCAACATTTTCCTCTTCCTGCATCCTGAGACTTTCAAAATGTCTTCTATGAGTCCAAAGCTTTGCCTTCTTAACCTTGTCCTCTCCTTCATATGTTTTTTGAAGTTTGTCCCAAATCTCATGAATTGTATCACAATGCATAACTTTCACAAGTTTTAACTCTGATAACCCATATAAGATTGCATTCATTGCTTTTGCATTACTTTCAAAATCCTTCTTCCCATCAACATCTGTTGGAGAAATTTTGTAACTAGTCCTCACACTATTCCAGACATTAAAACCAAGAGTACTTAATTAAATACACATACGAACACTCTAGAATGCATAATTGGAGCTATCAAATAAAAGTGCTCTGTTCATAGCCGGATCTTCATGAGAACCCATGCGTGCAATTAGGATCAACCTCCAAGCGTTTAAGATCTATTTTTGAAGGCACCTCGCTCTAATACCAATTGAAGAGCACATATGAAATACTGAGCGGGGGGGGGGGGGGGGTGCGAATCAGTATTTTAGAACTTTTAAACTTTTAACTGCACGAACTCGCATAAAGATAAAGAGAGCAACCATAAAAGACACATACACCAAATTTCTTGCAGAAAACCTTTACGGGTAAAAGACCATGGCATACAATAACTTTTCATTAACAAAATGGGCACCGACCCGGATTACAAATGTGAGCATTGACTCACAAAGAGCACCAACTCATAGAGAGTGCCAACCCTCTTCGCAGTAGTGAACCCGAACATTGAAGCACCAACTCCAATCAGTTGAGGCACCAACCCAAAAGTACACTGATATCATGAATTCTCTTTTCACATCAATCTCTACTCTTTCTTCACCCAGCTCCTTTAGTTTCACCAACTCACAAAAATTCGACATTCACTTCCCAACCTTTCATTACTTGCGTGACTCAATATGTTTTTAACTCAGGAACAACTCATGTATTTTTCGTAGAGTATATTTCCATATTCCCATGTTCTGGTCTAAATAGAAAATGCAACACCTAAACAAAACCACCAAGTTCAATTGCAGAAGGCTCGATTCTTCAAATTACCATCGTCTTTCATCACACATCTTTTTCAAGCGCTCAGTCCCATCAGCATGAGGAATGCATTAAAAAATATATATCTCCTGTGTTTTTCAAGAGAACAGCATGTTGGTTGTGTCACAAAATTTTGATCCTTGTACTGCAAAATCCTAGGAAGTTCCATGCCCTAGTTGTAGTTTGTTTTGATTTGCGAAGAAAAAGTATAAGGTTTCATAGCTTGCGCCCTTAGCCTGGGTTAGTTCAGGGTGTCATCAAGCTCCAGTCAAGAGCGCATGTGCTAAAATGCAAAAACCAGAAAGTTATGGCTATTTTAAGGTCTGAGAAATAGGGTTAATCTATGTCCAGGGTTTCAAAATTTGTCTAAGTCTAGAAAAACCCTAGTTTTGTTCTATTTCTTTGTTACTTTTTCATGTCACTTAGGTCTCTATTCGGCACATGTCTTATTTCCTTGGCGGGCTGCTCTATTCTATTCAGCGACTCCGCGACTGAGGTGTTCGCTAGTTCTGCAGGTTCTCAGGTGGTTTGTCTTTTTATTTGGTGACCCAGCGAATACAGTCAATTGTGTATTCTCCTGATCTTGGCGGCTAAGCTCCTAGCATCTAGTGACCTGGCGAACGGTTATGTTTCCCTTCAGTCACATGTTCACCAGATATCCGGTCAAGGCATGAAGGTTTCAAGATTGGATATGAGCCATGGATGCAAATCATGATCGATGGCTAGTGCTTATTCTCCTGCTATAACCCATGGTTAGCAAATGATTCAGCAACCACGTGAAGTCCTTTGTTCACGTGATCTCCAGATGGCCTGGGTTAAGCCAAAGGTTAAGTCCTGGGCAGTCATGTTTCTATCCAGTGAACACGCGACTGAAGGCTTTTTGCGTGTTCTCGTGATCTAACTCGAGGTCAAGTTTTTATTTAGCGACTTTGAGATTTGCTTAGTCGCGTAATCTCCAGATCCAAGATGGGTTGAGACCAAGCTTTAGGCGAATTAGCGAGGGCCACATGATGAGGAAAGATCAATGGCTGGCGCTTGATCTCGAGATGTGACTGGGGTTAAGTGAAAGATTTGGCGACTTGGCGAATGCTTTATTTGTGTGTTCTTGGGATTAAACTAGGGTCAGGCTAAACGTCAAGCGATCACGAGAATGCTTTGGTTGCATGTTCGCTAGATCGAGGATGAGTTAAGATAGAAGACTTGGAGATTAGATATGGGCCATTGATGAGATTGATCGGGTGGTGGTTGCTTGTTAAAGAAAGACTTAGCGATCACGCGAATGCTTCATTTGCGTGATCTCTTGATCGGACCGCGGTTAAGCCAAATGTCTCGCGACTTGGAGATTGCCTCAGTCGCGTGATCTCCAGATGATTAAGGGTTAAGGGGGCTTATCGAGGTCAAAGTGGGTCCGCTGCCAGGTGTTGCTAAGGTGCTTGTTTTTGACTGGCCAAGAGATAGATGATGTGGCCGGAGACTTTTCAAAGCCAAATTAGCTGAATATGCCGATTCATGTGGGCCGCTCGATGTGTCGGGAAGAGATTAGATCAACGGTCATGTTTTAAAATGAATCAATTATCCGTTGGAGCCAGATTTTGAATTCTTTGCTAGGGTTTCTACCATGGTTTGATACAATGAGCCGAAGAGCCATAATGCCAGATCAGTTTTGGTCGTGTTCCAACTTGGTTGCAGGTGAGAATTTATGGGAAGGATTGTGGTGGCCGTTGCAAGTTGATTTTGTGTCCTGAGGTGCTTTTGTCGAGGAGAATTTGACGTAAAGGTCACGCCACCTCTGATGCTGCTGGAATCAACGGGAGTTTTAATGATAATTTCTCTGTCCTTGCATTGGTACATGGCTAGAATGTTACTCAGGTTGATGATTAGTTTGATCTTGATGGCCTTGTGCTGGGTGGCGTGTCCTGTCTGCAGTTATTCAATTGCTTGAGGGTGGTTGAATTTGAATTTTGTCATGAATGATCAGATGCTTGTTGCAATCCTTGTGATAAAAGGATGTTTTCATGATCATTCAGGGTATTGGGAGTTAGGTGTTTGACAGGCATATTTTGTGAACCCTATTCTCAGTCAGGATTGTAAGAATTTTGCTTCAGTCTTTATTAATGAGAGATAGAAAGTTGCAGGCCTAAGTTGTTATTTGCAAGCTTGTATTGTGAGATAATTTGTATGCACAGGCAGGATTCATCATACTTAATACAAATATCAGGTTCTTTTCTCTCCGTTGTGTCAAGTCTTATGAATTGTGAACTTTCTAGTTCATTGCATAACTGTTATGTATGTATCTTCATTTCTGAGTTTTGATCTAGGATTAGATTAAATATTGCTTTGGGTGGGATATGAATTCATTCTAATTTGCACAAGGATTCTCTGTAAGTAGTAAGGATTGTGATAGATGTATTTATGGCTATGAATCTTGAATATTTTCTAGTCTTTGCATCTTATGTCTCTTGAGGTTCATGCCCAATGGATAAGGCACTGGTTTAAATGAGTAAATCTCTTGTTAGCACACACTGATCAAGGTTGTTACAATCACCAAAATTGAATCAAGAACCAGTTTTAAAATTTTAAATTTTAGTGGAGGAGTTGTAATTTGTCCATAGCAATGAAGAGTCAATGAGTGTTTGATTGACACTTAGTACTTTCTTGCTATTATCTGTTGTTCAAATCCAGTCTTGGTGTTATTAGAGTATTGTTTTACTGGATTAGGTATACCCACCTTGGTTTTGCAGAGCCAAAAGTGTAGAGGGCAGTCTTGTCCCTACAGTTGGTCCAATTACCTTGAGCCCCTTATACATTTTGGAACTAACCACTCCTAAAATCTTTCTGAAGGTATATTGGCAGCCTAAGAGCATAAGCCGTTTTGAAACACCAACACAGCACTCTGTCTGAAACACACAATATCATATACTTCCACTCCACACGTCTCTGCTCCACACACTGAGAAGTAACACACAGAACTGATCATAAACTTTCACCTCTTCAAAAAAAAAACTGACACCATAAAAAATGTTACCTTCCTGTCATATCATCTATAATATATGGGACCTTCTCAAGGACAAGTGCATCGACTCAGAAATTTCACTGTCCAGGTAGCCGTACACATGTAGCTAATTAATACACCCATGTGTGTTGATACACAGCTTCATAAAAATAAAACTTAATCGCTTTTAGTATACACGTCCCTATAGATACGCACACCATACTTCGTATCACACCCTATTTTGAAATGGCATCACAAGCTCAAAAGATATCACACAGCATGAAAAAGACTTCATCTTATTCAAATGTTCACACCTGTGAGCAGTTTCAATTCAAACACATGGCATAATCCTATTACTTCAAATTGCCCAGCAGAAATTACATATATTCAGCGCAGGAATGGCAGTCGTATATTTCCAAAAAAGGTATGCACTATGTTTTTTCTGCTTGAAACATTCTCACAATAACTCCCAGCTTTCAATGAATACACGCAAAACAGTCTTCATACTGGTTTCTCATATATTTTTTATTCTTTTTGTTCGAACCTTTCAAAAAAGTGAATTCAGATTTTCAAAAGGTGTTTATACATGTTGAATAAACTTGTACAGTCCTGTCAGGTATCCCAAAAGTCATCATAAACCAATACTGAGAGGAATTTTAAGTTTTCTTGGCTGTTACTGCTGTTTGAGAATGCTTGGTGAATCATGAAACCACCACTTTGTGCAGTAATGAACTCTCACTTCTGTATCAAACTGTCCTGGCAATCATGAAACCACCACTGGTGATGATGAAACCACTACCAGAAATTACAAAAGTGTTGCCTTTTGAAATCAGCAATTTCACACAATGTTGCCAAAACCTTCATTTTTCTCCAAATTTCTGACTTCTGGTTCCTGCATCCCACTTCTCGCGTTTTTAGAGTTGATTAACTGATCTTTACTGATCAATTGTTGATGCCTTGTCCATTGCCTTGTGTATAGTTCATGTGCCTTCGAGTTCCGCTAAGTGCTTTCTTTGGTCATTTTCTCTACATTAATATTTTTTTTTATAAAATTATATTTTTTTGAAGATCTACTATAACTTCTAACTTATCTTTGCAGAAGTGAAATTATTCCAAATAAGCCTTAGTTTTGATGCATACTATCTGTATATATCAATCAAGTTATTCTGGAAGATCAGGTCTTCAAGTTTTCTAACATGGTAGAGTGATAGAAAAATCAATAGAGTTTTAGATGATGCCAAAGTTAGTGGCAAGATTTCTGATTGATGAATATGTGTGATTCAGGGATTTATCTAAATGGGGTGCATAATTTTTAGGTTATCACATGCATTTCAAACTGAGTGTTATTGAGTTTGGGACTTTAAATGGGAACATTTTTGTGCTGCAGGAGTGTAACCAAGGTACAAATGAAACTGCGTCACATCTGATAAGTAAATTAAAAAGTACTTCTATTTCCAGTATTAGTGGAGCTCGGATAGGGATTATGGCAAAGCCCTCAGCAGAGTTTGTGGCTGGGATGTGGGCATCATGGATCGGTGGTGGTGTTGTGGTTCCTCTGGCTCTTAGTTACCCTGAAACAGAAATTCTCTACGTTATGGATGATGCGGTTTGTGCCTCCTTTTCATTTCTTTCAATATCATACACAGCAGAAAAGGTGTGATTAAGACTGAAAAGTGAAAACTATTTGCAAAATTGAAGCAACTCTACAACACTCTTTCATTGGATGGAAAAATGCTTGGCATGCAGGAAGATGATTTTGTTAATAGGAGCAGATGAATCTCTGGATATATTGCAGTGATAATACAACTAGATATTAAAAATGATTAGGCAAAAGATTTGTTTTTCTATTATTATGTTTGTCCATATAATAATAGAAATCAGGTTTGGGATTTAATTAGTATGCATGTAATAGCCAATGAACACTATCTTTCTTGATAAGGTTAAAGGAGTCCATTAACTATTGGGAAGAAGACCTTCCTCACACCTGACAATACTTCTTTTCTCAAGAAACCAACCCTTAACACCTCATTGAATTGTTGAATTGTCAAAAATCAATTTCTTTTCTATTTATAGCAAGCTGCTTTAACATGCAATCACTGTAATATTCTCTCTAGGTTTTGAACGTGGATCATTATTGTAAGAAAAGTCCTAACCTTATTGCTAGCAGCTAAATCATAGCCCAATGGAAATATTGTTTTTGATATTTAATATTGTAAAATTGAACTTTCTAACACTTATATTTCTGGATTCAAATTTAAGTGACTCAGTGGAACACAACTGCTGCAATTTTTATGAAAACTACTTTGCATTTATCACCTTCTTTAGGAACAAAGAAATTTCTCATATATGCTTGCATTGTCGAGAACCCCTTTTGAGGGGGATCTGATTGTTGGCATATGTCAAATCTATTGGACTTAGCTTTTTGTTATGTTTCTTGCTTTCCAATGTATTGTCATATTGCTATAGCTGAAATATTTGACCATTCAAAATTCTTCTAACCTGTTATGCAAATGTCTTCCTACAATGGAAAGCTTAGCTTTAGCCATTCACAATGAACATTTGTCTATTTACCTGGATCTTTTTTTATCTTTTCATGATCTGCATAATTATGGGTAAAATAGTGAAGACCAATTTGAGAATATATTTCTCAGTATGTTGTCAATTGAAAACACAAATCAAGGATTCATTTCTTGATTTCCATTATTTTTCTGAGGCCTGATCTTTCATATTTAGAATCTTGTCCAAGAACGAGAACAGTGCTGAGTGGACTTTGACAAGATTTAATTGGTTAGATCAGGAAGTAAACACCTTTGTTTAAAAATTAAAAGCATGATCAAGCATTTCTTTGAAATGAATCCTTCACTCTCTCCCATTGTATATCGGAAGTTGAATTTGTATCTGTCACTCTTATTACAAGTTGCAAGTCTATTACTGATTTTCATCAGTTGCTTCTTTTGAATGATTTTTTATTGGCTTGGGCAATACTCAATCACACAGATGTAGCTCATTAAAATATATATGATAACAAATGGAGTACAGACATGCAATTTTTGAGGATCAATATTATTGCATGCTGTGTATGCTTACAATGGTGAACAGACATTTAAAACTGATATTGACTAGCATTTGAAGCTGAAACCAACTACAGAAATCTTGACAGCTATTTTTGGAGCTACAATTTAGACATGCAATGGATGTTGAGGGCTGACATGTTTACCTGTTCTGTATACTTGCAATAAAAAACATACAATGAAAAATAATACTGATTAGCTTTTGCAACTCAAAGCAACTTCAGGAATCTTTACAACAGCTAGTATTGGAGCTACAACTTAGACATTATGAAAAAGGCTGATATTAGTGGAAATTATTTCTTACCGTATTGGTCCTAGGATGAGTAGCACATATTGTTGTCCTTGTTCCCTTCTTTACCTCTTTAACCATCTATATTTTATGAGAAATAAAAGCAGTTAGTGTTCTTATTCTTTGCAGAAAATTTCTGTCATAATGGGTACCAAGGAATATCAGGAACTTCTGGAAGGCATTGCACGGAAATGTTCTGTACCCTTTTGTCTAATTCCCGTCTTTCCCAATCTTCCAGCATATTCTGAACCATCTATGTCCAGTGAATTTAAGGTTGAAGCCTCAAGCATTCTGTTTGAAGATATATTGGTGAATGTTGAAAAGTATACAATAGCTGATGGTATGTTGTTGTGAATCCCCCTTCTAAGTATTATGTGCTTGTAGTAGATCATTTGTAAAATTCTCAAGCATTTCTATTTATCGTGTGTACTATAGGTGATGGAGCTGCACTGATTGTGTATACAAGTGGTACCACAGGTAAACCTAAAGGTGTTGTGCATACACACGCTAGTATAGCTGCACAGGTATTATCCGTCTTGACATCATGTGCTGGAATCCTTCTTGTAGTTTTACACATTTGTTTTAGATTAAGAGCTTGTATTGGTGTATAATATTGAGAAGAATATCCTATGTTTTAAAGCAGATTTGGAACACATCAAACCAGGCACTCATGAAGTTAAAAGTCTACCCTGCCTCTGAAACAACTGAAGTATAACCAACAATAGATGATAATACTTAATAGTGAACGAATTACATGATTACTGTCTTTAGAAAGAAGCATCATTAATGTGTATGTTGTTAGAGAATATTGTTTATATAGGTACTGTGATTAATCAAACAGAACCATATTTCTAAAATAGAGGTGCTGTATTAGTAAGAACCAGATAAAAATTAAATTTATACTGGATGCAGTCTCATTTACTAAAGGAAGATTAGTAATATATGTTGTTACACTTAGTGATATTACTTACACTACAACTATTTGGTTTTCTAATGGATAAAAATGATTTAAAAATAATTAAGAAAGCCTAGAAAAAATGCCCAAGATTTGTTAAGACTTAGTTTAATAATAGCTTTATGAAATATAATTTGAAATAAGAACAATGATTTATATCCAATTTGAAAGCCTAAACTGAAAACAAAGTGAGATTTGATTTCAACCAATACTTCATTTGGACAAAGATTAAAAATCAGCAGGCATTGGAGTGTTTGGGTTCTTTTTTTCTTTTTTCCCATAACTGATACTTGATGATCCTCTAGATATTAACCAAGGTCGGTTGGGACTTGGAAAAGTTTGGAAGAGACTGAACAAGTGGAAGTTGTTCTAAAACGGAGAGAGAGTAAGAAACAATGGACTGTGTCCTATCCACTATGGTAAATTTGTAAAGTAGAAATTCATGTTCCCTTGGTGGCCTCCTAGGGGGAGATAGTGCTTCTCAAGGTGCTATAACTGCATATACAAGTGACTTCTATAACTGACATTCACTTGGTGGTCTAGAAGATACATGTAGAGCTGGACATTTGAATGTATTGCCATCAGATTGGTTTGTTGAATTTCTTATAAGTTAATTACTCGTGGAATGTGTTGGTATTTTATATTGCTTCATAATCTAATATATTAGCTTGGGTGATATAAATAAATTATGTTATTATATAGTTTGTGTTAGTTTAAAATGAATCAAGTGTGGGAATGATTTCCATTATGGGAGTTACTTGGATAGTTAATGGGAGAAGGCTTTATAAACCAATATAATTCATTGTATTCATGATCACAAAGTATTTTTTCAGATATCTGCAATAATGGTGTAATCTGATTCCTATGTGTTTGCTCTACCAATTTCAACATGGTATCAAAGCCATGTTTTCCTTTGACCTATGTCAATGACAGATGTGGCAGTTGTAGGTAATCATAAAGTGAAAGGGCTTCCTGAAAGCATTGTGTTGAGATAAAGAATTTTCTGGGACATGAAATGCTTTACCTGATTATCAAGGAGCCAAATGTTCTTTTTGTGGTGTAATTTACCTCTGGCACAATATTGTTTTGTTTGGGGACTGCATTTTTTTATTTTACTGATGGTGGGCACTGATTTCTATGTCCTTGCCAAAAATTGCTGTTTGTCACAGAGGATAGAAGCTAATCTTGTCAGAGATACTTGCATATCAAAGCAGCACAGAGCAAGCTGATTCTTATATCTTGAAATTCATGCTTGCTGTGTGAAATTGTTGAAGAGATGCACATAACTATGTGGACACAAAGTATAGCAAATTGAACAATGATGCAGGGGCATCGCCTTCGTAATTTTGGTTTATTTGTTTTGTTTGCTAAACCAAGTGTTGGTGGTAAGTTTCTTATGATCAGCTCAATGACACGTGGGCTGAAGACTTTTACATTTCCCTGCTGCCACCTGGACAGATGTATATTCCTTGGTTTTTTCAGTTGGGGGAACAGTAGTGCAGGCTTGATCAGTTTTGCGGGAAACGAGAAACAGAAGGAGAAGAAAAGCCTTCACTTTTGTGGTGGATATGAGGACAGGGGGGAGAAGAAAGAGAGTTGGAACTTAGGGGTAAAAAGGATTTGAAGAAACAGAAGGGAGGGATGGGAGCTAGGAAACGAGAATGATACAGGAAGAATTGGGTCTGTTCTTGGAGAGGAACAACAGCATTTGTAAACCAAACATTGGTAGAATCAATGAATATGAAAACTTTGTTTCTCTGATTTGAGAATTGGTTTCTTGTAATTCTTGGTTTGAGATGGAATGTTGGTGACTGACAAATTGTTCTGTTTTCACTATTTAAGTTCCTGTCATTTCCAAAGTTCCCATCGTTATTGTCTTAGATTTGTGAATTAATTTTCTGTTGATTAATTCTCAGTTAGGCTACCATCATTTGGTATCAGAGCAGCAAGTGATTGGGTAACTATGGTGTGGGAAGAATGCCACCATGAAGAATGAATAGAGGAGGTTGTTAGAGAATAGCATCGTTCTGATTGATGGAATGTATACTATAAACATATATCTATATATGTGTGTGTATATATACACACACACACACACACACATGTGTGTGTGTGTGTGTATAATTGTATTTAATATACATAACCATCTAAATGAATCGGTGCTGCTTAACTAATTAATCAGCAAACTAATTAATAGTTACATATATGTAGAGTTGTGACTCTATTGTAAGAGTCACACCTCTACACATATATGACTACCTATTAGTGTATTTATAAAGGATGCTTATGAGTCATTTGTATCATTTTAGGGGCTGTTATGGCCAAACTAGAGTGGTCATCATTAGTACTTGGACAGATAGGTCTTTTGGACTATTTGGACTTCTTAGGTGGAAGTTTTTGATCCATTTTTGGAGGGATTTTTCTCACATCCGACCCCTGCATTTTGAAATGCAGTTTCTATTTTTAGGTGGGAGTTTTTCCTATATATTGGATCTCCTTATTCTTTTTGGAGTTAGTTGGAGTTTTGGAGAAAGAAAGTGCTGTTGTGATCAGTTTGGATATCCTTGGCATTTCTCTGCAGTCTACTTCTCATGTAAGCTACTTTATCATTTGCCTTTGAGCATAATACAAAGATTTTTCAGATCTATCTTGGAGTTTCATTGTTGTGTACTTGTGATTGATGTTGTATTTGTGTTTCATTTCTTTAGAAGCTTTTAACTAATGTCTCATTTCAGTACTTTCAGAAGCTAGTGAAAGTTATTCATAGGTCATGACCTGTATATCTGGTTGGTTGTTATTGAATGTGATCTTTTTCCTTTCATACTATCAAGTTTAGAGTCTTTTCATGAAATACTTTTATGTGTGATTTTTCCACTAAGGTTGTATCCTTGTCATTTCTGGTTAAGTGCTCTCTGTGTTGTGAGATAAAGTGGTTCATTATTATAATTTTGGTGCATCACCTTTTCCTTCTGCATTTTTTTTTCAAAAGTTCTGCAAAATTTTAGTCTCTTATCCCTTTTCCATCAAGTTTCAATTTTTGATAGGTTAGGTGAAGTATCAAGTTACATTCAATAAGAGCCGGCCTAGAACTCGGAGGTTCAGTCACCTTCATAGTTTACCCACAAGCTAGTGATTATTCCCATGTTCTCTAGAAATCCCAAGAGTTTCAGTGCTTAGGAGAGGGTGCAATTTCTGGAGTTAACAGTATATTTGTTGGTTTTTTTAGTTGGGGGAATGGTAGCGCAGACTTGATCAATTTTGTGGGAAACGAGAAACGGAAGAAGAAGAAAAGCCTTTGCTTTTGTGGGGAATACAAGGACGGGAAAAAAAAGAGAGTTGGAACTTTGGGGTAAAAAGGATTTGAAGATAAGAAGGGAGGGACCAAAGCTAGGAAAAGAGAATGATAGAGGGAGAAATGGGTCTGTTCTTGGAGAGGAACAAAAACATTTTGTAAACCAAACATTGGTAGAATCAATGAATATTAAAACTTTGTTTCTTTGATTTGAGAGTCAGTTTCCTGTAATTCTTGGTTTGAGATGGAATGTTGTCTAACAAATTCTTTTGTTTTCACTATTTAAGTTCTTGTCATTTCCAAACTTCCCATCGTTATTTTGTCTTAGACTTGTGAATTAAGTTTTTGTTGATTAATTCTCAGTTAGGCTACCATCAAACAAGCTCTTAGTACCGACCGGTTACTGAGAGGGGGGAGGGGTGAATCAGTAAGAACTATTTGTTTACTTTTAATACTTGTTTGAACAATATTCTTCTAAAACAATCAATCATATGCAAGCATAAAAGTAAGTACATAGATCAACACGAGATATATACGTGGAAACCCTCGGTTAGAAGGAAAAAACCATGGTGAGATAGAGCTCACAACTTCACTACTGCAGAATGAAGGCACCCTGTTAGGAGTTTACAAAGCACTGGTTAAGGTGCTACCCGGTTAAGGGATTTTATAGAAGATCTGTTAAGATCTGAACTCTGTTAGGAGTTGCCTGGTTACGGGACTTTGAACATCAAAAAGATGTTACCCTGTTAGGGGATTTTTACAACGAATCGATTAGGTCCACCCTAAGAAAGGGATTTCAATTTGCTTTCACTACTGATAAAAGCAATGATCTGTTATGACACTAAATGTCTGATTAGATCATACCTCTTTCCCGGTTTGCCTGGCTGTTGATCTCTGCTACCTCTGTGTTTGTAGCTCTTCTCTCAGAAGATGTCTCTCCTCTGCTCTATGCAATCACCAATAATCAACAACATTCTTGCGTCCTATGACCTATATTTATACAAGAGTTCATCATTATGAAACCCTTAACTCATAGAACCGCCAGGCTGTAAACTCAACAAGAAAATCATGCAACTAGCAGTTAAGCTTTGCGTTCTGATCTGGAGTTTACCTTGCAAAACATCCTTTGAAATAAAGCTAACTCCTACTAAAAAGCTAACTCCACTTCTATGCGGTGGATGTCCTGTATAATCCGGTTTTAACTCAAACTGCTCCACAAAATCCGGTGCGGATCTTTATGCAGTTTAGACTGGTGTAACCTTATTCCTAGTTCAACTTTGTATGCACTCTGAGACCGGTACTGTGTACTTAGATCAGTCCACCGGTGTATTCCCTTTTCTTCAACTACCGGTGCATACACTGTGTTTCTAGTCTACCGGTGTCTTTTAAGTAACGTGAGTGACCGGTGACCTTTTATCGGTTCATGGTGTTTGTGAATTTACACTAATGACAATCTTAAATTGCTAACAATCTTCCCCTTTGTCATTGGTGGCAAAACTATATTCAAAACCATACTTGTGACAATTATCTAGTCTGTAGAACACTTCCCCTGTCTGAGTGCTCCGGTGACTGTTCTGCTTCGTTCCTCTCTTTCCTCATTCTGCTGTTCTTCTTATCCACTCTGTTCTTGTTTATCCTTCCTACTCACGCTCTTCTTTTATCTGTTTCTTGGTCTTGCCTCTGTTTTTCCTTTCTGCACTTCTCCTTTTTGCCTCCATAGGACAAAGGGTGTGACATCCCTTTAGATTTGGAGTTTTGTGAAGATGTTTTTGTATATGATTTTGGCAGATTGAAGGAATGGTGCCCATTGACCTGTTACATATTCTATGTTCTTTTGGGCTGCTTTCAGAGAAACAACGATGTTCTCCATGCCTTCCACAGTTTTGTAAGCTGGTTCATTGATCAGAGCTTCTGTGGAATTCTCTGTTTGATTCATAATGTCAAAGATTGGTGCCAGAAACATCTGAAATCCAATAATGTCTTGGATCCTCTTATTCTTTTCTTTAGCAAATTTTCTCAGTGTAAGAGTTAAACTTGTCGTTTCTCCGCTGAAAGAAGTTGCAGTTCTATTCTTGATATCAAACTGAGAGGACAGGGCTCTTAAGTCCTCTGAGGTCTTGGCAGACTTCTCTGTTAGATCTTGCAAAAATAATTCAAAGTTTGAAGATCTGCACATCAAACTACTTGCCACTTGAAGTTGCTGTTGAAGCACTTTTAGGTTGTTTGACAAATTTTCATTGATTTCTTCAACCTGTTTGTGGAGAATCTCCACTCTTTTCTTCTCATAGTGGTCAATGGCCACTGTTTCTGGATCAGTTAGATTCTCACCGATTGCTTGTGCCAGAACTTCAAGTTGATCGATGACCGGTTCATCTTCATCAACGTTCGCATCTGGTACAAAGTTGCACCGGATGTTCTTTACTGTGGTCAGGACCATGTCCTGTTTCCTTTTGGTCAACTCTTTCAACAGCCTTTTTGACATCTTACTGATGTCCACCACTGTATCGGTGACTTTACTCCTTTTGGCTTCCTTTTCTTCGACGAAAGACAACTTCCTCTTAGATGAGGAACTTGGTATATCAGATTGGTCCTGTTGCCTTTGCTCTTGCTCCAGTTGAGCTTTCATAGTATGGACTAAGATTTCTTCCTCTTGTCCCTTGTTCTCTTCAGTTTGAGTTGTGTTTTCCGGTTGAGCCTCTTCTTCAGGTAGAACTTGCTCTGTAGGTGGTTTTTCTACATTCTGATCATCATCTTCCGGTTTCTCTTCAACTTCTCTATTTTGTTCCTGTTGTGCATTCGGTTGCTCTGTTGCTGTATGAAGTTCACCCATAGGTATTTCAATTTCTATTTCTTTTTCAACATGGGTTTGTTCACTAGCCGTGAACTCTTCTGTTTGACCTTTTTCAATTTCGATGGCTGATTCTTCACGTGTGGTGAATCTTACCGGTGCTGCCTGTAATTGTTCAGCTGGATCCTGAGGACCTAAATTGTCCAGGGTACTAAAGTCATACTTTGTCCAGAAATCCAGGGTCTCTTCATAGACCTCTTTGTCAAGTCCATTTATTATCTTGGCAACTCTAAGTCCGGGTTGCAAATTCATTGATGCCTCTTCCAATAGAAGCTTGATCCTATCTTCACTTAGGCTAGGTCTAACTTGAGACAAGGTTTCTCTATTTATTCTTGTATTAGTTCCTAGACTGGTTCTCCATTTGGCTTGAAGCCTAGCATTCAATTCCGGTGGAAACTTCGACCTGTAGTCCCTTGGAGTTCTATGATAGTCTAGAAATGTTTCCACTAATGCTACAATGATGATGATACCATTGCGAACAGTTGATTGACAGAAAAGAAACTTTGATCTGTCTAACAGATAGTCTCTTACGATGATCAAAGTGTAAGAGTATTACTCGTAAAAATTTGTTAATCACAATGAAAGCAAAGTAAAATTTATGAGTAACTCTTCTTTCTTTTATAGGGTTAGGGCATAATGGTAATTACCAAACGGTAACTATTCGTTAAACGGCTACAATAATAACTGCCTTACCTAACTTTTCTTTCCATTTTTCTCAACCGGTGAACTGTCTTTTTTTGTTGCTCAAACCTCGGTTGACTGCGTTTTACCTGTCCGGTTGTCCTTGTAGACTTAGTGAGTCCGATTCTCACTAGCACTACCGGTTCCCTCTAAGCCATTACGACTTAGTTTGCTGAAGAGGTATCACCATCGGCTGATGATGATCTTTCCTCTGTCTTCTCCTCAACAGAGTTCTGTGACGCCTTCTTTAACCATATTTGCTTGACCACCTTTGGGATCTTCTCTTCTTTGTAGATTTTCTCTTTTGAAGATGAAGTCTTGTCTTCCGGTTTGACCGATTCTTTCTTTATGCTGTTTGATCGGTTCTTGCATTTTTTGGCTAGGTGTCCAACTTTGTTGCAGTGATAGCAGACTATCCCGTTTACCTTCCATGGGTTCACTCTTCTTGGGTTGGGTGAGTTACACCATGAATCATTGAGGTTGTGAGTCCCACAGTTTGCACAATTGGTTGTGCTCTGGTTCTTGTTTCTCTTGGTGTAA
Source organism: Chamaecyparis obtusa (assembly GCA_027943335.1). Taxonomy (NCBI): domain Eukaryota; kingdom Viridiplantae; phylum Streptophyta; class Pinopsida; order Cupressales; family Cupressaceae; genus Chamaecyparis; species Chamaecyparis obtusa. The sequence continues at coordinate 671,751 of BSBK01006069.1, forward strand.
ACTGGTCTAGGTGATCTGAATGCCATAGTCTTCGATCTGCATTCTTTGGCCTTGTGTCCAAACTTGTTCCATGCATAGCAGTAGCCTTTGAAGCTTCCCCTGCTTCCACTGGACAAAGTCGTGGGACTTGACCAACACTCATTAGTCCTGTGGCCATTCTTGCAACAGTTCTTGCAGTAGTTGTTGTTTGGCTTTACCGGTGCATTCCTGCAATTGTTTGTTCCATGACCCGATTTGCCACAATGCTTGCAAGATAAATTAAAGGTTTTCTTACCTTTTTGTGCCAGCAGCTTCTTTGCTTTCTTGCTTGTCTTATGTCCAGAAGATTCACCAGTTTTTTTGGTGATTTCAGCGGAGAATCCAAGACCATTTTGATCTTTATGCTTTCTTTGAGCTTTGAGTTGCTCATCAAGCTTGACCGAGCTCTCATTGTATCTTTTCAAGGTTTCATTTCTTTCTTCAAGCTCTTTCATCTGCTCCTTTAGTTGATACAATTCTAGCGCCAGTCTTTTGCATGCCTCATCCCTGTCATGCTAGGCCTTCTGCATGTTCGCGTTTTCTTGGGTGACAATCTGCATGTCTTCTTGGAGTTGCAAAGTCATAAGCTCAGTTGCACCAATAGCTTCTACTGCCTGGTCTCTTGCTTTTTCGGAGGCTGTTAAAGACTTGACTGTCGAGTTCCTTTCATCTTTAGCTTTTCTCTTTTTCTCAATCAGTTCAGTCATCCTTAGGGCATTATCCTCTTGTTCCCTCTTAAGATGGGAGATCTAATTGGTCAGGATCTGGTTCTTCTCCATCAGTTCGGAGACAACTTCCTCATCTTCATCAGAACTGCTCTGTCCTGAGAGTTCATCTATGGTCTCATTGCTTTCATTCAGTTGTAGAGCCTGCTCCTTCCATGATCTTGTTCTCAAGCGGTTAGGCTTTATATATGAGAACAATGGCTCTAATACCAATTGTTAGTACCGACCGGTTACTGAGAGGGGGGGTGAATCAGTAAGAACCATTTGTTTACTTTTAATACTTGTTTGAACAATATTATTTTAAAACAATCAATCATATGCAAGCATAAAAGTAAGTACACAGATCAACACGAGATATATACGTGGAAACCCTCGGTTAGAAGGAAAAAACCATGGTGAGACAGAGCTCACAACTTCACTACTGCAGAATGAAGGCGCCCTGTTAAGAGCTTACAAAGCACTGGTTAACGTGCTACCCGGTTAAGGGATTTTACAGAAGATCTGAACTCTTTTAGGAGCTTCCTAGTTACAGGACTTTGAACATCAAAAAGATGTTATCCTGTTAGGGGATTTTTACAACGAATTGATTAGGTCCACCCTAATAAAGGGATTTCAATTTGCTTTCACTACTGATAAAAGCAATGATCTGTTATGACACTAAATGTCTGATTAGTTCATACCTCTTTCCCGGTTTGCTTGGCTGTTGATCTCTGCTACCTCTATGTCTGTAGCTCTTCTCTCAAAAGATGTCTCTCCTCTGCTCTATGCAATCACCAATAATCAACATCTTTCTTGCGTCCTATGACCTATATTTATACAAGAGTTCATCATTATGAAACCCTTAACTCATAGAACCGCCAGCCTGTAAACTCAACAAGAAAATCATGCAACTAGTAGTTAAGCTTTGTGTTATGATATGGAGTTTAGCTTGCAAAACATCCGTTGAAATAAAGCTAACTCCTGTTAAAAAGATAACTCCACTTCTATGCGGTGGATGTCCTGTATAATCCGGTTTTAACTCAAACTGCTCCGCAAAATCCAGTGCAGATCTTTATGCAGTTTAGACCGGTGTAACCTTATTCCAGGTTCAACTTTGTATGCACTCTGAGACCGGTACTGTGTACTTTGATCGGTCTACCGGTGTATTCCCTTTTCTTCAACTACCGGTGCATACACTGTGTTTCTAGTCTACCGGTGTCTTTTAAGTAACGTGAGTGACCAGTGACCTTTTACCGGTTCATGGTGTTTGTGAACTTACACTAATGACAATCTTAAATTGTTAACACAAGCAAGATGAACTCTTTGTGTTTTGTGCATGCTTCATAAGCAATCAGCTGTTCATAAGTATGTGTAGGGGAATAATAAGCTTTTAAGGTTGAGGATTTGATGCTATTTTAGGAACTTTATTCATTTGTTTTTTCTTCGGATAAGAGTGTCATTACTGGTATTTTAGAGAATGGCAGTATGGGAACCAAGCCCAATCAACCTACTTCTTGTAGGCCTTGCCCAACAAACAAATTGCTATATCTAACAAGTTAATAGACACTCCTAGTTGACAAAGATTGTCACATGGCATTGGTTTTTTGTTTGAAAGAGATTTGTTTTTGCTTTTAGTGTTAGGGTTGACAGTCCCAACCGGTGCTAAGAGGAGAGGGGTGAATCAACACCTATAAAAATTTTAAAACAATTTTGATGTAGTATACTACAACTGTAAGCAAAACAAATTCTAGCATAAAAATAGCATCAAGCAATCTGTCAATTAGCAACACCAGATTTGTCACGTGGAAACCCAAATCAAGAGAAAACCACGGTTGGAGGAAACCTCACAAATTCTGCACTCTTCTGAAGTGCGCCTTGTTAGGAGCCTTCCTTGTTAAAGGATTACAAGCGCACTGTTAGATGCGACCCGGTTAAGGGATTTGATACAATCTGTGAGAGCCTGCCTGGTTAGAGGATTAGAACACTTGAACAGATGTCACCCGGTTAAGGGATTTATTACAAGGGACCTGTTAATGTCCACCCAAAATGCTGGGATTTTTCTATTTTAATTGTTAGAGAACAATAGAGGATCTGACCTTTTAGAAATGGCTTTTCTTTGCCTGATAAGATCTCTGTTATACTCAACTAAGAAACATCATCGGTCGCTGCAGGTATGTTCTCCTTTGCTGTTGTGCTGCTTTGCACACTCTACTTTCTTCTCTTCTCTCTTCACCTTAGCTTCTTTAGCATACAGGTACACTCTTTACTTTGGCAGAATGAGGGCAAACTATATTCTTGTCAGGCAGAGGAATATATAGACTTCTTGTCCTAATTGCTTTTCTTATGCACGACCTATTTAAAGATCACCTTCGGCTCCATCACCCAGTGGAGCATTAGTTCACTGAGGAAACATCCGATGCATGCTATGCTTTATCTTTTTTATGAAAGAAAACAACAGATGTGTGTCATAAGCTTTCCTTCACAAGAGATATCTCCATGATTTAATGCCACGAACTCCGACATTAAAACCTTCAATCGCGCCTCATACCGATCGTCTTGATAACTCAAAGTCTACCGGATTTAGTGCAGTAAATCCCGGTCAAAGAGTTAGATAACTGTGCCTTGACTATGACTTTCCTTGGCTCATCTATAATGATGAAGTCTTCACTTGATCGGTAAAGATCCTTAAGTTGTGCACAGGTAAGAGCTTTGACCTGTCACCTTCCCTTTCTTTGGCTATACCGGTTGCATCCTTTCCTCGGTTTCTGTTGCCGGTTACCGGTTGCATCTCACTTGGTGACTGGTTGCTTTGATGATTAGATATAGTCTCTTCTTTCTTGCATAGTGTCACCGGTTGCCAAACCAGTCTCTCCTCGTACTTGTTGTCAGCTGTACCTATCTTTGCTTCACAGATCCAACAGTGGTGTCCTTAGTCACAAATGTCAACACCTCTTGCCAATCAATGACAATACCTCTTTTGCCATGTACCAGTTGCAATCTTACCGGTTACCATCCCTTAATGCCAACAATCGCCCCCTTTGGCATTAATGGCAAAAATCATAACAAATAATCACAATACTGGTCCACATTGGTGTCTGATCATAATCTCCCCCTTTGACAATAATGCCAAAGGCTAGTTAGAAGGACTACCTTAAAGAAATCTGCTCCCCCTTCGAGCAGCAGTCTTATTCATCAATTCAGTAAAGACGAGGCTGATTCCTCTGTTGAAGCATAATGAATTGCTGAACACGTTTGCCTATTTACTGAAGATCAGGAAGGGGTATCACCCCTAACTTACCTCTGAGATACTGAAATGTACTCTTCGGTAATGGCTTTGTGAATATGTTAGCATTCTGTTCTTTTGTGGGAACATACTCCAATCTTAGTTATTTATTTTGTACCCGCTCTCTCAAGTAGTGATACTTGAAAGCAATATGCCTTGTTTTTTAGTGCATGACAGGATTCTTGGATATGTTTATTGCACTTGTACTGTCACAGTAAATTGCAATCGGTTCAGGTATCTGTTCTTGGATTCCTTCAAGTAGCTGTTTGATCCAGATTACCTGTGTGCAATTGATTGCTGTAGCAACATATTCAGCTTCCGTTGTGGACTATGAAATGCAGTTCTGTTTCTTGCTTGTCCAAGATGCAATTCTCTCTCCAAGAAAGAATGCACCACCACTTGTGCTCTTTCTGTCATCAATATTACTAGCCCAATCTGCATCAGTGAATACTTTTATTTGGAAGCCTCCCTTGTGAGGAAACCATTGGCCATACTCTTCAGTGCCCTTCAGATATTTGAAAATCCTCTTCACTTCTATTAGGTGTGTTTCGTTTGGATAAGCAGAGAATCTTGCTACAATGCCTACTGCATGTGCTATGTCCGGTCTACTATGTACTGCATACTGTAATTTGCCTATCATAGACCGATACAGTGTCTCATTTACTTCTTTTGCATCATCTTCCTTTGATAACTTGAGGTTAGTAATCATAGGTGTACCAATTGGTTTGGATTCTTCTAACCCAAAGGTTTTAAGAATTTCTTTTACATATTTGGACTGAGAAATAAAAATACCTTCCTTTAGTTGATGTACTTGTAGTCCAACGAAGAATTTTATGACTCCTATCATAGACATTTCAAATTCTTTCTTATCTCTTCAGCAAAGGCCTTGTTCATCCTGTCATCTCCTTCGAAGATGATGTCATCCACAAAAATTTCAACAATTAGGTTCCCTTCTTTTCCAGTTTTGAGATACATGTTGCTGTTGTCCACGGTTCTTGTGAATCCTATTGTCAGGAGGTACGAATGCAGTCTTTCATACCATGCCCTTGGAGCTTGTTTTAGCCCATAAAGAGCCTTCTTGAGTTTACAGACCATACCACTCTTTTGTGTGGACATGTAGCCTTCCGATTGTTCAATGTAAACTTCCTCCTCCAGTATTCCATTTAGAAATGCAGACTTTACATCCATCTGGTATACTTTGAACTTTTTGCGAGCAACATAAGCAAGAAGAATTCTCACTCCTTCCAATCTAGCCATAGGTGCAAAGGTTTCACCATAATCCAGTCCAGCCTCTTGTGCATATCCTTTGCAGACTAGGCTTGCTTTGTTCCTTATCACTTTTCCTTTTTCATTTAGTTTATTTCTGTAGACCCACTTTGTCCCAATGACATTCTTGTCTTGTGGTCTTGGCACAAGAATCCATGTGTCATTCTTCTCTATTTGCTCAATCTCTTCTTCTATGGCCTTGACCCAATTTGCATCTTCTAGAGCCTCCCTGGTGGTTTTGGGCTCTATACAGGAACATAAACAGATATTTTCTCTAGCCTTTTTCTTGATCAAGACATTTGCATGTTTGTCATCAATAATATTATCAGTTGAGTGATATGTGACATACCTTGGAAGAACCGGTCTCTGTTCCCGGTCTAGTTCTTCCGGTTGAGCAATTTCTTCAGCATGGTCATGAACAACTTCTTGTTCATCATCTTGAGTTGGTCGGTCATCTTCAGGTACAACATCCTGCTCCAAAGGTCTGTGTTTATGTTCTTCTCTTTCATCTTTAGTAGTTATTTCATTGAATTCCAAAAGATTTCCAGCATTATGATCCTCCATACTGTCATGTTTATTATAACTGATCTTCCCCTTTGATTTTGAATATTCATCAACCTTTACATTGATACTTTCTACTATTTTTCCTGTTCTCTTATTCAGACACCCGTAGGCTTTACTCTTGGTAGAATAACCCAAAAATATGCCTTCATCACTCTTTGGCTCAAACTTGCCAGAATACATATCTCTTTTAATGTAACACTTACTACCAAAAATTCTGAAGTAGCCTACACTAGGGGTGTGACCGAACCATGGTTCATAGGGAGTCTTACCGATTCCTTTCTTGACTTGAACTCAGTTCAATGTGTAAATAGCAGTGCTAATAGCTTCTCTCCAGACGTGATGAGGGAGATCCTTTTGAATCATTAGGGTTCTTGCACAGTCAATCAACGTCCTGTTTCTTCTTTTTGCTACTCCATTTTGTTGAGGAGTCCTTGGTGCAGATAACTGTGTTTTTATTACGTGTTCCTCACAGTAGTGAGTGAACTCTTGAGAGGTGTATTCACCTCCTCTGTCTGACCTTTGACACTTTAAGCTTTTATAGGTCTCCTTCTCTAGTCGAGCCTTGTAGATCTTGAACATGTGAAATGCTTCTAATTTTTCTCTAAGAAAGAGTGTCCACATCATTCTTGAAAAATCATCTACAAAAAGCATGAAGTACCTTTCTCCATAGTAGCTCTTTGTTCTCATAGGTCCACACAAGTCTGTTTGTACAAGATCCAGAACATTTTCAGTAGAAAATGATTTACTACTGAAACTTGTTCCTGTTAGCTTTCTTAACTGACAATCCTTACAAATACCTCTGTCAGGTTTTGTAATCTCGGGAAGTCCTCTTATTGATTTCTTCTTGCTCACTTTGGCAATACTGTCAAAGTTTATGTGGCAAAGCCTCTTATGCCACAACCAACTATCGTCCTCTTTGGTTGCAAGGAAGATCTTGTTTGTTTCTCCTTTGACTGATGCTATGAGGCAGGCTCCTTCCATTGAGTCCAGATAGAATAGATTCCCTTTACTCTGTCTACTGGTAGCAACATGAGCTCCTGATTGGTTCTTGACAGTACAAGAACCTTGCCCGAATTCCAATAGGAACCCCTTGTTGTTTAGTTGAGCAACACTCATTAAATTGTACTTAAGTCCTACCCAGTACACATCTTCACATACAACATCATTGCTAAGCGCAATAGAGCCTTTACCTTTGATAGCACAGGGGGCATTGTTACCAAAGGTTATCGATCCACCATCATTGAGCTTAAAGTTGATGAACTTGTTCTTATCACCAATCATGTGGTGAGTGCATCCACTGTCAATGATCCAATATCATGTTGATGAGATCTTGAGATAAGTGCCATCCCGCTTATTACAAATCTTTCTTCTTTTATTGCAACAAATGCAATTTTTGGATCTTCAGAGTCTTCAGATTTGTTGTCTGTGACTCCTGCAAGATAGCATTCCTTCTTTGCTTTGTTCTTGAATCGGTTGCTCTTATCTTTATTATCATTGTCAGGACATCTTGTAACAATATGTCCTATCTTATTACAAGAGAAACATTTTAGTGGGAGCTTTCCTTTATATTTTTGTAGTGATGAGTGCTTCAAACTCATCTTGCTCCATCTCTTCTGAGAGTAGATTCTGAACAAAACTTCCAACCTTACTGGTAGATCTATTAATTTGTTTCCCTTCCTTTCTTGGTGGAAGAAGTGTTAACAAAAGACTTAAAAGCAACCTCTTGCATGGGTAAGTTGCTATCAAAATTGCTCAATTCGAATGCAGTCAACTTACCGATTAGGGAGTCAAGAGTGACTTGAGCAGTGGTCACTGATCTGAGCTCCTGTATGGCTGAGATCTTGATAGTATATTAAGGCCTCAACGTTCTCAGTATTTTGCTTATCACATCTTCCTTATTCAGTGTTCCTCCCGCATTTTTGGTGGAGTTCATCACTTCTTTGATTCTATTGCTATATTGCTCTATATCTTCTTCCTCGTTCATTCTCATATCATCATATTTTCCTCTAAGGCTTTCTACCTTAGCTCTTTGAACATGTGGGTCACCACCAAATACTGTTTGCAGCTTAGCCTACATCTTGTGAGCAGTATCTAGATTTTCAATTTCTGCATAGACATAATCAGGTAGCGTGCTTGCTATCATATCCATTGCAGCTATATGTTCTGTCTTGATCTTCAATTCATTAGGAGTCAGGGTACCATTGGGTTCAGTGTAATCATGGGCTACACGAGTCCAATATTGATCTCCGGTGGTCTTCATGTACAACTTCATTTTGCTGCACCAAAGAGTAAAGTTTTCCTTGGAGAACTTTGGTCCTTCCTTTCTCATCATCTTGACTTTTTCTTGTTGCAGTTAAGCAGCAAAGAAAAGAAGCTTGGCTCTGATACCAATTGACAGTCCCAACTGGTGCTGAGAGGGGAGGAGTGAATTAGCACCTATAAAAACTTCAAAACAAATCTAATGTAGTATACTACAACTCTAAGCAAAATGGATTCTAGCATAAAAATAGCATCAAGCAATCTATCAATAAGTAACACCAGATTTATCACGTGGAAACCCAAATCAGGAGAAAACCACGGTGTGAGGAAACCTCACAAATTCTGCACTCTTCTGAAGTGCGCCCTGTTAGGAGCCTTCCCCGTTAAAAGATTATAAGCGCACTGTTAGATGCGACCCGGTTAAGAGATTTGATACAATAGGGCCTGTTAGAGCCTGCCTGGTTAGAGGACTTAGAACAGCTGAACAGATGTCACCCAGTTAAGGGATTTAGTACAAGGGACCTGTTAATGTCCACCCAAAATGATGGGATTTTGCTATTGTAATTGTTAGAGAACAATAGAGAATTTGACCTTTTAGAAATGGCTTTGCTTAGCCTGATAAGATCTCTGTTATACTCAATTGAGAAACATCACAGGTCGCTGCAGGTATGTTCTCCTTTGCTGTTGTGCTCCTTTGCACACTCTACTTTCTTCTCCTCTCTTCACCTTAGCTTTTTTAGCATATAGGTTCACTCTTTACTTGGGTAGAATGAGGGCAAACTATATTCTTGTCAGGCAGAGGAATATATAGACTTCTTTCCCTAATTGCTTTTCTCATGCACGACCTGTTTAAAGATCACCTTCGGATCCATCACCCAGTGGAGTATTAGTTCACTGAGGAAATATCCGATGCATGCTATACTTTATCTGCTTTATGAAAGAAAATGACAAATGTGTGTCAAAAGCTTTCCTTCACAAGAGATATCTCCATGATTTAATGCCACGAACTCCGGCATTAAAACCTTCAATCGCGCCTTGTACCGATCGTCTTGATAACTCAAAGTCTACCGGATTTAGTGCAGTAAATCCCGGTCAAAGAGTTAGATAACTGTGTCTTGACTATGACTTTCCCCGGTTCATCTATCATGATGAAGTCTTCACTTGATCGGTAAAGATCCTTAAGTTGTGTACAGGTAAGAGCTTTGACCTGTCACCTTCCCTTCTTTTGGCTATACTGGTTGCATCCTTTCTTCGGTTTCTGTTGCTGGTTACCGGTTGTATGTCCCTTGGTGACCGGTTGCTATGATGATCAGATATATTCTCTTCTTTCTTGCACAGTGTCACCGGTTTCCAAACCAATCTCTCCTCGCACTTGTTGTTGTCAGCTGTACCTATCTTTCCTTCACAAATCCAACAGTGGTGTCCTTAGTCACAAATGTCAACACCTCTTGCCAATCAATGACAATACCTCTTTTGCCATGTACCGGTTGCAATCTTATTGGTTTCCATCCCTTAATGCCAACAAGGGTAATTGTTTGGAGTGACATTTAAAATGAGGATCATAGCATAGAATAGCTGGTTGCGAGAAAACTATTAAATCATTTGGTAGATCTTAGGTTTGAATACAACTGTCTTTTATTGTTTAATATTGTTGATAACTTTCTATATAGTATTCATTGCTTTATATTTTAATATATAGTATTCATTGGAGATGGAATTAAAAGCCAATGTAAGTCATTGTATTCATCATCCCAAAGAAATGAAAATATCCTATAGTATTTTGTTTATAATATCTGCAATAATGGTGTAATCTGATATTTGTATGCTTGCTCAACCAATTTTTATAGAATGAAAGAAAATTCCTCTATTTATGTGTTCCAACTATAGGAGGCTTCTTCTTGGTGTTGAGTCCAAGACGATGCTAAGTTGACTTTGACTCTTTGCCTCTCTAAGCATGTGTTGAGTCCAAAGTCTGGCTATTACGTCATTCTCTTGAGAGCTGGAGTGTTTCAGTCACTTCAACAAATCAAACAAGATGGCCAGCCTACATGATCAAGCCTCAAGTGCATGACCTTTTCTTCATAATTTTGCAAAAGTATGTTTTATGACCATTTTTTGATTGACAAGATTTTATGGGACTCATCTTTTATTTTAAAGGATAAAATGTCAAATTAATCAGTTCTATACACAAGCAGCAAGATAATTTGTTATGTTTATGTTGTAAATTTTTCCCTACAGTTTTAGCTGATTAATGTCAGATTTATTTTTCAAAATTTGAAAACTTAAGTGAACTAATGTGCAGGTTCAAATCCTAACAGAAGCATGGGAATATATGCCAGCTGATAGATTTCTAAATTGCTTACCATTACATCATATCCACCAATAGTGATTTGTAGGAAGTTATAGTACTTTTTATCATCTTATCAATTTTGTGTGATGTTCCAGCATTTATGAGAAATGAAGTATTTGTTGCTGCACTTATGATTTTGCATTGAAGCTAGTCAGAAATTTCTTGGTGTCAATGTTGATTCTTGACGGTGTATACATGTCCATGGCCTATACAATGCCCTGCTTGCACCTCTATATGCTGGTGCTGTGGTAAATTCATATTTTACTTAGTTATCTGTAGTAGAATGCTATCTATATATATGGTGCATTGTTTCATGTTCTTGTAAACATTTATGTGATTATGGTAAATTCTTATTGTGACATTTTTTTTGCTTGAAATATGCTTTTGAAGGTTGATTTCATCCCAAAATTCAGTGCAAGTGAGGTATGGCAGAGATGGATTGAGTCATATCCTGGTGATGGAAGCAAGGCTAAAAATGCTATTACTGTTTTTACTGGGGTGTGTGATTGTTTTCTGTAATTTTTCTATTTCTAGTAATTCTGTTTTGTGTGAAAGAAAGTTTAGTGATCTAGTTAATATTATCTAGATGTAATCTAGTAATTCGGTCCCATATATGAATACTGTTGTGTTCTGTTTTATATTTTGGTTTGAAGTGTAAATCATCTGGTTTGTGAGGCTGTCATAAAGGCACATGTGATAGCAGAATGGTAAGAAAAGCTTAAGCACAGAGGACGTTTTTCCAAAGAGAAGGCGATGTATAATTTTTACCACATAATGATAGTTACAAATTGTATGATGCTAAAGGAGACATTTAAAGGCAATGAAATTTCTGTTCTGAATTTTTGTGATGAAGTTTAAACTTTTAGTCCATAGTAAGAGAACAACCACAACTGGATGAAAATTACACTGAGGACAGAGAAGATAATAAGAAAGCTAGCAGCCAGAATGAGACAGACCATAGCGAGACAAACCAGATGCCACCAATGTTCATAGCTAGCTAACATAAGCAGAAGGCTGCATTATAGACATAAAAACCAAAGGAAGCAGTGAACTATCTTGGTCATTTCCATTGACAGCATCTTTTTCTACTTCAGTTTTATTTTTGTTGTTGTTGGAACTTGGGTCTGTTGCTTCTGATAGTGGTGCCATTTATCTTCTATAGTTAACTTTTCTTCTTAATCTTATGCTGCTATGGTGTAATATTTTTGAGCACTGGTATTCTAAATATATATCTTTGATAGTACATATGCAGATCATCATTTTTATCCAAACACAACATATATTGACACAACACTTTTTGGAAGTTGAGTATAATATTCGATTCTCTTGATTAGGTCCCAACAATGTATACTCGATTGCTTCAAGCTTATGAATTGATGGGAATTGAAGCTCAAAAGGTTGCTGCATCAGCAGCTCATAAATTGCGTCTCATGGTATAATTATGAACTTCCCTGTTTAAAACTAGAACAATTACATTGCAGATGTTCTAATTATTGCTTGGCATAAGTGGCTAGTTTTGATTGTATTCCATATTGACTTAAGGGAATGTTTGGTTGGAATCCCTTCCGGAAATCTGCATTGTCTTCTTAAATATTCATGGAAACATCTTTTTGAGCACTAATCTATCATATGTTAGACTGAAGAATCTCTAGCTATTTCTTATCAAAGACTTTCATAATTTACTTAAACATCATAAATATCAACGGATGGGTATTTTGTTTCAGTTGAATTATTTCATTCTTTTTGCAATAATGTACATTTTGTTCTTGGGTGCCCATTATGGAAAATAAAGGGATTAAAGACTATATTACCATTTCAAATTTGTTTAAGCTCATATTGGTTGCAAATATTTTATGAACATTATGGGCATTTTGTACAATGCACATGTTTTCATGCAGAACCCCTTATCCATGGCCAATGCATTGATTCTTTAAGGTTGGCAGTGTAGAAATAAAAAGAAATTTTGCAACATCCTTATGGTAAAATGGTAGAAAGGCCTACAGTTAAAATATTCTCATCTCAATAAGACTTGGATTGAGTCCTATTATTGCTTTGATAAATAGATAATTATGTAAGGTTTGTTTGATATTAACTTTTTTCCTGCATGTGTTGCCCTTTTCAACACTGGAACAAGCATCATATATTATAGGAAGAATTTTGTGTACTCTTTATAAATCTTCATGTATTTGTGCTATAACAAAAAGCTTAGTTTGCAGACTCAGACTTGGACAGTAATTGGCAAGCACCAAAATTTCAACTTGTCAAAAACTCAGAAAATAATCAACAAAAACTCGGCAAGAACTCGACAAATATTCGACAAAAACTTAGCAAAAACTTGGCAACTCAAAAGAGAAAATGCATGGTTTTATGGCAAAACCATGTGAAAATTGAATTTTAACCAGTGTTTTACCCATGTTGACATATTCACTGATGTCTTTTTGTGTCTATAAAAACACGAGTTAAACTTGTGAAAACTCGCTCAGCAAAGAAAATAGAGAGTACTTAGCAACTTGAAGAGTACTCACAGAGTTTGCAAACTATGACAAAACACACCTATCTATTTCTACCTCTTTAATGGTGCACTTAAGACCTTGTATTGTTTGTGAAACTACTGTTTCCTAATTAATGATGCTGTTTTTAGTTTTTTGTTGTACCTTGTTTAATACTTACTTCATATTCCATTGCATAGCTATTGTTTTATATTTCTATCTATAGTGTCGTAAATTGTACACACTCCTTAAGGTGTCAAATTTCATGCTTACTTAGCATCCATTTTAGTGTGTTCATTCCTCCATGCATCATAGGACTTTGCTATGCATTTAATTAATTAATATTTAAATATGAGTCCTCTCTTAATTTAATTTCTATGAGAGCCTCTAATTATAGGTGTGCCTCTTTAATTATTTCATCCATTGAATCACCACTTCCATACATAGGCTCTATTTTATTATGTGTGGCCTTTTGTATTTATCCCGATATCAAATCTCGATTTTGTGCACGTTTTGGGCATCCCCATTTTCAAATTGACCCCCAACTCAAATCTGAGCTCAAATTGGCTGGTATAGGGCAAGTGGGTAGGTATAGGGCAAGTCCACTCGCCCCATACTTCGTGATTTGGGTCCAAATTTGAATTGGAGAGAGGTCTTAGGTTTTTAGCGAGATCCTTAAATCCTCGTTGGCGTCCTTCGATTTTTGAGCCTCGAAATGGCTAGGTGAGGTATATAAGCAAGGCTACCACCCTCATTTTGGCATCTTAGATCATTCAAGCATCTCTCTCTCAAGCATTCTTGATCTAAAGCATTCAACGAGCAAGAAGAAGCATTTGAGCATTCAATCATTCAAGACATTTCATTCCTTCATATCTTTCATTGTAGCAAGCTTCAACAACCATCATGCAAGTATGTCTTTTGTGATGTCCTTTTAGGTCTTTGTGGAGTCATGCTATTGCATCCACACTTATGATCTCATTTCAAGTGCACTTTTATCATTAAGGCATAAGACATTTTGTCTCTCTTATCAAGCCTCTGTTGCCTAATAGCACCTTTTCTTTTCATTTCAAGCATTTCAATACAATTTCAAGGTTAATTTCTCAACAGGGGTTTGACTTAGGCAAGCCTCTTTCCACAACCTTTCTTCTCGTTTTATGTGTGCAGGTGATAGGTGGCGTGGCTACAAACAAGGTGATGGTCCCAACAAGTGTTGAGAGGGGAGGGGTGAATCAACACCCATTAAAATTTCAAAACACTCTGATATAAATTAACTATTACTGCATGCAAAACAGATCCTATAAAAGAAATAACTAACACAAGATCATAGCATCATAGAACACCAAATGTATCACGTGGAAACCCAAAGCGGGAGAAAACCACGGTGTGAGTAGAACTCACAAATTTTGCACTCTTCTGAAGTGCGCCCTGTGAAAAGCCTTCCATGTTAAGGGATTACTAACACACTGTTAGATGCGATCCAATTAAGGGATTTAAAATAAGGCTTGTTAAAGCTTGCCTTGTTAGAGGACTTTAGAACATTTACTAGATGTCACCCGGTTAAGGGATTTAATACAAGGGACCTCTTAATGTCCACCCAAGTACTGGGATTTGACTATTGCAATTGTCAGAGAGCAATAGAGGGGTTGATCTTTTAAAATGGCTTTGCTGAGCTTGATAAGATCACTATTTCATCCACTGAGAGTCATCACTGGACACCACAAGTATGCTCTCTTCAGGTTGTTGCGCTTCCTTGCACACTCTTCTCTTTTTCTTCTTCTGTTCTCCTTTTCCCTTACCGTAGCTTTGATCAGCGTACAGTTTCACTCTTTCTCTTTGGCAGAATGAAGACAAATGATATTCTTCGCGGCTGAATAATAAATAGACTTCCTGCCGAGCGTGGGACAGATCTTCCCGCTCTTTTCTGAAGCGATCTCCACAAAGATCTCCTTTGGATCCATCATCCAGTCGTGTCTTAGTCATGAGAGGAAACATCAGATGCGTCACACATCTCTCAACAAGAGATCCGCCATGCTGTTGTGTTTCTGTTTTGTAAAGGAAACATCAGATACGTGTCACATACTTTCCCTTAGACGAAATTCCACCATGATTTGTGCAAAAAATATCAGTAGAAGAGTCTCTTAAGTGTTCGTCAACTATGTGTTTCAGTTGTCTCAATTATATCTCACCAATCAGAGATGATCGGTTTACACCTGTCGTTCCTAACCGGTTACTGAGGGGGGGGGTGAATCAGTAAATTCAATTTCTATTCTTTTTCCCTTAATTAAATATTCTTGTTAATATAGAAATCAAAAGAATATTATGACAATCATAAATAGAAATTAAATGCACAGGTCAACACATAATTTATACGTGGAAACCCTCGGTTAGAAGGAAAAAACCACGGTGGGACAAAACCCACGAAACTCCACTACTACAGTAATAAAGTTGCCCTGTTAGAGGCTTACAAAGCATTGGTGAGAGTGCTACTCGGTTAAGGGATTTAATAGAAGACCTGTTAGGATCTTGACCCCGTTAGGAGTCGCCTTATCAGAGGACTTAAAACACCAACAAAGATGTTACCCGGTAAAGGGATTTATACAATAGAACTTGTTAGGGTTCACCCTGATTGAAGGATTTAAATATGCTTCACAACTAAAGCAATTATCTTATGATGACACTATATCTGTCGATTCAGATCATACCTGTTCACTCTTTCCTCTGCTTGGCTGTTGAATCTTTCTCTCCCTTTCACCTTTTGTAACTGTGTTTCCTTTCAGAAGATTCTGCTCTCCTGCTCTCCTTCGCTCTATGCTCTTGATTTTCAACAACACCATTCTCATGTCTTATGACCTATATTTTCAATAAATTATCTTATTAAAAAAAAATCTAACAAAGCTTGTCCCTTCAAAATTTTGCATTGAGGTCATGGAAAAATTGATAGAAATCTGAGCCTCTGCAAGTTGGCCCAAAGTTTGTGGTGCGTCGTGTTTCGTGCCGTTGCTATTTGTAGGTGGAGGGACTCGTGGCTCCTCCGTACTGCTCTCGTGGCGGCTTCCTCGGTGGTTGGATTTTGTGTCACTTTGTTTTGGTGCCTTGTGTCTTTTTTGCCTTTATTTCTTTTAGTGCTTTGTTGTGTTTATGCGTGTGGTTTGTCGTTCTTTTTGTCTGGCATTTCCTTTCATTATTTCCTTCTTGGCTTTGGCTCTGGTTTGTTTGAGATTGCTTTTATTACTTGCGATGAAGGCCATCTAGTGTTAGATTCTGGTCGATTTCCCACGATTTCTTCTGATGGCTGTAGAGGGCATTCATGATGGAAAAGATGGGCAAGAGAATGATAAAAGGGTAGAAGAAGGTTTGTAGGATGGTGGCGGAGAAAAAAACAAACCTTCTTACCGAGCAGTTGTTGCTGAAGAAGTGGTTTTTCCTGAGTCAGCGCAAGTTGTGGTGGTTGAAAAATATGGAGGAGGACCTCTCGGACCCGATGGATATCGACATGGAGGAGAACACAGTGAGTTTACTGCAGAATACTCCAGAGGAGGGAAGGAAGGAGGAGAGGAAGGTAAGACCCCGTTGCCTAGTGCTAAGATCCTCGCCCTCTCTCCGAATGCAGACATGGTAAATGCTATTAAAGCTGAACAATCCCGTTTAAAGAACATTGCTATTTTCTTTGTTTGTATGGATATGAAATTTCTGCCTACTAGAAAATTTCTTGATGATTGGATTGGTAATGTATGGGGTAAGAAACTTGGCATTAATGTTGGATTTAGTCGAATGGTTCAGAGAGGTTTGTTTGTTATTTTCTTTAAGAATCATGCCATGCAAGAAAAGGTGTTAAATAAAGGGTATTGGAATGTGGGGCAAACCATGTTTAGGGCTCTTCCTTGGTCACCCAGATGCAAATCCGAAAATGTCCTTGCCCATTCTTCCTCGGTGTGGATAGAGCTTAGGAATGTTCAGCCTGAATTTTGGTAGTTTATTCCCCGTCTTCTTCAGCCTCTCGGCTCTGTTCTTCAAGTTGAAGAAGCCAAAGTGATCCTCCCGCATCTCAATGCCTGAGCCCTTGTCATTCTTAACCCTGACATTTCATTCCTAGATGAAATTTCTTTGGATATCGAAGGAGATAGATGGAATTGGGCTATTGTTAAACTCGAGGACATTGGGGCTTGTTTCCATTGTAAGCTTAATGGACACAATAGAAAAGACTACCCTAATTTGAAAATTTTCTCTAAAAAATTCAATGAAAACCATAGTGAGGAAAATAATCCACCTCCCATGCCGAAGGAGAAGGATAATTCGGCCAACAGGAGCAATAATTCAGTTAGTAACCCTAATCCTAGAAATGAAGAAAATAATACTGGCACAACCCAAGAGGACTCTGCCAATGGAGGTAACAATGATAGTCACAGGGAAACTCTTGATACTCCTTTGGACAAGTTTGTCTCCCTGTCAAACCCTTTATTTGAAGATGAATTCGAGATTCATACTGCTGTCCCTAACCAAGATATTCAGAATCTCGTTGTTTGTCAGCCTCAGTACATACTTGTTCCTAGAGAGAAAGTTAATGAAGATAATGCTCTCTTTCAAAATGCTCAACAAATAGCCCTATCCAAAATAAAAAATAAAAGCACTGTTAATAGGATTGAACAGCAGTTGGTTGATCAAGATAAAGCTTGTCCTGACACCATACCTCCCGATAAAACACAAGAAGAATGTGAGACTGTGAACTTGATCCAGATGCCCTTGGGGAAAGAACATGGTAGTATGGAGG
Source organism: Chamaecyparis obtusa (assembly GCA_027943335.1). NCBI lineage: Eukaryota > Viridiplantae > Streptophyta > Pinopsida > Cupressales > Cupressaceae > Chamaecyparis > Chamaecyparis obtusa. The sequence continues at coordinate 689,452 of BSBK01006069.1, forward strand.
AAAGCCCTTCTTTGTCGGCCTATAGTGAACAAGGAGAAGATGAAGAGGGGTTTGTCGAAGTTATGTCTAAAAAGAAGAAAAAAAGAAAAACTTATGAAAGAAGCAGTAGTATAAAAAATAATGGGAAAACTAATAAGGTGAAAAATAATGAGTTACCAGAATGCTTCAATAGATTATGTAAAAATCCAAACACCCCCAAAACCTTATGATGATGAACATACATAGTTGAAATTTTAGGGGGTTGGAAATGCCTGATAGGAAGTATATTGTCAGGAACTGGTGTAACAAGGTTCACAGTAAGGATATTTTCTGCTTACAAGAGATTAAAGTGACTGGGTACAAGGCTCGCAACACTATTAAATTTATTTGGAACCATGCCACTTGTTTATATTCAGATTGTGTTAGAGGCAAAGGAGGGGTCGCCATGCTGATAGGTAGTAACTGGGCTGACAAAATGGTAGACAAAGGCACCTCTCCTTGCCAAAGAGCTATATGGGGGAAGTTTAAAGAGAAGGATCAGGAGTTAGGAATTTGTAATATATATGCTTCAAATGATTACAGGGAAAGAGCTAGCTTGTGGGATTGGTTAGCTAGTAACCTTCCTGACATAAAATGGGTGTTTATAGGGGATTTTAATATGATTGAGAATAAGCAGGACAAATTTGGTGGTAATTAGCATGAGTTGAAAGGCAATAAATTTTTCTTTAGGTCTAAATTTAGGAGATTCCAAATCAGTGATCCACTGGAGAACATGAAAAAAGAATAGAACAATATTTGGTTTTCCTGGTGTAACAATTAGACCTATAAGAACAGGGTGTACTGTAGACTTGACAGGATTTACTTCAATAAGATGTGGGTTGGGTTGAAGCAGCAACCAAGGCAAAACCCTCTAGAAATTACTCCTGCCAGCCTCTCTGATCATTCCCCACTACATGTATGCATCTTTCTCAAAGCCTCTTCGAATCAGAACCCTAGATTCAAAAGGAATTCCACTTTCAAGCTCATCACATCCCTTTTGAATGATGAAGATTCTCTTCAAGCCATTAAGACTGCTACTGCCCTATCTAAGTTCTGCAATTCTAACCTTTCTGCCAGAGAGAAGTAGACTTCTTTAGCTCTAACTTGGAAAAATGTGTTCCAAATCATAGGGGCTAAGGGCACCATTGATAGAAATAAAGAGGAGAACTTCTATCAGGCCAAACTTAATCATATTGAAACTCAAATTCAAGCTAAAAGCAAAGATTAGGACTTGGAACACTCCCTCATTGACACTAAAGCCAGACTCAAGAAAATTCAGAATTATAAAATTCAAGGTCAAAAAGTTAGAGCAAAAGCTAGATGGATTAAAGATGGGGACAGAGGATCCAAATACTTTTTCAATTTGATCAGAGCAAAACATTCTTGGGAAGAAATTTCAGGCATCCAAACAGGAGTTACTAAGGATAATCAAGAAACTTTGAGTGCCTTTACAAAATTCTACAAGGAGCTATTCTCCTTTGAGCACAAAGAAGAAAATGTAGAAGCAATGAACAGATGCATCAAATTAATTCCTCGTAAGGTTTCTCAAGAGCAAGCTAGGGCTCTTGAACAAAAATTCAAAATTGAGGAGATTGATGAAGCCATAAGGTCTTTAGCCAATGATAAATCACCTCGAATTGATGGTTTGCCGGTTGAGTTCTACAAGAAAAATAAAAGTGGATCTCTAGTGAATTGTTAGAGGTCTATGAAGAAGCCTTTGAAGTTGGGTCTGTAGGTGAAAATATTAATAGAGGGCTAATCAAACTCCTACCTAAAGATGGAGACAAATCTCAGATTAAAAATTGGAGACCCATCACTCTGTTAAATATTTCATACAAAATTATTGCTAAAATCATGGCTAGAAGAATCAGTGATATCCTTAAAGAGGTGGTGTCAATCACCCAAACTGGGTTTATAAAAGGCAGATACATTTTAGACAATCTCATCACCAGTTGGGAAGCTATGAATTGGGCAAAAGTTGATAACTAGAATGTAGCCATGGTTTTACTAGACTTTGAAAACGCATATGACAAAATTGAGTGGCCCTTCGTGCTTCAAATGCTAGAAGCGTTTGGATTCCCTAAGTTCTTCTGTAGATGGGTTAGCATTTTGTTTAAAGACTCATCAACTTTGATAATGCCATTAATAGACTCCAAGTTTTCTGCTTGGCTTCAGGAGCTAGAATTGCCCCTCATAAATCTATTATCCTGGGTTGGACAGAGCTGCCTCCTAGATGGCTACAAAACAGAGAGTGGAAGTGGTCAAGGTCTTCTACCATTGTAAGATATTTGGGGAGCCCTTTTGCTATTAATCCTTCTATTAATGACATGTGGGAATGGATTTATAAAAAAATTGAAAGCAAACACTTAAAATGGCAATCCCACATGTTGTCCTTAGCTGACAAAGTTCAAATTGTAGAGAAGGTACTATCTTCGCATGCAGTATATTATGCTTTCACCTGGGTTTTGGCCAATAGTCAAATCAATAAGCTGGAAAGAATTCTAAGAAACTTTTTATAGTCGGATGGACTTGGGAACAGAAAAAGGCATTGTGTTAAATGGGAATGGTGCTCTACTCCTAAAAAATTGGGAGGGCTTGGATTGAGAGACCTTAAAGCTCAAGGTTTTTCTCTGGCAGCCAAATGGACTCTCAAGGCTCTGAAAGGTAATGAGCCTTGGAAAGTCCTTGTAAGGAATAACATTGCAAGAGCCACCATTAGAAAAGGTAAGAAGTGGAGAGATACTCCTTTAATCGATCTAGTAATGGGGGATTTCGAGATACAAGTTGTTGGATCCAGGGCTTTTCAAACTATATGGTAGGCATGGTGTCAGGTCAAACCACTTATTTGCTCAAGAACTGCTGTTGGGAAAAATCCTTATTATGCTGTTGTGGATAGGTCTATCTAGTGGGGTGTGTGTCTAAATGGCAAGCCTCTTGCTTTAACCTAGTGCTATTCAACAAAAAATTGGCATCAAAAAGGGATCTCGTTAATTCGGGATGTACTGGTTGACAAACAATTGGGCTCTTGGGAGATATTTAGAGATAAGTTCAATTTCCCTAATTTTTAGAAGAAGATATTCACTTTAATTTCTAAAGTGAATACTCCTTTAATTGATCTGGTAATGGGGGATTTTGAGATACAAGTTGTTGGATCCAGGGCTTTTCCAACTATATGGAAGGCATGGTGTTAGGTCAAACCACTTATTTGCTCAATAACTGTTGTTGGAAAAAATCCTTATTATGCTGTTGTGGATAGGTCTATCTAGTGGGGTGTGTGTCTAAATGGCAAGCCTCTTGCTTTAACCCAGTGCTGTTCAGCAAAAAATTGGCATCAAAAAGGGATCTCGTTAATTCGGGATGTACTGGTTGACAAACAATTGGGCTCTTGGGAGATATTTAGAGATAACTTCAATATCCCTAATTCACAGAAGAAGACATTCACTTTAATTTCTAAAGCCTTGGGGAGCTATTTTTCTGGTAAAATGCTAAAGACAGATCACCTGTTTGATCATATGAGATGGAATGATGGTAATAGAATAGAGGAGTTTTCATGCAAACAAATTTATAATATGCTTAAAGAGGATAATGGAATTGTAAACAGAATTAATCAAAGCTGGAATATTGACTGGTCTAGCACTAAATGGCACTTCATGTTTGACTTTTTTTGGCATTCTAAGGTTGAACCCAAAATTCTCTGCTTTCGTTGGTTGCTTTTGTTGAAGAAAATTGTTGTTGGTTCTTTTTTGTCTCAAAGTGGTCAACATAATATTTGTTGTTCTTTGTGTAACTGCTCTGAAACGTTTGAACATCTTTTCTTTGAATGTATTTTTGCTAAGAGACTGTGGTCTAGCTTTCTTGGTTATCCTGTTGTGTGGAAGTGTCCAAATTCTTTCTCTTGGCGCAAAATTATCATTGGTTTTGTGGATGCTTTTGATTGCAAGTTGAACTCTTTATGGTTTACCTTAACTGCTGATGTGCTTTGGACCATTTGGAAACTGAGGAACGAAGAGATCTTTCAGAATAGGAAACGAGACCTTACTGAGTTTTTCATTAAACTCACACATCTTACTATTGTCTCACAGGTTTTAGCAAGGATAGAAATAACAGAAGAAAGGTTTCTAGCTTTGATGAAGGAAGGTGTGATGATTGTCTACAAGAAGGACATCCAGTCAACTTCTTTTGTCGATTCTCCGCAAGAAACAAACAGAGAAAGAATGATAGCTGCCACCCAGGTAGACAATGTTTGGAGGAATCAAGGAGAGGACAACAAGAATAATGAACAGGAGGAAGTGGCCCACAATGAGTGGGAAGCTAAAGCAGCAAATGATAATTGGAGTTCTCAAGAACAAAGGAACAACAACAGTGAATGGGAAAGCAACACCCTCAGGAACAGTACCAGTGGATGGGATGAAGCATAGATAAACATTTTGATCTTCATGTTTTGAATAGCGAATTATCTACTCTGTTTAAAGCCATGGTTTATGGCTCATTGTATATATCTTAGATAGTTGTTTCTGGTAGCAACAAACCTTTAAGTTGCTGATTTTGGTGTTTATGTAACCTTTCAGTTGATACTCTATGGCAATATTAAAAAAAAAAAAACATCTAACAGTTCTGCCAAGTTGTAAACTCTCCAAAATTACTCATGCAAAACTCTTGATAAAAAAGCTTGCAAACTGATCCTTAGTTTACCTCAAAACGCTCGCAAAAAAACAAAGCTAACTTCAGTTCCACTGAAAAAGCTAACTCTAGTTTAACTGAAAAACGCTCCGCATAATTCGGTCTAGATTATCATGCACTTAACCAGTGTGTGATTTGTATTCGGTTAGTCATATGTGCCCTGTGTGTTTGCCAAGACCGGTTGGACAAAACCTGCACCGGTATAAGTGTGACCGGTTAAGGTACATTGCTTTCTTGCTCATTCTACCCAGTTCACAATTATTACACTAACATCAGTACCGGTGTGATCTACCGGTGGGATTGATGCTTGCCAATGACAACTGACTTTATGTCAACAACACCCTTCCTTATGTAGTGTTCAGGTCTCTGTCTTCACCTGTCTATACCGATCACTGCTCTGGTCATATACTTACTGGTCATTACCTTCATTGGTCGCTTCTCAGAGCAATAAGTGCATTTCTGCTCATCACCATGTCATCGTTTACCGGTTTCCTAAACAGTTTCTCTTGTCAACTGTTCCCTACTATTGTCACCTGATTCCTAGTATTTGGGCAATGTTAGCTTAGACATTTAATGACATCAAGACAACACCACTTTACCATGTACCGGTTGCATCCTTACCGGTAATGCCAACACAAGGCTATAGGAAGGTTTGATAGAGAGCTACAACCGGTTGAATTTTCATCATATTTTGCATGGTATAAGGCGAGTTGATTCACCTTTGATCTCCTAGTCGCCCTTGACCCTTAGAGGTGCCCTATACTTCCCTTTTGGATTGAAACTCAAATCACAAGTCAATCATTGTTCTGATTTTTTGGATCTGGTATCAAAATCGGGCTTAAAGTCTGTTGTCCACCTTTATTCATTATTTCCTCTTTCCTTCCATTCTTGCCCTAGATCTAACATTTCCATTTACATTTTGCATTTTCCTTTCAAGCTAAGGAATCCTTGCATCCATTCAACGCTTAAGACTCCTTGAGCCTAGTGGATCATATTCCTTCCAATGTATGAGAGCCTTTAGGTGGGAGTTTCCTAGTTTGTCCATCCACCCTAGAGAACACCCTCACATCCTATTTCTTACATTACATTTTGGTGAAACCAAGACATTACATCTTAATTTTGTTTTGAATGTCTACATCTTTTCGTATGTATTTCATTATCTTATATTTACATAATATCTTTGCTATATTTTATGCATTTAAACAAATAGTTCAATCTTGCATTGCATGTGCCAAAGCAATAAAAGTACAAAAATATTCATTTCATGCATTGTTGTTACATTTCATGTATCTCAATTTGATTTGTATGTATTTGCATTCATTTCATTTATGTATACCTTATTTGCATTCTATGAATGGAGTTGTTATCTTTGTTTGCTAGTTCACTTTCAAGTTTTCTTCAAGATTTCTAAGATGTTCCCTTTCATGCATACGATGATAACCTAGTTTTTCATTTCATTCATATCCATAATATACCCTCTCTCAAAATTGATCCCACCAATGAGGACATTTTGGTGCAAGAAGAGATTATCAACACTTCCAAAAATCTCTTTGCTAGAGATGAACACTTAAAGAATGATGTTAATTCTTCTCCCAAATTGTATCTGTCCTATGAGGATATTTTGGAGGAATACGAGGATATTATAAACACCTTTCTTAATGTCACCTTACCTTTATTACATCTAAATGACATCTCTTCTAGAGATGAGACATTGATAGACGTTCCTTTTGCTAATGCTTGTCCTACTCATAAGGATACCTTAGAAGAAGAGGATAATATTATCACTACTTTCCTTGATGCTTTCCCTTCTAGAGATGAAACCTTGAACAACAAAGAGCCTCACCAAGTTAGTTCCATCCATGTTTTGGGTAGTGAGAAGCCTAAGATTGTTGTCCACCTTTGTTAAGATGTCCCTCAAACTCAAAACAAATCGGTAATTATGGTAAAAGGTGCTCAACAACCTGATTATCATGCAGTAGCTCATGCATATTAATGACAATACTATTAGAAGAACCTTGGTTGGTAATGGATCTAGTCCTAATGTTTGTGATTATGACTTGTTGCATAAAATCAATGTAGATCCCAAGCTTATCCAACCATTTGATTCTCTCTTTATTTGTGGCCTTGACAATGTTGGTAGAGAATCCTTAGGTATAGTCACCTTACCTATTACTATAAGTCAGTTACTTTAGCTACACTTATACATGTCATGTCCGATTCCCTTACTGTAATGTCCCCTTGTCTAATGCTGAGTATTGCTTTGATCCTTGATGAATAAACCTGCACATGTGTTAGTAGATTCCATACAAATAAACATAAATGATAGAAAGATATATCTAAGTCCCACCCAATTCCCACTTAATTCTTAGGGAGAGTTTGTAATTGTTGTGAGGTTTTCACACCATCGCCCCAAAGAATTTGGGGACCCCCATTTTTTTTGAGCAAGCCTTGACAATTTTTCTAGATCCGGGTATTTGGGTGCCTTAGCGAATTTTTGGGCGATCCAGAGGTTTTGAAATGAAAATTTTACACCTGGGATATTTTTGAAGTGCTTGGGAGGGTATAGCTTGTTTTCACCTTGTGTGAAACATTGATTTTCCTAAACAGTTGATTTTGTCTTTAGGCCAAACGAAATTCAATAGGAATATTTTATTTCGATTGTTAGAAAAATATCTGGCAGGGCAAATTTGCAAAATTTTCAGACTAAGATGAATTTTGAAAATTGATGAAATTGAAGAACTCGAGATTTTCAAAATTTAATTGTGAAATTGGATATTTTTGGGAAAATCTTGTAAATTTTTTTTGGTGGAGAAAAATGGAAATTAAAGAATAAATTTAAAGTTGCCAATTAGAGATAATAAATTGCAAAAATAAAAAAGGATAAAATTGCCAAATGGAAATTAAATTGCAAAATGATTTTTGGGTTGCAAAATAATAAAAAATTAATTTTGGTTGTCATGATTAAATGCATTAAAATCATATTTTTTGGGCTAAGTGTTTGTAATTTAGAAATTTAAATTGGGCCCCTTTGTGTGTTAAATTCAACGTATTTTAAGGCCTAGGAGGTGTGAAATTCAAGGCAAGTTATTGGGTCCACAATGGGGAGGGTTTAAAGCTATATTGGAGGCCTAAATGACCTTTTTTCAAAATTTCAATTTTAGGGCCTATGATAATTTCGGATTTGGCTAATTTAAACCGATAATTTTGCACTAGGTTGACCCAATTTTAAATTAAAATAAAATCCCCTAGGGCTGGGCAATTTATTTCATTTAATTCATGTTTAATTTGGCAATTTTAATTTTTTGTTTTTCCCTCCTCCTACAAAGTCGGCCTTGCTTTTTTGGAGGCAAAATTTGGTATATAAGGGGAGCTCTCCCCCATTTCATTTCACCATCTCATTCACTTCTCTCCTTTTCTCTTGGCAGCAAAAAGCAGTCCGAAAAAGCAGAGCGAAAAAGCAGTCTGAAAAAGCAGAGCAAAAAAACAGTCCGAAAAAGCAGAGCGAAAAAGCAGTCCGAAAAAGCAGAGCGAAAAAGCAGTCCGAAAAGCAAATTCGAAAATTGGAGAGTTTGATGAAGAGAAGAAGCTTGAGTTGAGGCAAATCAGATTTGTAATAGAAGAATTTATTGATAGAAGATTCATAGCAATCAGATTTTGAGAGTGAATTGGAGAAGGGGAGATTTTCTTGTGGAGATAGAAGATTTTGAAGATCAAGCCCAGCTAATTGCATAGACAAAGGATTCCTAGCCCTTGTTGGTGAGTGGCCTATCTTTTCCTCTCTCTTTAATTGCTTTCATTTCATTGGTGCTAGTTTAGGTGTTGAAAACTAATTTCAAGAGTAGAGTTAGGTGTTTGGTTAGTAGGTTGATTACTCGATTGTCTTGATTAGCTTTTTTCCCTCAAGTTCTTGCTTGCATTCCATCATTGCATTTCATCTTAGGAGGAAGATTTGGAGTGATAAGTGTAGCCCATCTTAAGGCAACGGCGGGGAGTGATAAGTGTAGTATTCCACCCCTAGGAAGAAGATTTGGAGTGATAAGTGTAGTCCATCTTAAGGCAAAGGCGGGGAGTGATAAGTGTAGTTTGCATCATTGCATTTCATCATCTTAGGAGGAAGATTTGGAGTGATAAGTGTAGTCCATCTTAAGGTAACGGCGGGGAGTGATAAGTGTAGTATTCCACCCCTAGGCGAAGATTGGAGTGATAAGTGTAGTTTCACCAGCATTGTAGAAAAGGTGGGGAGTGATAAGTGTTTAGGATGGCTGATGTTAATGCAAGCAAGCGACCCAAAGGAATTAATGCTGAAATAGGAGACAAAGAAGTCATGATACCCAATTCCAACTTCCGCTCAAAGTTGAAATACGTTGGAGACACCAACATTGGTACCTTTGATATGATTCAATTAAGAGAGAGGTTGAGAGACAGCTAGTCCCCTGTGGCAAAGAAGATCAATCAATATGAATTTGTGCAAGGAAGTGTTCAGTCTACCCTAGCAGCAAACAGGATACAGCAAATCAGATAGCAGCGACTTCATTGTGCTTCTCAGTCAAATTCCGGGCTCTACTAAAGGTACACAGTTTGATCCTTGGATGTTTTATTTTATTGAAGAGATTGAGAATGGTTAAGGAAAATTGATTGAATTAGGATCACTAGCATGAATTTAGAGTTGCAACTTAAATAGTACAAAATCGGGGGCAAATCTACATGGGGTCCTACTTCTTCAATTCGGGTGCAAGACTACTAGTGATGCTTTGCCAGTCGAACCAAATCTAATCTTGGGGAGATCCATTGCACCACTATGGTTGAGGCAGGTACTTATGCCAAAAGGGCAAGGTTGTGGCAGTTCGAACAGTTGAAGGCAGTCAAGAGTTAACCAAGGAGGAAGGCATTGATGAAAGCAGTTGATGAACTCAGTGATGGGTGGATTGTGGAAAAATCAAGGAGATATGGTGAGGACAGGTGCCCCAAAGCCCAAGGTTATTGAAACAAAGATGCATGCATGAAGATCAAATCCAAATAGGAAGGTTAAAAATGACAAAGTATTGAAGTAAGGAGGAAAGTGATTGAAAGGTTGAGAGGGTCAAGTTTGATTTCAAGGCGGTGGCCAAGAGTAAGGCTCTCGAATTGCAAGAAGGTTCACATCCAGGCAAGCCACCAAGGTCAAGGCAAGATTACCCCAAGTGCATGGAGACCTTAATCTTTTAAGGTCAAGACATCAAGTACAAACAAGTTCAAGTGGTGGTGAGAAAATTTCTAAGGACAAGCTCAAGCATCCAAGGCTTCATCTCATCTCAAGGATTAATGAACTTTATAAGACAAGGTTGATGAGGTGGCAATTTCATGTGCATGCAATCAAATCATGCCAAGTGTCCTATGTTCTCATTGGTTAACAAATTATTGTAATTTTCTCATTGGCCCACAAAGTTGGTGCCCTCATGTAATTGGTTGAAAGATGGTAACCCTAATTAGGGTTTGTAAGGTTTAATCTTGGCCCTTGATTTTGCCTCTTAATCTTGGCCACTCGTAATTTTGAGCCTCTATATAAGGCCATTTGTACTCATTTGTAAAGAGAGTTATGTTGGAGAATTGTTGCCAAAATACTATCAAAATTGTTCTCTATTCATTGTTGTGGTTTGCATGGTGGATATACATGATCATTTTGGTGTATTGCATGTTTCTTCTCATCTCTCAAATTAGAGTAGAATTTCATTTCATGTTGTTAGAATAAAAGTAAATGGTTAGTTGTAATGGTGATGTTGGTGAATGTTTGATGAGGATCTTATACTAGGCCACTAGCATCTTGGCGGCTTGTCAAGGAGCCTTGTGTGGTAATCTAGTCAATTGCTCCCAAGTTCTACTTGCATTTTATCTTTCCGCTTGTACTTCAAGTTGGGTTGGAAGATAGGTGTTAGTGTGAAAATCCTAAGAGTAACCCTTAGACTCATCGCACCGATGGAAGTAGGGCCGTTGGTAAGCTTTCATTTGGTTTGATCCCCGTCCATTCGCCAATCTTTCCATTCTATAGGAGTAGTAGTAAAGCAAGAAGTAGTTAGTAGTGAGAAGTTTAAGAAGTAAAGTTGAAAGTGGTAAATTGGAAAATCATTTGAGTATGCATTGCAAAGCTAGATCATCATCATGGCAAGAATTTGACATCTTTCAAATGAACAACGTAAGCCCGCCGAAGTGATTACCAGCAAATCACATCATTTTAACTGAGTTAGTATCCACAGGTGTAAGGAACCTTGGAGTATCCTTGTATACTTTTCAAGAGAGGGTTGAGTGTTTGGTACGCCGTATCAAGTATTCAATTGCTATATGTTATGTAGTGGTACAAAACTCACATCAACAATAATCAAGTTCTTAGCTCTTTGGAGAGGACCTCGAGGGGTTCTAGTTGCCTCATGGCTAATGTAGAACAGTCCTCAAGCTATTCTACCATCTTATTACGACTCGTCTCACCTAAGACCTTATGGATAACCCTCATTTGATATATCCATCCTTATAATTCTTGGGAAGAGATTCCATCTCTTCCCAAGCCTTATGGATACCCACTAAGGTGTATCCCTCTTTACACATGCATATGTTATTGTACAAGGTGAAAAGGGGAGCAATGCAAAGGGGTTAATTACTTCTTTTCCAAATTGTGCACTCGACTGGAAGGCATCCCAATAGGATCAAGTAAGGACCTAAGCGTTAAATGGGGTAGTGAACCTTCACTAAATATGTAATTTAAAAATGGAAAAGAGGAAAGATGCAATGTAGATGACAAAATAGACAAATAGAGACAAAAGTGGAAATAACAGATGAATAACTAACAACTAGAAACCGGAAATGAGCTGAATTGGGGTTAGACTGTTGTACTGACCTATGATTTCAATTTAAGTTGAAGTTGCAGGGTACAAAATTTTTCAAATGTTTGGTACCTGGGAATAGGGTGTTTCAAATGTTCTGTTCCATGTACTTTTTGATTGAAATTTTCCAGGATCCTGCAACTATTTCCGGTCTACCTGAAAAAGATCTGCCAACTCCATAACCTGTTCCTACACATAAAAATGTGAAAAAGGTTGGGTAATAGGGGTTTGCCTTGGTCAAACCCCTATTTAGGAATCAACCTTGAAAATGAATTGAAATTGCATAAAGGAAATTATGTAAAAAAGTAAATGTAAATGAATCAAAAGGTTGCATGTTTGATTCACATTGGGTTCACCAAAGATGTACAAGGTGAAAAGGGGAGCAATGCAAAGGGGATAATTACTCCTCCAAATTGCACACTTGGGAGGAAGATGTCCCAATAGGTTCAAGTAAGGACCTAAGCACTGAATGGGGTACTGATCCTTAGCTAAATATGCAATTTGAAAATGAAAAAGAGGAAAGATGCAATTTGAATATGTAATAGGGGTTTGCCTTGGTCAAACTGCTATTTAGGAATCAACCTTGAAAATGAATTGAAATTGCATAAAGGAACGTATGTAGAAAAGTAAATGTAAATGAATCAGAAGGTTGCATGTTTGATTCATGTTGGGTTCACCAAAGATGTACAAGGTGAAAAGGGGAACAATGCAAAGGGGATAATTACCCCTTTTCCAAATTGCACACTTGGAAAGAAGATGTCCCAATAGGTTCAAGTAAGGACCTAAGTGCTGAATGGGGTATTGATCCTTTGCTAAATATCCAATTTGAAAATGAAAAAGAGAAAAGATGCAATGTAGATGACAAAATAGACAAATAGAGACAAAACTGGAAATAATAGACTGATAACTAATAGCTAGAAACTGGATGTGAGCTGAATTGAGGTTTAGACTGCTGTACTGACTTGTGATTTCAACCTAAGTTGAAGTTGTAGGGTACAAAAATTGGGAACAGGGTGTTTCAAATGTTCTGTTCTAGGTACTTTTGAATGAAATTTTCCGGGATCCTCATGTTGAAATATAGCTTCGTTCGTGTTTAAGTTTGCCGAGTAATTATAAGTATATTCATACAGATATATATATATATATATATAATATACATTAGTATTGATATTATTTGGCATACTACAGAAACCGATCGAATATATTATTGCAGGTATAAAATACTGTCACCGTATATACTGCATTGCAAACACGATACGTATCGTGTACTATAATGTGAGTATAGTCACACGATAGTTATCGTGTCACTGTAAACACATTACAGTGCATGATAGTATTGTGGACTGTAATGTTATTACAGCCACGATAATTATCGTGTGTCTGTAACAGCATTACAGTACACGATATTATCGTGTAACACGCCTTGGTTAGGAAACGACACAAGTCGTTTAAGGTAAACGTGCCCCTTTGCATTAAAGTTGGTTAATTATAATTAACGCAGGGTCATGAGCCTACATGGCAACCGCCATGTATGGTCATGACTTTACGTATTATATATATACCAAAAGATATTTGTGGAATCAATCAATCACCAAGGCAATTGTATTCTACAACAACATATATAAATTCTAAGTAATATATATATTAAATCTTCTAATCTAATATTCCTTAACATGGTATCAGAGCAAGGTCATTAGAGAAGATATATTTTTATTTTTATTTTTTTTTGATATTTCATATAAACATAATAAAAATTTGTGTTTATTATAACAAAAAGAAATGGCTCACGGTATGAGAATGGAAGATAGACTTGAGGGTGCATCCAACTTTATATCTTGGAAAACTAAAATTACTTCTCTTCTTTTAGAACTTGAATTGGAGGACTATATAGAGAAAGAACCCAAAATACCTGAAGATGAAGTAGAAAAATCCACTTGGAAAAGGCGAAATAACAAAGCCAGGAAGTTGATTATTGACTCTGTCAAAGACTCTATACTTCCTAGCATTTCAAGATTAACCACTGCCTTTGAAATATTCAAAACCATTCAAGACATTTGAAATCAATAATGCTAGCAGATTGTTGACTTTGAAACAACTAATGAATATGAAAATGAACAAAGGAGAAACAATTTCCTCTTACTTTCTAAGGATTTCAGAATTAAGGGATCAACTCCTTACTATTGGAAATAATATGGATGATCTGGAACTATCCTTAATTTCTCTAAGAGGATTGCCTATCTCCTGAGAATTCTTCATTCAGTGCATAAGTGTAAGACCTCCATTACCAAAATTTGAACAACTAAAAAATGATTGCACTCAAGAAGAATCGAGATTAATCTCAAGAGGAATAGGACTTAGCAAAGAAAGTGAAGTTCTAGCACTCCACATATCTAACAAAAAGAAGAAATTCTCCAAAAGGAAAAGGAGTACTAAAACCTTCAATAAAAAGGATCTTTCAAAAGTACAATGCTACAGGTGTGAGAAATACGAACATATTCACAAATATTGTCCAGAAAGAAAGAAAATTCAAGCTGCACTAGTTGAAGTCAAAGAAATGGAAAACCCACTCTTCTTCCTAGTTCTATCAGGTGAACTAAACTCAAATAAAAGCACCTGGATAATTGATAGTGGAGCCTCCAGACATATCACCGGATTCAGGGATCATTTTGAAACCTTTAAAGGGAAGTCCTTGGAAGAAGTTACAATTGGCGATCACTCTACTTATCCCGTGAAAGGAAGTGGGACCTGTTCAATGAAGATAAGAGGAGTGACCTTACAGTTAAAAGAAGTACTATATGTACCTGGAATAAGAAAAAACTTAGTCTCCATATCAGGATTAGTTGATCAAGGATATAGAGTCACATTCAATGAAGATAAAGTTCTTCTCTGGACTAAAAATACCAATATCAAGAATGCCATTACTATAGGATCTAGGGAAGGTAGTCTATATAAATTATGTGGTGAACAAAAAATTGCCTTAAGCCACGAAGTTCAAAACAATAATGAGATATGGCACAAAAGGTTAGGCCATATTAGATATAGTGCTCTTCCAACCCTAAAAAGAATCACTTTAGGGATACCTCATCTTAAACTTGAACACTCAGGTATATGCAAAGGTTGTGCCTTAGGAAAAAATACAAAAGGTTCCTTCCCGACAAGTGAACACAAATCTTAAAATGTATTAGAACTTATTCACACAAATCTATGTGGGCCTATGTCAACACACTCCCTGTCAGGTGCCTTATACTATGTAATATTTGTTGATGATTACTCTAGAAGAACCTAGATATACTTCCTAAAACTAAAAGAATCCAATGAAGTTCTATCTAAGTTCAAAGAATTCAAAGCACTAGTTGAAAATCAAACCAGCAAGAAAATAAAAACCCTAAGGTCTGACAATGGAGGTGAGTATACTTCTGATAGTTTCAAAGAATTATGCAAATCTGTTGGGATTAAGAGGGAGTATACTGTACCATATAATCCTCAATAGAACAGAGTAGCGGAAAGAAAAAATAGAACCATTATTGAAGCAACAAAAGCCATGATGCATGACCAAAACATTCACATCTCCTTTTGGGCCGAAGCTGCGAACACAACAGTATACATACAAAATGGGTGTCCTCATGCTATCCTAGAAAATACTACACCATAAGAAGTATTCACAGGAAACAAACCTGACTTAAGCCATCTAAGAGTGTTTGGTTGTCCTGTTTACATTCATGTTCCAAAAGAAAAGAGAACTAAACTAGAACCCTTTGGGAAGAAGGGTATATTCATAGGATGTAGTGAGGATACTAAGGAATATCAAATCTATATCCTAGGCCAGAAATCAGTTGAAATCAGCAAAGATGTAAAGTTTGAAGAAAACTTCATATCCACAGATATTGAGGATGATTGCATTACAGATCTAGATAAAGATCTTACAACTGAGAATGAGAGGGAGAATGAAACAATAGATTCAGAACCGACATCTTCAAATGTTGAGCCTACATCTTCAAATACTGAACCTACATGTCCAAATGTTGAGAGTAATGGAATATCAAATAACACCAAGAGACCTTTATGGGCAAGGAAGATGTTTGAAGAAAATAATGTAGAGCCAGATCAAATATTCAGAGAAAACAAAAGAACAAGAACTCAAAAATGTTATGCTGCCCTTCTAACTGAGCTTGCAGAATTTGAACTTGATAGTGTTGAAAAAGCATTAACAAAACAAGCTTGGAGAGAAGCCATGATTGAAGAGTATCAGTCCATTATGAAAAATGATGTTTGAGACATTGTGCCCAGACCCAAAAACAAATCAGTTGTCTCTTCAAAATGGTTATTCAAGATCAAATATGCTCCAGATGGCAACATTGAAAAACACAAAGCCCGGTTTGTTGCCAGAGGATTCTCACAAAAGGCTGGATTGACTATGAGGAAACCTTTGCTCCTGTAGCTCAATACACCTCTGTAAGAACCATTCTTGCAATTGCCGCATCTAAAGGATGGAAAATACACCAAATGGATGTCAAGACAACTTTTCTGAATGAGAAAATTGAGGAAGAAGTATACATAGAGCAACAAGAAGGATTTGTCACACATGATAAAAATCACTATGTTTGTAAGTTAAAGAAAGCTCTTTATGGCCTTAAACAAGGCCCCAGAGCATGGTATGAAAGGATAGACAACTATCTCACCAAACTAGGGTACTCCAAGAACATAGCAGACCTTAACATATACTTCAAGGTAGTAAATGGTGACATGATAATTCTAGTTCTGTATGTTGATGACTTGCTTATAACAGGAGAAGATCACCTAATTGCAAAATGCAAACAAGACCTAGTAGCTGAGTTTGATATGAAGGATATGGGCCTTCTACACTACTTTCTAGGTCTAGAAATTTGGCAAAAGGAAGATCACATTTTCTTAAATCAGGAAAAGAATACCACTAACATCCTAACTAGATTTGGAATGATGGATTGTAAACCATTGGCTACCCCAATGGAAACAAATTTACACAAGCTAAAAAGTGAAGCCGAAGATTCTGAACTTACAGATCCCTCACCATACAGACAAATTGTTGGATCCCTCATGTATCTGGTAAACTGTAATGTCCCCTAGTATGGTAGCTTGGATTATTGGGACAATTTCTTCAATTCCTAATACTTATTCTGAATAACAATCTCTGATATCACTATTAGCTTATGTGATTGATAATGTAAAGATAATGGTGTGCTAGATGAGAATTATCAATACCACTTGCTATATCTGGTTTTGACACGTAGATATATGCTTAGTGAGTTGACCTTGTGGATAACTCTGCACTCGATAACAAAGATTACGACAACCTTGTGCCATATCAGATATGGGAAATTAAATATGCGAGATGATCTTTTATTATAATATTGTCTGATGTAATCCTTAATTGTATGCGATAAAATATAAGGCAATATCGCCTGTAGCGACAAGATCATCATCTCTGATATGATCACTTAAATCATGCAATGTATGATATAGTGATATCACCTATAGCAATATAGTTTCCGTTTCAAATATGGAATTATAACCTTGCAACACATCTTTTCCCGTGTTTGATATATGTAATCAATGGTGCTACCTTAGATATGGAGTTATGAACATGCAATCGGTTCTTGGCCAAGTAGGCTGATGCTCAAAGAGAAGATCCAAAATATCATGATAAAAGATTAGAGGTTTCCAAACCAATGATGTTGGTTGAAATGATAATGAATGTTGTATTATATCTTGCAAATGGAATGATAAGTAGTGTGGCAAAAGGCATAACTTGTGTCTATTCATTATCACCTGCCTTCCTTATACTAACCATATCCTTCCAAACTCCTTCGATGTTTGTCAATCAGATATATATTATAATATCCTCCCTTTTATTATAATCTCCACTGGATTCCGAAATCTAATTTCCTTATATCATTGAATGTCGGGTCTGATCGCTGAGTGGATTATCAAATTTATGAATAGATTATTAAACTCTCCCACAATCTGTTGTTTGCAAACATTATCCACGAGGTTATAACATGCAACTTAATTACATTCTCAGCTATTAGTGATTTTCAACGGGAGGCTATGAATTATCCATATCATCGTAATAGTCAATAGACTGTTGATTGGATGATTGCTTGTTGATAGTATATCCCTATGTTGATGATTCTACCTTCACCGCGCTCGTTGTCTATTCTTTTCCATGGTTGTCGTCACCTGTAGTTTGTTATTTCTGTGCCAAGTATACTATCCAGAGACCGAAGGTGTTTTTTTTTTCCATTCTCTACTTTGACATCTTATATATGCCTATGGTAGTGAGTCACGACTATTCACTCTAGTCGCTTGATATTTAATATAGTATAGTTTTTCATATTTATATTATATTTAATTAATATACGTATTCTATTAATTAAGTTACAAAATTATATTAGTAATATAATAGATTGTATAATATATCAAATAATGTTAATACGTATAATATATTATATATTTATCTTATTAATTATTATTTTTTAACAATATATTATATTATAATAATATATTTAATTTTATTAATTAATTTATTAACATTTAAATTATTATCATTTATATTGTTAATTATATATAATTATGATCTATATTGTTTATTATTAATATTCACAATAATTAACAATATCATTATTTCAATAATATATTATTATATATTATATTAATATTTTATTATATGGATTGATATTAATAATATTGATTATTATTATTAAGTAATATTATTTGAGATTAATATTATATTAATGTTATTATTAATATTATATATAACAATTATTGGTATGAATTGATTTCGCGAGGACTCATATATTTATAATATTTAAATCGAGTTTACTCATTTGCATTGTCAATTAGGGCTCATGACATAAACACACGTCCTAACGTCTGTTATGCAACAAATGTACTAAGTCACTTCATGTGTGAGCCTAAGCAAATACACTTGATGGCTGCTAAGCACATTCTGAGATATTTACGAGGAACCATTGGACTTGGTTTGAAATATGAAAAGGTTGAGATCCAACTTCAGGGTTATTCCGATTCAGATTGGGTAGGCAGTTCCACAGATCACAAGAGCACCACAAGATGTTGCTTCAGTTTAGGATCAGCAATGATATCTTGGTTCAGCAGAAAACAATCGGTTGTTGCTCAGAGTTCCACTGAAGCAGAATACATGGCTACCTCTATGGGAGCTAGAGAAGCAGTTTGGTTAAGGAAGCTATTGTTTGATCTCTTTGGAAAATCTCTGGTACCTACCATTATTCATTGTGATAATCAAAGTTGCATCAAACCCTTAGTAAATCCAGTCTTCCATAATCGATCAAAACACATAAAGATTCCTTACCATTACATAAGAGACATGGTTGACAGGAACGTCATTAAACTAGTCTATATCAGCACTGAGGAACAAAATGCTAACATCTTTACCAAACCTCTTGCAAAATTGAAGATAGATTATTTCAGGAGAAAAATTGGTATGACTAGACTGTAAACTTGTTGGGATGAAATTCCTACTCTTGTACTTTGTATTCATGAATATATAAATAAAGTTATTTTGAAATATTTCATTTGTGTTCAAGAAGATGACGATCTTCTGTATAATTGGGGTTACTATTACAAGGTGATGATTTTGACAATAGTTAACCAAACTTCAAGATTGACACCCTAACGGGTTGTCCTGGACTGTACTGGATATCTTGATGCTGGGATGTTATTACTGTATGATGTAATAACTCATATATCATGATTGACACCGTAACGGGTTGTCCTGGATTGTGCCGGATATCATGATATTGAAATGTCTAAGTATATATCATGACTATGACTTCTTTATGTTGTCCCGAATTGTGTCGGTAATCATGACATACTATGACTTTCTAGAATACATCTTAAACCCTCTCTAACTAAGAGGGAGTGTTGAAATATAGCTTCGTTCCTGTTTAAGTATGCCTAGTAATTATAAGTATATTCATACATATATATATATATATACATACATATATATATATATATATGTATGTATGTATATAATATACATTAGTATTGATATTATTTGGCATACTGCAAAAACCAATCGAATATATTATTGCAGGTATAAAATATTGTCACCATATATACTGCATTGCAGACACGATAAGTATTGTGTACTATAATGTGAGTACAGTCACACGATAGTTATCGTGTCACTGTAAACACATTACAGTGCACGATAGTATCGTGGACTGTAATATTATTACAGCCACGATAATTATCGTGTGTGTGTAACAACATTATAGTACACGATAATATCGTGTAACACACCTTGGTTAAGAAACGACACAAGTCGTTTAAGGTAAACGTGCCCCCTTTGCATTAAAGTTGGTTAATTATAATTAACGTAGGGTCATGAGCCTACATGGCAACCGCCATGTATGGTCATGACTTTACGTATTATATATATATACTAAAGGATATTTGTGGAATCAATCAATCACCAAGGCAATTGTATTCTACAACAACATATATAAATTCTAAGTAATATATATTAAATCTTCTGATCTATTATTCCTTAACACCTCAAACTATTTTTGATCTACCCAAAAAAGATCCAATGACTTTGTAACTTGTTCCTGCACACAAAAAAACAGAGAAAAGGTTGGGTAAAAGGGGTTTGCCTTGGTCAAACTTCTATTTAGGAATCAACCTTGAAAATGAATTGAAATTGCATAGATGAAAGTATATGAAAAGGTAAATGTTTGATTTACCTTACGTGAACCCTCGTTGACGGATGTAGAAATCGTTCACACCCATGAAGATGCTTGAATGTGCTTGAAATCAAGGAGTTAACCTTGAAATGTAGAATAGGAATCGAGGATGCTCTCACAAGTGCATGGATCCATGAATGCTACTCCTAGATCTTCAATGTAGATATGCTTGATAATCACTTGCAATGAAGTAGAAATGAATGCGGATGGAAGGATCTTCTTGCTTGATTGAGAGTTTCTCTACTTGGCCATCCTGGGAGAGAAACGCTCTTGGTTCCCTTTGGGCGACCCCTCTGTGTTCCCACAGTCCCCTTTAGTTAATCCTTTTGCAATTCTCCGTAACTACCATGTTTGCTCGGCTTGCTTTGCCAACCTTAATCCTCTTTGGAAAGCTTTGTCTTCATCCTCTTGTCCCTTCAGAACATGCTTCCTATCTTTGTTCAAAGTCAGGTGCATCAATTACCTTCTTTGTATGGATTGAGGATGCGTTCCCATCGATGACTCTCGTCACGCTCCTCTTCCCTTTGGGTTTTCTGCTCGTATGGCTATAGTATTTGTTGACGACGATCCTCCCGGTTTTCCTCTTCTTGCAAGTTATGGAGGGCAATAAAGTGTTGTGCCAAAAGCCTTGGCAAGTGGCACATAAGACGATCCACTGCTAGACTCACCCTAAGTGTATCCCAGACCACACTCTTAGGAACTTTGCGTTTTGCCTCCCTTCGGATGTAAGTCCCGATGGATGCCTTCAATATATTTGCACAATCCTTTGTCAGTGCTCTTTCACCTTTGAATTCTTCATTATTGGTGACTTCTTCGCTTGTTCGTTGGTCCATTATAGGGTTCTTGCCATATCATACATCTACCGTCTCCTCAGGTAGTTCATTCTTGGATTCGTTCAAGCAACAACGCCAAATGTTTGCCCCGTAGGGTGTGTGTTCAGAACATAACAGAATGCAAGTAAAATATAATAGTACACATATGTACAATGTATAGAGAACTCACATATATATTCATTGATCATAGAATTACAATGTATCTCCAGAACACAATATTACTTTATCAACATCACCACATAACCATGAAACAATACTTCCCAAAGACAAGTACAATGCCAAATAGAAGGGTCTCCGAGTGCCAACCGTCGACCGACTGCGACCCCTCGACAACAATTAACAAATAATTATCTCGACAACAAGTACAAGTGGTATCAGAGCATGTTCTTGCTAGCCTGAGGGGAACTAGTTAATGCAACCCAACCAACGAGCAATTAGGGCTCTAGAAAGGGAAAGAAGGAAAGTTACCTCCCAAAACAATTTAAAAAACCTTCAAATGGAACAAGAATTGAAGGGCTGTAATTTCCCATTTCTAGGATAGAATTTAATTATAATATAATTTTAAATTATCTATACAATGATATAATATTAATAATATTATATAAATTATTATTAATTAATAGATATATAAATAAATGATAATAAAATAAATATTTATATAAAATAAATGATTATAATATAACTTATTAAATTATCTATATAATAATATAATATTAATAATATTATATATTATTATTAACTAATAAGTATATAAATAAATGATAGTAAAATGTTATAATATTGAAATATATATAACCAAGTAATAATAATAATAATCATCGTAACTAATAATTTAGCAAATTATGAATTAAGTAATAAATAATAATAAGTTAGAGATGAATAAATATATGATATAGTGAACAATACAAAGTGCTCGACAAATCTCATCAACCAGAGATATGGCTCAACGTCAAGTGCTAAGTCCATGGGCAAAATGGTAGAAGACAAATTGGGAATCGACTGAGATGATTTGGACTTATGTTAAGCGCTAATAAGTCAAACTGGGAGATGATTGCCCCACGTCACAACAACCATACCTTGTATTGCCGTATGGATATAAAATAAATAATGTTCCTGCCGTGTTGAATGATATATTCTTCATTAGGCATATTTATGTATCCATTGTCTAACCTGTGATCTGTTTAGATAAGAAGAAACAATATGTTAATAACTAAGTCCTAAAACAAGGAATTTATCAATTAACAAACTGGTTATAAACTATCAATAATAACTACTAGTAACATTAATGCTCTCAATTGTTATTAAGAATTGTTGATTAGACAACAATACTAATAGAAGGCTGTCGATTTGTTATGAAGACATGCATCGAAAATGAGAAGTTATGACTTGCCAAAGAGGTGTGTCTTTTGAGAGATAGAAGTATAAGGGAAGTCTCAAGCACTACCAAAATCATCATCGGACATTACCTCTCTTACTTAGACTTGCTGTATTTGAGGGAATTGTCTCTTGGCAGAAGTGGTGGCATATAATTTACAGATTAGACACAACCTGATTATTGCATAATCAATTTGACATATTAGACATAGCAACCAAATTGCTAGAATGAAATATAGACCAATTACATAAGCACATCACATATCAACATAGCATCATCCCCTTATCACCACAAGTGATAAAACAATAACATTCATAATGTATTTTATATCAGACATTGCTATCCATCCAATATCAAATTGTGCACATATTCATACATACAGATAAAAAATAGCAATTCTTATCTTGTGTAACATCTTTACCTGTTTAATTGCAATCATTTGACAAAGAAATAAGAACTTAGGTAATTGACCCGGTTTTCCAATCTAGCTGACAACGGGGTCATTACAAGGGCTTTCTTTGAAACAAGTGAAGCCAAATGAAGCCATGCTCCAAGTACTACAAAACATAACCAAGACCTTAAACCAAGGGAATAGAGGGAATACAAATTCTAGCCTATCTACAAGTGATAATGAGACTGTCTCTAGAACAACCCCTAAAACATTCATACCTCCTTTCACACCGAGGGAAAGGTCCCAAAGGGAAGATTAAGAAGTTAATAATCTAAAGATGGGAGAACTTGCCATGGAATATGCTAGGCTTGACTTTGAGGCAAAAAGGAGCATCTCTTTCTTAGTCCTATGGTTGAAAAGGATGGCATAACATTTGCTTTATTACACCTATAAAGGGTTGCCCATGATTGGTGGCACCACGAGATGGTTACCCATGACCATATAAATGTAAAAACCTACGAAGCCTTCAAAAAGAAACTCATTGATAGATTTGATCAACCACCCCACAAAAATACTTAGAGGAACTAACAAGGATAAGACAAAGGGGGACCATTGAGAAGTACATAGCTGAATTCCAAAGGTTATCAGTCATGGTACTTGAAATATCCCAAGAAAGACTTACCTACATTTTTATAGAGGGGTTTTCGTACTCTACTCGTGGTTTAGTAAGTGCCTTAGATCCTCCCATTCTCGAGGATGCAATTAAAAAAGCTACAAGACTTGAAAATACTAGGATAAAGGAAAGGGGCTATCCGAAGAGGGAAGATAATCATTTCTATGGGAAAAAGGCAGACAAGAAACAATACCTTTCTAAAGATGTGCGATTCGAGCTTTGGAAGAAGAACCAATGTTATAATTGTAAAGAAAAATGGGAACCTACACATGTGTGCAACCTGAAGGAAAATCAAGAGAAAACTTTATGTTTCAAATGCAAAGACCCATGGGCACTCGGGCACAAGTGTAACCTAAAGGACCGTAAGAAGAAAAACTTGTGTTTTAGGTGTAAGGAAAAATGAGAACCAGGTCATAAGTGTGAAAAGAGAAGCCAAGCCTATAATACTAAGGCAATGCTTGAAGAATCAAGAGAAGAGGTAAACCCAAGAATGAAGACAAAGGTTGATGAAGATGAGGAAGAAGGTGGAACCCTGGCGTGCATTTCAAAAGCATCCAAACATCATCCTTTCAGAATTTGTGGAGTTATCAAAGGAAAAAAGGTAAGAGCCCTAGGTGATAGTGGAGCGACTCATAATTTCATTGATGAGAACTTAGTAGCAAAGTTAGACTAGAAGCAAGAGACTTCAAAGGGTTTAATGTAACTTTGGCTGATGGATCCACCACTCCTAGCAGGAAGAAGATCTCCCAACTCAACTTCATGTTGGGAAGACATCTAGTTAAAGATAGATTCTATATTGTGGATATGGGAGACACTAATGTTATCCTAGGCATTCCATGGCTACATTCCTTGGGTCGCTTTATTTTTGATCTCCCAAAGTTAGAGATATGTTTTTCACATATGGGAAAGAAGGTTACTTTACATGGAATATCTGACGGGTCTCCTAGAGTAATCTCATCAAAGAAGATGGAGAAAACCCTTAGACATGACCAAGTTGAGTGGGTGGCCCAATGTTTGATTTTAAATAAGTCAATTCCTCAGGGAAAATCAATTGACATGAACATACAACCCATATTAAAAAGGCATAAGAAAGTCTTCAATGACATCCCTCCTGGTCTTCTTTGGAAATGAGGCTTGAAACACTCCATTGAAGTAGAAGAGGGAACAAAACTAGTTGTTACCACCCCCTACCGCCATCCCCTCAAATATAAGGAGGAAATTGAGAAAACCATAAAAGAGTTGTTAGAAATGGGGCACATTCAACCAAGTTCCAGCCCCTTTGCTTCATCAGTTGTACCCTCAAAGAAAACAATGGCACAATGACAATGTACATTGATTATAGAGCATTGAATAAGAAGACAATAAAAATAGATATCCTATTCCTCGAGTTGACGAACTTATTGATGAACTTGATGGAGCAGTCTACTTCTCAAAAATTCACCTAAGATCAAGGTATCGCCAAATCAAATTTAGGGAAGAGGATGTACCTAAGACAACTTTCAAGTGCCACTATGGACATTTTGTGTTCCTCATCCTACCTTTTGGACTGACTAATGGACCTACCACTTTTCAGTCATGCATGAACCATATATGCAGAGGGTAGCTAAGCAAATTCTTGCTGGTTTTCTTTGATGACATCCTAATCTATTGTAAAACTTGGGAAGAGCATTTAAGGCATCTAGATGAAGTACTAAGGAACATTCCTTGTATGGTAAGTTATCAAAGTGTGTATTCGGTATGGAGGAAATTTTGTATTTAGGGAACAAAATTAGTGTTTAGGGCGTAAAGGTAGACAAAGAAAAGATTGAGACAATTCGCAATTGGCTGAAACCCAAGACCCTAACACATCTCAGGGGATTCTTGGAACTATGCAGTTATTACAAGAGATTTGTAAAGGGGTTCTCAAAATTAACTGCCCCATTCACGGACTTAACTAAGAAAGGAGCATTCACTTGGAATGAGGAATCACAAAAAAGCCTTTGAAAAACTTAAGGAGGTTATGAGTTCTTGCTCTGTACTAGCCATACTGGATTTCACTTAACCATTTGAGCTGTATTGTGATGCTTCAGGAGAAGGCATTGGAGCTGTGTTGATGCAACATAAACACCCCATAGCTTTGGCAAGTAGAAAGCTTAAAGACATAGTGAGAACATACTCAATTTATGACAAGGAGATTCTAGCCATCATGCATGCCCTTGAGAAATTCAGGCAATACTTGATCTGTGCAAGATTCATTGTGAAAACAGATCACAACAATCTAAGGTTTTTTTCTAAACCAAAAGGACTTAAATGATAGACAACAAAAGTGGGTGAGTAAACTACAAGCATATGATTTTGACATTGAATACATGAAAGGTAAGAACAATGTTGTTGCTGATGCGCTATCCTGTAGACCTCATCTTAGTACTATATCAGCAATAACCGTAGAATGGAAAACATCCCTAATCATTGAGTATGTTAAGGATCAGTTCTCAAGTGACTTAATAGAAGGAAGAGTGCAAGATGAGAAGTACCAAGTCATTGATGACCTCATTCTTTACAAGGATAGGATATACATCACTCTAGGATCAAGACATAAGAAAGAGATTTTGAAGACTTAACCATGGTGACCTATTTGTCAGCCACCAAGGGTACTTCAAAACCTACAAGCAAATAGGAGAAAGGTTCATATGGAAGGGACTCAAAAAGTAGGTCATAATGTATACAAACGAGTGTATGATATGCCAAAGGAATACAGAAGAGCACACCTACCAAACAAGTTTACTTCAATCACTACCCATACCTAACCAAAAGTGGGAAGTCTCTCTATGAATTTCATCTAAGTTACTGATTCAGGTGCAGATGCGGGTAGGAGAATTGAGTGTGCGGATGTGTGAATTTTTTTTTTTTTGGGGGAGGGGGTTTGGATGCATTTGGGTGCGTTTATAATACACACACACACACACACACACACACACACTGTGATGAGCCCAACTGGCTCTCAATAGCAAATTGGCAATTACCTCTAATTTATTTGCAATTTTTCATTGAATTTTAAAGCATATATGTTTTTTTGATAAATTTTCCGGATTAATGAAATTGAACCAACAGCGATTTGACATTAATTAAAACCTCCACTTTCTTGCTACAATCATCCAACATGTTTGGTATCAATTAACATCAAACAATTCATGAAGAATACTATGTAATTGGGCACCTTAAATATAAATATGGCTGCCAGTTGATGAAACACAGCCTGGTTGTAAATGATGCCAGCTTGAATTGATTCCTCCTTGCTAATGGGCGGCTTGATCTCCTTGCAACAAGAAAGCCACCACTTGTAACTTCAGCAAACAACAAAGTTAAACCTTGCAGCAGCACACCACATTACTTCCCAAGATGTACCAGTTCTGTACGACAACCGTTAAATCTGTATGGCACTTGCAGAAACTGTACGGCAGCCAATAAATTCTGTATTGTTTCAACACCTTCACAAACTCGAAGCAATCGACAGATTTCCAGACAAATTCGAACCTATCCTTCCAAACCTTGCAAAGAATTCAATGTTCTCACCAAATCTCTGAAGACCAAACATGAAACCCTAGCTCTCTTCAAGAATTTCGAAATTCTTCTTCAAACAAACTTACTTTTTAATTTTAGCAAATAACAATGGGTGAATGAAAATGCTTTCTCAAGGCTTATTTATAAGCTTTTAATGAAGGCTTCTTCTTTACACCTTTCACTTAAGAGCCTTCTTCAACACACAATCAAATTATAACATATAATTGCACGAGTTATTAAATTAAAGTAGACTTAATTTAATAACTTCAAATATAATGCGATGTTATAAAAACTTCTAACAAAAGCATCTGACTTTTTGACGACAACATCCTGAGCTCACATTGCCTTGCCAAAAATAACAACCAGACCAAAATAGACTTACTAAAAATAGTAAGTCTCTCAAACTGGAGATTTTGCATAATCAATCCTGAAACTTTT
The DNA here is from genome assembly GCA_027943335.1 of Chamaecyparis obtusa. Classification (NCBI taxonomy): domain Eukaryota; kingdom Viridiplantae; phylum Streptophyta; class Pinopsida; order Cupressales; family Cupressaceae; genus Chamaecyparis; species Chamaecyparis obtusa. The sequence continues at coordinate 717,016 of BSBK01006069.1, forward strand.
GAAACCACTGCACAGGTGCTCTTCTAAACATAGTAATGCCAAAGATACCACTTACTATAAATAGTAATTCTGCCAAACTGACTTCAACGAAGAGCAATCCTGGCATCTGAGATCTCTAGAGTGGAACCCAACCACTGGCTCTGCCAAACGACCCCCTCTGACAACCTGATTAACTTGCGAGGGTCATTGAAACAAGCTAATCCCAAAGGCCTAAAAATCGGGGACATTACACACACACAGACGAAGAAATGCAAGAAATATACAGAATTAAATCATTTGATAGTATGATACTTCATCATTGATCAAGATAAATAATAAATGCCAATTGATAGTTCATAAATGTTCAAATAAGCCATATCATATACGTCTATGTTCACGATTGCAATGAAAATCAGAAAATCATTACAATTACAAAATCAAAATGTAGTTCATGATTCAATGTTCATGAATTATGATTCACTAATCAGAATCATAAAGATTCCCCAAAAAATCTTCATCTTCAGCTGCTGCAAGTTTAGTATAGGTGAAGAACTGGATAGGAGCCGGCCCTCGTCGGAGATTCACTCCAAATTTTAGGTGACTCACTGCCTAGGAGTGTTTCTGGTGCAGGAGCACCCAATGAGGACAATGTAAACCCTGAAGAAGAAGGCATGTGAAGACATGTGAGGACATCTCAATTCAAGGATGTAATAAGTTGTTTTAGTTGTGTCAAATAAAACCCAAATTGTAAGCCCATTAGCATTTTTGGTGTTGATAAACCAATATGACCAAATCTGGTCAAAGGGTTAATAAATGGTAGGACAATAGGAATTTGTCATATTTTAAGAGTTTTGAGTCATGTAGGAGTCCTAGGGTCAATATCTAAGTGATAGGAAATCAATGGCAGAGTATTACCTAAAAAGATGTAAAAACGTTGCAAAAGTTGTTTGCAACTTTTGAAACAGCTTATCAAAAAGCTTAGTTAGGTGCCAAATAATCTCCAACGGTCACAACCTTTAAAATTTGGTTGGATTAGGTGTCCCAAACCTATATAATGATGTTTTCATTGGTTGGAGGCAGAGATGATGTAATTTGAATGTTGAAGCAATAAAAACTGTCCTGAATTTTCCTGAGAATTTCCTGTGTTTCCGTGTATGGTGATTGAATAACTGATTTGATTGTTCAAACCAAGCATTAGATTTGGAGGTGATATATTGTCCTCTCTGTTGTACTATATTTCTTTATCAATTGTATTCAATTTGAGGTAGTACCTCAAGGAGCAATAGTGAGAGGTAGAATGTAAATGTGTCCACAAGAAGTATGAAAAATGAAGATTGTGTGAAGATAGAGGAAGAGAAAGAAAAGGAAAAAGATGTAGGGATAGACAAGCAAGTAGTAATAAAGAGATAAATGTAGGATGTGTAATATGTAGGTCAAATTATTTAATCGCTAAAGCAGCTTAGTTTATATAATATTTTAATGTTCTAATTAGACTGACAGTCTAGCCTAGTTTGAACAGACGGAATTAAAATTATTATTCTTTTGTCTTTATAGGAAACTGAAATATTTTTTACTAAGGAAAATAGGAGAATGGGAAAGCTAGAGATACAGAAAATAAATACAGAAATGAAAAAACCTTAGGAATTAGATGGAATCTAGAGGTGATCTCGGTGAGCAGATTTAATACAGACAATAGCACTATTCATAGACAATATTGCAACTGCACTCACATCCAAACACATGGTAGTCCTCCATACATAGAATCACAAAATCTGCACAGAAATGAAGGACATAGGTAAGAAAGACACTGAAATTAATGAGTAATATAAAGTAATAACTAGAATATAGAAAAATAACAAATTTTGATAGATTCTATGAGATAAAAGAAATGCTATGTAAACTATATTAAAACAAATAGCAGCAACATGAAAAAAGATTGACAATAGAAAACCCGTGTGTGAAGGCCACTAACTGTAGCCTGGGACAAAGGGGAAAGAGTTGACTGCTTGGGCGCTTACAAAAATGGTTAAGCCCTAAATATAGCCTTTCCAACTCCACTAGTTGTCAGATATGAGGTAGATTGGAATTTGTGCGTGCTCTTAATCTTAAGTGCATCTAGAACTAAGAACAGTAAAGTAAATGATAATGGATCAATAATATGTGTTTTTGCTATTATCTCTACTTGTATGAAATAGAGTTAGGAGATGTAGAATCTATAGATGCAAATAAACAGTGCAATACAGAACAATAAAAGAAAAGGGAAAGCGCAATAAATCATCCTAAGGGGGTGAAGTCCAATGTCCCATGGAAAATTCCACATTAACAATGTGAAGTAACCAAGACTTGGGGAGTTGGTATTTTTATTGGAATGCTGTAGAAATCTAAGAGAAATCTTGAGATTTTAAGATAACGAGCAAGAAAACTAGCCCACAAATGCATGAGAGTGAAGAAGCAATCCAAATTTAAGATATCTATGGTAATTAGAGGCCATTTAGGGGGATTAGAAAAAATGAATTGTGAAAAGTGAATGCCTTGGAGTAACCCAAAGTCCTAGGAGTGATATTGGAATAGGAAAATAGTATGGGGATGGTGATGAAAGATTGAGTGGTGGGCACACATCCCTTGTGGAACATAGTTCCTAGTTCTACTTCATGATTTCTTTTATTTTTACTTTAGTGAACCTTTTTATGTCCATAAAGTTGTTTGTTTGTGGAGTTCGGCCCAAATAAAGTTTGCTTCATCTTTATTTAGAAATGGATAGCTTTATATGGTTCATTGTCTTACATGTCTTTGCTCCCTTGTAGAGTATAGTCATTGAATGACTCCAAATTTACATTTATGGAATAATGAAGAAGAAACCAACAAATTGAGTTGGAGCTTTGTGGTCTCATTTTTCTGTTCTATGTTCTGCAAGTTGTACAAAGTGAACATAAACAAGAAGATTTCAGCTAAGGTATTATTGATAGAAATTTAGCTTATGAGACAGGTTGCTTTGCTTTGGAACAGATGTGTGGGTCATCAGCACTTCCTCATCCTGTTATGAAAAAGTGGGAAAGAATCACAGGGCATTGTCTTTTAGAGCGTTATGGGATGACTGAGGTGGAAATTTGATCAATCTACAATTGTTTTCATGTTATTTTTATTGCATTATTTTTTAAAAATCATTCCAGTCATTATCTAATGAAGGTTCCTATTTAATTTAGTTTTTGCTAGTGTTATTGATGTATCTAGGTCATCAATGATAATTAATATGATCAGTTATGCAGTTTGTGATGGCTCTTTCGAATCCTCTCCATGGTCCACGAAAGGTGGGCACAGTTGGAAAACCTCTTCCTGGGGTGCAGGTTTGCTCTAATACCTTACAAGTTGAAATCTCAAATTTCGTTTCAATGTGATTTGTTTGTTCTTCATAGTTAAGCATTAAAGATTGTGAATATTGTTTCTTTCTTGATACTTTCAATTGGAATAGATCTCTTTATTAATTAGTAGTTGAGCTGAGCAATATATTATTCCACTGTTTGTCATTTAATGGCTAATCAGTTCAGATGCTTCTGTTCATAGTAGATGTGAAAGACAGAGGACATATCGTGGATGTTACTCCCCTTTATACATGTTCCACAGATGGTGATTTATGTATAAGGAACTTTGTGTTGACAAAGCATGTTTTCTTTTTATTGATGTTGCCCGTATTTTGTATAAACCATGCTTCAAATATTTTTTTGCTCTACCCTTTTGTGATGTGATTTTGTACCAATGTTATGCATGAGGCCTTCATTTGTAACATCTCTGGCCATTTTATTTAATTTAGTGGTCACTAGTAGAGATTTTATGGTCAAGTACTCTTTTGAGTTCATTTAAGGGATTTGACAATGGAGAAGCAATATAAGCATACAACTTGTCAAGAACTAGGGAGTTTAAATTGCTAAGGGTGTATTATAGGTCTGAGTGGTTAAGATTTGTTAGGCATGGCATTCAACTTGGTTCCTAGTGTTAATGTCATTGTAGTTTCAGTCGGATATGACCATTATATATATATATTTAGTATGATATATATATATATAAATATGTAAATAAATATATATCAAGTAACAAACCCCGATTAGAGATCGGGTGCTTAGTTAAGATGAAAAGGCACAATTCATGAGACATGTCCGCTCATGGGATATGTCTCTTGCTTATATATTTAATGTAGATCCGATCCACAATTGAAGACATTGAAATTAATAAATATTCTGCTCTTGTCAATCGAATCATATTCTGAAAATAGAAAAGCCATAGATAGATCAAATCTGATCAAAACTTAACAAGGTATCAGAGCTAGGTTTGAGAAACGATCAAGATCAGATTTTAAATCTATATATTCTGTTGGAAATCTTGTACCTACAAAATGGTAAATAGAATCAGACTTGAAGACAGATTTATTGGATTGATCTCCATGTAAACTCGACATGATAATAATTAGAGATAGTGATTGCTAAAATCAGTTGTGAACAGACGAAAGGAAAATGTGATCATAAGGAGTATGATTGTCATTCATTCGGAGGAGACATTATGTCCGAACTTATGTGACGACATCGATATTCTTATCTATAAATATTATTGGAAAATATAGTGGGCTTTTATTAAGGCAAAATTTGTATCTTTGATACATTATGATGAACGAGTCTGATGTGTAATGCGGAAATTATTGGATCTGCTGCTTATCGGGTTTATTGAATTAGACCCAATGGAAATAAGCCACAATAGACAACTTGCTATCACAGAGGCAGTGTTATGAGAATGTTGAGCAGTACCGCAGCAGCCAATCTTAATGGTCAAACTCCAAGAATGATTCTTTGAACCTGTGACAACAACTTCACGGCCAGTACTTGATATCAATCATAGTTATGGTCTTCAAACATCAGCATTGTATAGATTTGAGTTATTCCTATTGTGAGGATCTTAGATTCGATTTAGTGTGTTAGAAGTTGTTGAATGGATCCAACCCACCGCACTCAAGCACGGTCAACTCACAAGGTGCCTATGACAATACATGCTTTAGACTTATTTTTGCTCCCTTATGTACAAGTTCGCTTCAATTTGTCTCAGGAGTTGCGGCTAGCCAACAAGTAGCGTTTGGTTAGATCTCCAAATTCATTTTTTATTTCACTTTCCCACCACTAATTTGAAAAGAAAGAAAAAGGGCAAGGATTCAAATAGTAAAAAGCCATTCAAGAAATAGAGAGTCTACTCCAAAATACAATGTTATAGATGTGACAACTATGGTCACTCTGCAGAAAAATGTCCTAACAGACTCTAACATCAAGCTTGGATTCAAAGAAACTTGTTTACTAAAAGAACTTCAAAATAACTCAAAATTTTTGTAATACTGGATTGAGAGGGAGTTCACTGTTCTTTACCATCCTCACCAATCTCCTCCGAAAACGAAGGTGGAACACTTCAGAGGTAAACTTGGTATGTTGAAATTACTGAGAAGAGTCTCAAGATACTTGATTATTGTACTAATGAATTACTTTATTATTAAATGTTAATTCATGACTATATGGGCCCTGTGTACATCATAATGAAGTGATGACTTCCAAATGATTATCACTTGTATTTGCAGGAGTTATTGAAAGATGACGATCTTACAATAACTTAAATTTTCTATTATGATGGATATCTTATGATGTCTAAGAAGATCATGATAGATTATATCTTGCATGGTGGATTAATTTCGTTAAACAGACCATGAATATCTTGCATGGTGGATTAATTTCCGTAAATAGACCATGAATATCTTGCATTGTGGATTAATTTCCTTAAACAAACCATGACAATTTTGCATGGTGGATTAATTTCCTTAAACAGACCATGAATGTTCATATGGTAAGTATTATTGGGGATACATGTGCACATACCTTATGAACATCTTGAGTACTTAGTGAATATCATGTGACTTGATATTCAGGAGGCCATTACTCATAATATCATGAGATGATATCTAAATGGTGGATATCTTCTGATAAAAGATATCCTTAATATTTGCCATTCCTGATATTACATTGAGGTAATAGCTATTTTTGTGTTTATCCTTCCTAACTAAGAGGGAGTGTTAATGTCATTGTAGTTTTAGTTGGATATAACCATTAGATATATATATATATATATATATGTAAATAAATATATATTAAGTAACAATCCCCGGTTAGAGATCGGGTGCTTAGTTAAGATGAAAAGGCACAAATCATGAGACATCTCATGAATGGACATGTCCTCTCATGGGATATGTCTCTTGCTTATATATTTAATGCAAATCCGATCCACAATTCAAGACATTGAAATTAATAAATGTTCTGCACTTGTAGATCGAATCATATTCTGAAAATAGAAAAGCCATAGATAGATCAAATCTGATCAAAACTTAACACCTAGTTACTACATCACCCACCATCGAGCAAAGAAATGGGCAAGTGAAGATAACTTCTGGCAAGTGGAAATTCAAGGTGTACAAGAGGAGATCATTATAGTATCGGATTGGTAATTTAAGTCAAGATCATTGTAGAGGAAGAAAGTGGGGATGACAAGGTTGAAGAAAAGGATGGTATAAATGAGAATCATTGTTGTAGGAATTTTAACACTTCATTACAGATTTTTTTTTGTTGTTTTCACCATTGTAGGGAGAGTCGAGACATAACATAATTATCCTGAAGATACAGAGTCAACAATGAAAGGGGTGAGTTGCAATTTTATCATGATTAATGATTTGAAATGACAATGAGTTAGATGTCTGGATGCAACTGTATTTAGTTACTCTTTCTTTCAATGTTTTGGGTCTACTTCTCAACCCTTCTTTAGAGATACTTGATTATTAATAACAAGTGTTTGCAAGAAAGTTACCATTATTGCCAAGGCCATAAAATTGGATAAGAATAAGATAACTATCATAAAACAGAAATTAATGCAGTGAAACATGAACTTGAACTAAAAATGGAAGAAGTGAAAGAATCAGAACTAGAAACTATCGTGATGGAGCAAGAGTCAAAACTAGAGCAATGAAAGAACCTCTCTTAAGATAGAATTGGTAGCGTTTGTATCCCTTCCCAAACAAGATTAATTTATTTTAAAAAATGTCTTAATATTTTAAGAACAAAAAAGAATATGAAAGATTGTTGAACATTTTGTGTCCCCTTTGTCATGAAAATTTACATTTTAGCATACTATATGTAGCAAGTTGATTGCAAAAAAGGTTTGCAAAATAAAAAATGTTGAAATGTTGAAATGAGATGGTATAGATAGGGTGGAAAAATATTTATAGGCTCAAAACAAGATGAAATAAGTGTGATTCAACAAATCTCAAAGTTCGAAGCTATAATATTTTGGATAGCTTTGGAAAAACAAACAAATGAATCTGGAAATGAACATGAGAAAATGTCAAAGAAAGAAAGAAAAACTTTTAACGTCCATAAGGCTAGAAGTAGCCTATGGGACTATCAACCTTGTCATATTGACTTCTGCATTTGAATACTATTCCTATTTAAGGTAACAAGGAGCTCTCCCAACTTCTTGACAATCCCCTCACTGAATAGACTATAGTCTATACCAAGAAAGATGGGTCAAGAATCTCAAGATATTTACGCTGTTTTCCCTGATGTCCTTGAAGACATCACACTCCAAAATGAGTGTTTTTCTTATTCCACTGCTTTGAATGTGCAAAATAGACATGCCTTTTCTTCCCAAGCTTCTTCTGCCTTTTTCCATTGCCTAGTTTTACATCAAAGTTGGTAAGAATAAGTTCCTAACTAACCAATGAGAATTTTGGCTTTCCATAGATATTAGCCTCTATCTACACTTCTTCATCATGACCACATGTAGGATTGAACTCCACAATATAATGTGTTTTCTTTCTCCCTTTCTCTTTAACCCATGTACGCTTCCAGAGCTTATCTATAACAAAAGCCTTAATCTCTTTGCTATTTGTGGGGCATTCAGTTAAGTAGATATTCTATTTACTCATTTGTTTTTGTTTAGCTTCATCTTGATCTTCTTTCTTTTGTTCAAGATGTCACTGAAAACAATCTGAGGCTATCTATCTACTTCCATATGTTCAATTCTTTTAAATATCTTATGGGACACACCATAATAATTGTTTCAATAGGATCTACCCCTGGTTTACTCAGCATAATATCATAAGGAAAGGAACTTGTTATTTTTGAACGTGGTTGTGATCAAGCACTTTCGGATTTTCTCGATTTGTTTGGACTTTGTCTGAGGCATTCCTAGTCCACAATTCACACCCATAGAACACTACCGAAAGCACTAAAAGTCTAGAAAGAATCTGGATAGTTTTACAATACCATAGTTTTGCCTTTTTGCATCTGTTTTGATGAGAACAAAACACTTTACATTATCCCAAAGTTATCTTCTTTTTGCAGCACTCCCAACTTTGCTTATTGTTGAAGTCAATCCTAAGATATAAATGTACTCTATATCTTCTTCAAGAGTATTGCCTTCAAAGTACAACTTATGTTGGTTCCACTTTCTTCTATTTGAGTAAATCATGACTTTAGTCTTGTTGATATGACTTGCATCCGCACCACTTCACGAAAATGTTGAAGGGCATATTGATGCTCTTGCAACCCAATATCCAATTTACCAATCAAGATAAGGTCATCAACATAAAGAAGTTTTATCACAAACTCATCCAAATGGACACCATCTCCACTTGCAAATTTAACCATTCTTCTAGTTTGTCAATATATAAGCCAAAAAGAGTAGGGTCCAGGGGACGCTAGCTTGACTCCAAAATAACACCTAAAACTTTCGTAAATGCTTTTGGAAGTTCTGATTTTGACTATAACTTCCTCATACAGTCTATGGATGTTGCACTAAGATGCATATGAATCTTAAGTTCTTCCATTCTATATCAAAGCTTATCCCTAGGGATTGCGTCAAAATCCTTTTTGAAATCAACAAAACAATAAAAAGCTTCTTTCCTTTTCTCCCAAACTTATTCAATGATGTATGTTAGCAGTAGTTTTGCCAGCTATAGTAGATTAGAATAAATTATGCTTTTGTTAAGTAAATGGCAATGTAATGAATACAATTCTTGGGTAGTAGTTGTTGGTTGCCGACGGTTGGCACTCTTAAACAACCATCAAACGCTTTATATTTCTGAATTGTACTGAGAAGAGGGACATTATGATTGTACAGACATTACATTGGAAATTTAAAAACTATATCTTTTTGCTAGTCTTATGTGTTATATCTGAACTGCTATGTTATATGTGTTCTGTTCATATTCCTGTTTAATATGAGTATGGAAACATATACCCCATGTGGAGTAAACATTTTTGCGCCATTGCCTATTTGAACTTGGAGATCTGAAGGAAGGGCAATAGGTGGGATGGTGGAATAATGGGCCGCACGTTTGAACAAGTGGTAGTAATTGACAGTGATGTTGAGGACAACATGAAAGAAACATGGGAGGATCAATTGACATAGGACTTGTTGCACGCATTGGAAGTTTTGGTCGACCTGTACGTGCAGAGGGAAGCTCGGGAGAGTGGTCCCTGAAGGCACGGTACGCGATGAACTCACAGTGTGACTGGCAATCTATGATCTTGTCGAAAGCATTCCAAGATTGTTGGCTCACAATCTGATCTAAGTGCAAGAACAATGTGAGGAAAGGCAAAGAGAGTAACATCGGGAACAAATACTTCAACAGTACAAAGACAAGACCCGTAGGGAGGAAGAAGAGTTGGATATTGATTGATGCTGTACCTGTTGTCCTCAATTTTGACATCACAAAATTGTGGCAACCCTACGCAATTTTCTTATGAATTCGTGGGTGTATCCTCTACGGTTTTGATGTTTTGGATAATGCGTTATAAAGACAATTTGTCATCCCTGAAATGCTCTTTATTTTGCACATTTCATGCATCCTTCTTGAGGGTTCCTGTCAAGTTAATCACCTTATTGCTTGTCAAGACGAGTTTTTCTTCTCCGACTGGAAGCGCTTGATTTTTGGTAACCTTTAAGTCTTTTTCTTCGTTTTTATCTTTCTTGTTAGTAATTTTTAATCTTGTTTTTCCCTTTAGTCAATAGCCCTTTGAAATACGTTTGTTTCGAGCTATCTTAGACATCAAACGGAGTTGTATAACTCAATTTATGATACAAAAGGTGGGGTTTTTCAGGCTAATTGCATATTCTTTGAAAAATCCTTAAAAGATGGGTTTTTCATAGTCGATTGCACGAGTTTGAAATATTTTTAATAGATAAAATGGATTTTGATGTCCATTTTCAAATTTCAACTCATTTCGAGTCGATTTAGCTATAGTTTGTAATGTTTTCGTGAAATTAGCTTTAAAATGATCTAATTTCATGTTAATTAATACTATAGTTATATATTAAATTTAATGAAAAATTAAATCACTTAAGTTCACAAAAGTGTGGTTTTTATTCTTCATTGCATATCATCAACATGCAATCACTTTTTAAAACCCACCTTTTGACATTAAGTCATTTAAACATTAAATACGTTGTTTTTATATGTCACTACATATGTAAAACATATAAAAGTGGCTTTTTCTAAGCCAAAAACATGTTTTATGAAAATATGTAGTTGACCTCCAAAAGAACGTATTTAATCTTCTTATAGTGTGGTTTTTATATGCAACTACATATATAAAACAACGTATTTAAAAGACATGAAGTGGCTTTTTCCTAATTAAAAACGTATTCTTTCAAATGTGTAATTGCACTTGAAAAGTGCGTTTTTAATAAGAATACACTAAAGGTGTTTTTGAACCCAAATGCACGTCTTTTTATGTATATTTTTACATGCAAAGGCATGTCAAAAAGAACGTTTTTAATCCTTCTCCTTGGGCGTCGAATTTGGAGAGGATTACATATCTTTTAAAACATGTAAAGACATAGTTAAAACAATGTATTTAACCAAGCAGCCATGGTTGTCGAATTTGAAGGCATTTATATGTCTTTTTAAACATGCATTTGCATCTTAAAAATGCGTTTTAACTTCCCTTTGGCTGTGTTTTTGGGAAGTGGCAATTTTTGAGAGGAAAATACATGTTTTTGACTTCTAAACCCAATTTTTTGGGGCGTTTTTGAAAAATTGAAAAAAAATGGGATTTTGAGGCAAGAAAACACATGAAAAATGGTTAAAACTTAACTGTTTTGGCTGCTTATAGGGTTGATTTTGCACTAAATTGCCCAAGGATCATTCTTGGATCATCAAAATTGCATTTTAGGAGTTTTACTGTAATGTCTCCATTTTTTTGCAGGTCATTGATCTGATGGTGGTAGGTCATTATTGTGATCCTCGTGGTTTGGCAAGGTGTTTAGAGGGTCTTTGGTGTGAACTTACTCTTTATAGTAAGTCAATGGATAGTTCCAATGAGCTCAGATGAGTTAGAGTAGTTGAATGATGCTCTCAGTTTTCATTTCTGGCTTCCGGTTTGGGCTCCAAGAATCTTGGAGAGAGCGTCTATTTTTAGTAAGTCACCCCGTCAAGTTCATTCATCATCTTTCATCATTTGGATCAATCCTGTGCAGACAGATTTCGATTCGGACGCTTCTTCAGTTGTTCTCGCAAGACGGGTGGTTTATTATTATTATTTAATTAAATTTGCTAAGGTTGCCATTTTTGTTGGTATTATATGCTGGATACCTTAGTGTTATAGCTCGTTGGAACCAGGATGAAAAGTTTTAAATCTTGGACACAAGAAACAGGGACCTTGTATGTCATAATTTCATGATATTGGTGAAAAGGCCTTTTTTGGAGCCAAATGAATTAATAAATTATATTATTCAATATGTGCCTAAGTATAAAAAGTGTGTGAGAGAAGACACTTTTGAATTATAAAAGCAATGCTTTGTGAAAGGAAAATCATCTATTGTTGAACTATGATTTTGTTGAAGTTGTGAGAGAGACTACCCGGCTAGGGTTTTGAGGATTGATTCCTCTTCTGGCAATTTGAACCATTACAGATTGATGGTGAATTTTGCAGCTGTATCTGAGATCATAATCCAGTGCTGAGGTATATTGGAATTCTGAGAAGTATTAATCTACAGATAGATGATTGCATTCCAAGGGTTTAATTATTCTTCTTACTGAGGTTCAATTTTCTTGGGGAATTTGCTGTATCTTAATTGCGGGTGCTGCAATTAAGAAATTGGTGTTCGAATTATTTAAAATATCAAGCGCGTGACTGATCTCTTGGCTGTACCTTATTAGAAGACTCCTGTGTTTGGATTTGAGGCTGTCTTCATACCTCACGTGAGTGCCATTTTCAGCTACAACAGGCTGCGTGAGTTTAGGAGGCTATGGCACCTCCATTGGTTGCCCACGTGATTGCTAAAGGGGCTGTTTCATTCTGCTAGGACCTGCAAATTGCTACAAGACAGCCACGTGATCATTACTAGCTGCCACATGACTGCAAGAAAAGTGGCGTTAATTAATTCTGGGCTGTGTCACAGTTTGGAGGATATCACATTTGCAAAAATTCACATAATTTGCCAGGTGCCATGATTTTATATGAATAAATTGCTTATATGGTTTGTTTGACATGGGATTAAAAATAATAAATGTTATCAAGGATATTCTTTTGTTTGGATTTGTTATTTTAATAAATGGTGAAAATCTAAAAGTGTTCATTGAATTTCATATTTATTGTTCTTAAATTCTGGAAGTAATTTAAAGGTGCTATTACATTTGAGAAAAGAGCTAGTTTGTTAATAAGAGCCTGCCAAGGTTCTTCACATTTACTCTCAAAACAGCCCATGTAGGGCACATTTTTGCCCAAAAATGGCCCATTTTTGGCCATTTTTTTCCACCAAATCCAAACGTTTGCTATTGAAGGTGAGTTCTTTGGCATTACTTATCATTTTCAGCTTGTTTATCATTCTCTTCAAGTTGTATTTGATGCCTTGGACGTCATTTTTGATATGCATTACATTGCATTTGATTTAGTCAATATGGTTGCTATTCTTATGCCTTTTAACCCTCTTGCTTCTCACACTTGGCAAGCAACGAATCTTGACTCTAAATGGCATTCATTTCAAGAGGATTGAGTCAAGTTTCAAAGTCTATATAAGTCTCTTTGCTGCAATCTTTTCTAAATGTGAAAATCTACAGAAGTATTGGTCATGACTCGAGTTCAGACCAAGAAGGTAGTAAACCCCGACCCAAGTATGGAGAAGGAAAGGTTGCGGGAAGCAAAGGCTGAAATTGAACAGGCCATGGAGGTAGACAGAAGAGACTCGCATGACACTGCAAGTACCCCGCTGCGGTCGATGTCTAAAAAAGATATCACAAGAATATACTTTCTATCGAAAGTCATGGGGGGAATGTACGTCATCAACCTTAGGAATTAGGCAGTGAGTCAGAAGCTGACATCGGACGTAGTGTCTGAAGGCAGAGATTTTGACACAAAATGTAGGGAAATGGAACCCAATGATGGGGGCGTAATGAAACTTGGAAATTGTTCAGAAGATGAAACAAGCTTCGTTAATGGGTTGTTTGACTGGCAGATGGAGGAGCATGAGGTCTTCTGCCACAAATGCAATAGGTTGGAAATTTGTGAAATTGAAGAAGCTGGTATATAGAGTACCACCTTACCTCCAAAGTACGGGGAGTATAAAGAGGGTGTGGCAAGAGTGGATGACACATCGACTCACCCGTTCGAGAGTGTAATGTTCGCTAAATAAATTCTCAATTGAGATATTTAATAAATAATGTTAACTATTTAATATTAGTTAATATATCATAAACTAATATTAAATAATTAATTATAAAGTTTTGTTAAGTTTTAGTTTCCAGGAAGATGATCTACGGGAATTTATTCCCTTAATAATGACATTGTCGAGAAGGAAAAGCAGGGTGGAAAATTTTATGAACTTCATTGAACTTTCTCTTTCCCCTTGCTTAGTGTTGTAGATTTTAGCCATGATCTCATTGTCATCCCTCAGTAGTCGAAATTTATTTTGAAATTCCTACTTCAGACTATCCCACGTGTTGATTTCGGTCTTGTCCATGTCGAAGTACCAGTCGATGGCTATTCCTCGCAACGTGGCATGGAATTGAGCTACCCACTCATCGTGGTTTGTAACTCCGTTTGCTGACCAAATGGTTTCACATGTACAACAATGGTGGACGGGATCCTCCTTCGCGTACCCATTGAACTTCGGTAGTTTCTGTTTTTGCAACATGGTTGGTCTCCTCGTCGTTGCTGCTAGCTGTTGTCCCACTTCGGATGGATTAGAACCTATAAGATGTGTTTGACCACTGTGCCCTTGTGTACCTCCAACATTCCTGGTAGCTCCGGTATCCTCTTCCCCCTTAGCCTCTTCCTCACTCTGTTGGGTCCCCCTAGCCTCCGTGTGCGGTGTGAGAGATAGATCCCACAACCAATGTCGGGTCTCCTCAAGAAGATCTAACCGTTGTCGAGTCTCCTTGATTAGATCCTCAATACTCCTTCCCCTACAGTGTCCCTCCTTCCTGTAGTGGTCACCTTCAGCCTGGTTACCTTCCCCTCTATCGTGTTGCTCCTTTGCCAGCTGCCTAAGCCTTCGTCTCATTTCAACCTGTTGCTCAAGAATCAAAGCTCTCTGGGCGACTTCACACTCCTCTATATATACTTTCTTATTTTTATCCTTATTTAACAAATTTGGCATTAATTCTTGTTCCTATGCATGAATTGTAATCGAACATAAAATTTTCAAAACAACACTTTGTATTAATTCATCACTCGTGTACAATGTATGTCAACAATATGACAAAATCATAACAATATAGAAGTGCCCTCTTTTATTCTTATCTTTCTTCGAAAAGTTTAGTTATTGCTTCACCTTTGCCAGGTTCCATCACGCTCCTCTTCTCGGTGGTTTTTCTCCTTGTAGTTGTGGAGGATTTATTGGCATCACTGTTCTTGCTCAGTCTCCTCCCATTGGTTCCTCTGGGCAAGGGATGTTTATGCCAACAGGCGAGGGAGATGGTTAAGCACCCAATTCACTGTGGGACTTACTTCCAGAGTGTTACACACCGCACCCTTGGGAACTTTCTGCGCATCTTCCCTCACGTAAGTTTCGATCGCCGCTTGCAACAAAATCACAAAGTTTGACATCAATGCGTGTTCTCCCTCATACAGTTCTCTGAGTCCGTTGTCATCGCTCCTCGTACCATTGTCAACAGGTTGGCCCATTATCCTCCGTACGCCATTCACTCTTTGTCACTTCCCAGGTTTGTACGACAACAACGCCAAATGTTTTCCTCACTGGGTAAACTATTTAAATGTAGAAAGTAGTTATGCAGAACATCATAAATATATGCCAGAGAACCAGTTCTATTAATTCATCAACTTCATGTTACAAATGATCACAGCAATATCAACTACTTTAAAAAACCATAATGCCTTACCCGGAGGTAGTACATACAATATATCTAGACCAAAGGGGTGCGACGCCAATTGTCGCGACGTTACCCAACTACCCTTCGGCAAACTAACTAATTGCCAATGACACATAACATAATAACATAACATTATTCCCGACAACACATTCCTTGTTCCTTCCAAAGACATCCATTCTGTAGTAAAAAGATCATCCCACATCAAAGTTCCATAAGGGAATATTGCATTGTTAACATTGTAATTTCAACACATTGCAATCAATCATCATGACTTCTTAATGAGGGAACATGGAAATTGGGCTCGCACTTGGATTAGGACCAAGTCATCACTTCAGAACTTGGAGAACCCTGAGCTTTGATTTTGATTTTGCACTTTAGGATTAGGATTCTTGGATTTTTGATTTTTTGATGGGGCTCTTGGAATGAAGAAATCCTGACTTTGGATGCTGTAAAGAACCTAGTTGGCTCTTAACTGCAAACTGATTTTTGTATTTGTTTTGCAATTTTTGGATTTTTGAACATATATAATTCTACCTTTTTCAACATATGAAATAACTTTAAATGCTAACTCAAATTATTTTATTCAATTCCTGATAAATATTCAAGAAACAATACATATATATCTATGCTGATAAGGCACCTTCAATTTAATTCTCTGCTTCCAAGAATTCCAAATGCAGCCTCTGTAGGATGAAATGCAACCACTGTATCTATTACCGCCACCCTTGGTATTGAACGCAGCTCATAAGTGTTTACCTGCTGGGGTAAACTTAGTATTGCACTGACATAGTACAAGAAATATAATAAACACAGAATATATTAGAGAATAATAAATACTTTCATTAATCATTTCGGACTGGCAAGTACATTTACATAATAATGATCATACAATAATATCTCATGTCGAACCTCCGAGAGAGCATATAAAGTACCCGAAGGGCCACGACTGAAACGTCGTGACGTAACTGTCTAAGCTCTCGGTCACTAACGACCGAGAGTAACATAATACTTTACTAATATAATAAACCGTACATACAATTATCCCGACAACATCATCCCCCCCAAAAAGAACAAGTTGTCTCCGACGACTTACAACAACAGGGAGATGAAATACACCACAGAAGAAGAAAATCACTGAGAAGGGGCAGAGGGGCATCCCTGAAAAGATGAAGTGCCGCCCTCCCCATCAATGCGGTGTTCAGTAGGTCTTTTCTGTCACATCCCATTCCTCCCGTGCCTGCACCAAACTTGTCTCCAAAACATGTTGTTCAGCTATAGCCTCCGCTAACACCATACTGTCTCCCTAGCCAATCTGACCTTGATAGCCACCCGTGCCAACTTCTCTGCTTCCAACTCCTGGGTACGCTGAGCCAAGTGTTGCTCTACTGCCTCCAACTGGGTGGTCAACTCCTCCCGAGCTCTCTATGCATCCACCAAGATAGTCTCACGTCCAGCCAACACCTACTCCAAGTGCCTCAAAGCGTAGTACCCCTCTTGAAAGACTTGCTCCAGTGCTCTCTTCACCTCCGGCATGCAGATACTCCATGCCTGTAGCAGCTCCGATCTCATCAACAGGTCACACTCTCCAAGGGCTGATAACTGAACCTACTAGGGGTCTAGGGGGCAACGCCCCCAGCGGGGTCGAGGGGCAGCGCCCTCGCGGGGTCTTGGGGCAGAGCCCCAGGCGCGCTCCCTGTCGCGGTACAGGGCGGGGTCGAGGGGCAACGCCCCCGCCGCCAAGACCAATTTAGCACTCTCAAACCCACACAGAAGTCTATGGAACACACCATTTTGTGATTTTCTTCTGATCCCATACTCTTTTCTGTAAAGCGCTTATGTTTTCCTTACTACCTCGTTATGCCCTTCCCTTTGGTACCATACGTTATTCATTTTGAACTGTTTTGATTTGTCGTCGTTTTTTTTTTTTTTAATGTTTGTCAACCTTTGCCGTCAATGACTCTGTTCTTCTCGTGCCCGTACGGAATTGTATGTTTCAACTTCCCGAAGTCTGCCGAATTTACTTTTTAAATCTTAGGCCTAAATGTAGCCGTACATTCCTTGGACGGTATTCTTGTTACACCTTTCAATGCCGTATGGCGTTATGATCCCCTTGGTCGTACGACGTCCAAGCTCTTCTCCATGTATGGTAGTCTTTTGACCGTATGGTATTGCAATGTTTCTGCACGAGGCATATAACAACCTACCTCCCAGTCCGTACGGTGCCGTACGATGGATATCCCAATCCTTGTATGCCCCAATGGCCGTACGGCCGATGCTGGCAAAATGTACTTTATTTCCTCCGTACGGTGGCATCATTGTCTTTACATACCATATGGTACCGTACGGTCGTCTTCCTATTCGTACTGTTAATAATGCTATGCGCACTTTCAATGAATTCACGTCTTCTTTGTCTTCCTGTTCGTACGGAACCGTACGACCATCTACAAAAAACTTTCGATGGTTTCGGTTTCATATAGGCTCCGTACGGTGTTTTAACTTATGTGTTGTTTGATTCCGTACGGTACCGTACGGTGGTTTATAATGCCGTACGGTGTACAGTGCCGTGCGGTGCCAATTTTTTTTTTTTTTTTTTTCATTTTTTTTTCTTCTTTTTTTTTTTTTCCTCCACCGTACGGTCATGCATAGCCGTACGGGTGTTTTTCAATTTCCTGTCTGGAGGCTTCTCTGGTCGCCCGTACGGATGGCTCTCGGGTCGCCTGCATGACCACTTGAGTCATTTTCCATCCTCTCGATTGCTCTGTCTCTCCTCTCTAGTCCATCCTCTCTAGGGAAGGTTTCAATTTGGTCCCGTTGATGGCGTCATGTATCCATTCGTTGAGAGTCCATAACTTGATAGCCCTGTCATAGCCAACTTCCCGACATGTTCCTCGCTTAATCTCATTGTGCGGCCGTTCTCTCAAGCTTTCCCTGTGGCCGAGTCCATTTTCAATGGCCATCCAAAGGCTTGGAACCATAAATTCTATAGGGACCACAGCCTCTTGCCCGTACATAAGAAGAAGGAGAATCAAGAGTTTGAAGGTTACAGTCTTCCACAAAGGATTCCAGTCGTCTCCCGTGGCGATGGTTTTCGGATTTCTCTCATCCATCTCCGTACCCAGATTCAAAGGTTTCACCGTCGGTTCTTCGTACTTCATAGCCTCCTTGTTTTTAAACTGATGTGCGGGTACGGTGTCCATTGTAGTTTCTCCTTATACTCCCCGTACTTTGGAGGATATTGATCTGCTCCTCTTCGTCGATGCTTAATACGTTACAGGAGGGTGAGAACATCTCATAGTCCTCCTGCTGCCAATGGAACAATCCATTTAGTGAATCTGTGTCATCCTCCGAATAGCATCCTTCGAGTTTTAGTATGCCTTCGGCATCCGGATCCATCCCCTCTCTGCCTTCGTCTCGTGGGTCATTCTCCCCTTCAGATTCAGATCCCGAGGAAGAGGCAAGTTCTTTGCTCACCAACTGGGTCCGGAGATCAATAGTAAACTTCTTGCCTCCGCTCTCCATCGAGAGTGTATTCCGTTTCCAGTTGTGGTTTGCCTTCGCTGCCACCAGCCATCCTCTTCCGAGTATGGCATCATACCCTTTCTGTTTTAACGGGATGACCACAAAGTCGAGCACAAATGGTTGTGCACCCACGGTGACTTGTTGTGCCATCAACGTGCCGAGGGGTTTAATCCCGTGCTGGTCGGCACTTAGCAGATTAAACGTAGGTGGCCATAGAGTGGGCTTCCCTAGCTTTTTCCATGTGTCCTCCAGAAGGACGTTTACCCTAGATTCGCCGTCTACTATAGTATCCATTAGGATGGTGCCCAGGATGCCCATCTCCACCACGGCTGGATGTCTGCCATTGTTGACGGCGAGCAGCATTGGATTTGTCACCGAGTTTCCCGGTACAGAAGCATCCGTGTGTCTCGGTTTGGGTTTATCAACCTTTGTACCCAAGAACACTGTCCCCAATTAAGGCATGGTGTATAGGAGGTCCTCCAGCTTGACAGGCACCTCCAGTTGAAGCACCTGCCGTACAATGTTCCTCTCTGCATCTGTGCAGTAGGGTCTGGATGATTCGTGTGTCTCTCCCCATTGGGCTTTCATCGCCCTTTCTATTTCCTCCCTTGCCTCCGCCATTCTCTGCTTCTCCGTTCGGAGATGGGGGTAGCGGGCTTCCTTCGCTTGCCCTCGGGTAAGAGCAAGTATAGCTTCTTTAATCCGTGTGTTGCCTTTGATGTCAATCAGATTGGCCCCTACGCCAGACTTCGGACAATTAGCATCTTCATGGTCCCCAGGGCCGCACCACCAACACAGCTGCTGAGGGGCGTCATTATTGTTACACTCGCTTGCGTAATGACCCCATTGGTTGCATGCCCCACATTGGATCATTGGGCGTCCCTTCGCGTCATACTGGACCCTGCTTCGGGTGGAATTATTATTATTGCCTCTTCCGCCTCCTCGGTTTCCCCGACAGCCTCCGGAAGATGCGTTATTGTTTGAATCTGATGTGGAAGGCTGCTCCTGTGTATAGAGCACTTGCTGGTTACGCGCCTTCAAATTGTATGGGCATTCCTTCGTAGAATGTCCCATAATCTGGCAGATGTCACAGAATGCCTTCTTGGGACAGGCACCCTTCGTGTGGCCGCTCTCCTTACAATCCGTGCACCACAGTTCATCATGCTTGCTTGTTGTCCCCTTCATTGTCTTAAACTCTTTTAACATCCGTTCCATATCCTTCTGAAGGGCCGTGACTTTCTTCTTCAGCTTCTCGTCGCTGCTACTCTCCTCTTCGGACGTATCGTCTTCGGATGACGAAGATCTATTCTTCTTCTTTTTGGCCGTCTTATTTTCGCTTTCCAGGTCCATGGCTCGGTTGTATGCATCATTGTAGGATGTCGGAGGCACAATTTTTATCTTTGGTCGTAGCTTAGGATTCAAGCCCTCGACAAACCACCTCTTCTTTAGGCCGTCAACCGGTTGGCTTTCCATCTTTCCGACTAATTCCTTTAGCCAGCGGCCATACGCTCGTACGGTCTCCCTCTTCGCTTGCTTTGTTCCATAAATCTCTGAGACTATCTCATTATCATCTCGTAGTAGCCGGAATTCCTTCTCGAATCCCCCCTTCAGGTCATCCCATGTGGTTATGTTCGTTCTATCCAGATCCGTGTACCAGTCAATGGCCACGCCTCTCAGTGTGGCGGGGAACTGCCTCATCCATTCGTTTTGGTCAGTCACCCCGTTGGCTGCCTAGATGGTTTCACACATACGACAATGCCATACTGGAGCGTTCTTTCCATCATCGTGGAATTTTGGCAACTTCTCCTTATGTGCCGCCATGATTGGTCGGGCTGATTGTGGTTGTTGCGTGCGCGGTGGATTTTGTGCTCCTGCACCGCCTGTGCTAGAACCGGCACCCACGTTCCCTTGGCCGATTACTAATGGTACTTGTATCTGTGTAGCAGGTGGAACCGTATTGTGTGGAGTCGTTGGCTCTAATGGCGGGTTCGCCTGCGCGCCCCGTGTCTTCGGTCGTACCTTCCCGTGTGTCTTCGGTCGTACCTTCCTGTGTGCCTTCGGTCATACCTTCCTGTGTGCCTTCGGTCGTACCTTCCCGTGTGCCTTCGGCAATGCGCTCACCTTCGTAGTTCCCTTCCTCCGCACGCCACGTGCGGTTCAAGTCTTCAAACTGGTCTCGCTCTTCTTGAGGCAAGACTTGTCTAAGTCGTGTTTCTTCGAATAGTTCTTCTCTACTCCGCACTCTCCGATGTTCCAGTGAGATGAACGATTCCCAGTCGGCCCCTGCACCTTCCGTACCACTTCCGGGGTTCCCTTCGGGCAACCCTCCGGCAAGCTGGTCTTTGGCAAGTTGCCTCAGCCTACACCGACGTTCACGATGTTGCGCGGAGATCAAAGCCTTCTGTGCAGCTTCCCCTTCGTCATCTTGTGCCTTTTTATATCTATCTTTATTTAAGACATTGGGCATAAATCCTTCCCTCAACTCTCTTCCCGAGTACGTCTAGGCAATGGCGCCAGATGTTTACCTGCTGGGGTAAACTTAGTATTGCACTCACATAGTAGAGGAAATATAATAAACACAAAATATATTAGAGAATAATAAATACTTTCATTAATCATTCCGGACTGGCAAGTACATTTACATAATAATGATCATACAATAATATCTCATGTCCAACCTCCGAGAGAGTATATAAAGTACCCGAAGGGCCACGACCGAAACGTCGTGACGTAACTGTCTAACCTCTCGGTCACTAACGATCGAGAGTAACATAATACTTTACTAATATAATAACCCATACATACAATTATCCTGACAACAATAAGGAATGGCTCCTTTAGTGATGAAGGTGGCTGCCTTCATAGGTGTGCCTCACGACATGCTTGCTAGTTGTACGCAGCCTTTAGCGACTGCTGTGATTTGCATATATAAATTCTGCCCTTTCAAAATTAAACGCCAAATCCGATCCAAGTCCAATCAAGATAAATTTAAAACACAATTCATTCGCAATTAAGGCCAATTCAAAGTGTGTGAAATCCAAGAAGAATTCGCAGCTCCTCAAGCTTCTTCCCAAACCCTTGTTTTTTCTCTTCATCAAAAAAAGCAAACATCATGAATGAATTGCTTTTGCATAAAGAATTGCTTTTATAATAAAAGATTGTGATGAGCCTAGCTGGCTCTCATTTACAAACTATCTCCTTTCTCAAATTAAATTGCACTTTTAAATTGCTTTCAGAATATACACAAGTTTATGAACAACAAATATGAAATTCAATGATTCTTTTTAGAATTTTTCAATTAAACAACAACAGAAAATACTTGTGGTTCAATTATTCATGAATCAAATCCATTACATGCTTAACCAGCTTTTAGATTATTGTATGAAAATAGGGAAACAACAACTTATATTCTAAACAGGACTGCTGTAGAAGGAAATGCAGCCTATGGGATTTGGCACCAGCAACTAACAATCAACAAAGTCCCCCAAACGCAGCCCCAATAGACTCTCAATTTCAAACGCAGCCCTCAACAACACTTCAATATCCAAAACGCAGCTTGATTGTGACACACCAATAGGGATGACATGTGCAAACAGCTTAAACCGAATCCCAATAGCCAATAAAAACAACACTGTACAGCATGTACAGCAACAACAAATTCCGTACAGTCTTGATTTTCTTCACCACCAAGACCAATCTACAGATTGTGCTATGTAATTTTGATCTAGCTGGTGAATTCCAATAAGAATTTCGGTGCTCTCTCCAAGGATGAAGACCAAGCACGAGTGAAAGCTGTAGAACTCTCTCCAAGAATGAAGACCAAGTCCAAACCCTAGCTCTCTAGAGAAAATCGATTTCTCTCTCCAAGAACAAATTCACAAATCATCAAATTGACATAAGGTGTGTAAAAATGCTTTTTCAAGTTGTATTTATAAGCTTTATGAAAAAGCTCCCACTTCACACTTTTCACTAATGTGGCTTCTTCAACACACCATTGTTTTATAACATTAAAGTCATAAAGTTATTAAATTAAAATAACTTAATTTAATAATCACAATTAAAATATGAAGCCACTGTATCGCTCTGACAAAATTATTCTAACTTCTGCCAACAGAGCTCCGAGCGCATACTGCCCTGCCAGAAATAGCCAACCGACCAAAATAAACTTACTATATAATAGTAAGTCTCAGAAACAAGAGATTCCTCATAATCAATCTTGAAACATCTGATAACACTGTGCAGGCACCCTGCTAAACAAAGCCATACCCAAAATACCACTTACTATAAATAGTAAGTCATCCAATTTGACCCAAACGAAGAGCAGACCTGGCAACTAGAACCTCCAGAATGGAATCCAACCACTTGCTCTACCAACTGACCCCCTCTGATCACCTGATTAGCTTACGAGGGTCGCCAAACTAAGCTAATCCCAAGAGATTGAAAAACGGGGACATTACAGTCCTCCCTTCCCAAGATTGCTTGTCCTCAAGCAATCAAGAAAAACAAGCAACATCACAGTCCACCCGGATCCCAAAGATAGTCATTGGTAAATGTCCATATCATCACCATATGCCTGTGAAGAAATCATCAGCATCAACAGTACAAAAACATCTAAGAAATTGCACTCAACATACAAATTGAAAATGGTGCAACAGGATCGCCACGTGGGAGAAACTCAACTGAGAGTAAATCACATGATAGTAAATCACATGAGAGTAACTCAACCAACAGGCTAGACTTGCCCCTAGTCTTCATGCTAACCAAAGGATCATACCAGTCATCAAATGGATGCACTGAAGAAGTTTACAACTGGTAGATGTCTTGAACGTGAGGATTGAAGGTAAAACTGCAAGCACTCCTCACTGTGTACACCCTTGTAAACTGCTCAGCTAGGCTTGACTGACCTCCTGTAAAATCCTCCTGATACCCAAGTGTACTAATAGGATCCCAAATATCATCATCATCGTACAACTCCTAAAAAGGATCATCACTGAGCTCAAACAACGGATTGTCATAAGTCATAACGACATCCACATCAAATAAGGGATTGTTCACAAAGGGAACAACAACCATTTGCTGATCTGAGCCATAAAACTGCGAACTGTGAGAGACATGATGTGTAATCTGCTCTACTTGCATGGACTCATGTCTCTCAGAATCCTCACTATCTGCAATAAGTCTCTATAAACTATGATCCTAGGACTTATCATCATCCAATAACCACTCCGAGTCATCATCCAATATTTGATATGATATCCCAGACTCATTGCAGCATGCATCATCCTCATAGATAACATCAGTAGTGTCCACATCATCAATGCCAATATCACCAACCTGTAAAACCTCTGATATCTCATGCCGCTGCCAACGTGACTCACTGCTGTCATAGAAATCAGAATTAGAACTCACTTTTAGCATGCAATCCTGAAAACTAACACTCACATCATGTGAGTCAA
This sequence comes from Chamaecyparis obtusa, assembly GCA_027943335.1. Lineage (NCBI taxonomy): Eukaryota > Viridiplantae > Streptophyta > Pinopsida > Cupressales > Cupressaceae > Chamaecyparis > Chamaecyparis obtusa. Next base: position 741,376 of record BSBK01006069.1, read on the forward strand.
AACCCATAGTTATGTCCACAACATCCTCTACACTTGCCCTGTCATCAACGTCATCAATAGGCTCAAACATAGGACTGCTGTCATAAAAATCAGAACCTATATTGTTAGTAATTTCTTTGCTACCAGTTGAAGTAGGGCTGCCATCAATGGTGGCTATCATGTCATCAACATTCCCATGATCATGAGCGCCTATCTCATGGAAATGATGAGACTCAATGCAACTGTCCTCAAGCAAGTCTGTCATAGCCACATGCTCCTGAGAAGAGCCTTTGGAATGCTCTCTCTTCTATGTCAGGTACCTGTCAAAATTCAAATGCCTCTTGATTGCTTCTAGAAGAACATCCCACTATGCAAAGTGTGCCACCATGTCATCAACGAATGGTGCCGACTCTGTCTCTACACTAACTGCATCTAGCTCAGGCCTCAAGAAAGTAGGACGAAGAGGCCTATCATAAATACCTGTATGGTCAGCTTTATAATCACACCTGTTATCTGCTCGTGACCTGTGTGATCTAACTGAAACACTCCACGCATCTTTGTCCCTAGCACGATCACCTGGTAATGCAATACGCTGAAGAGTGTCTGAAAGTTGTTGCAATACATTTGCAACATGATGCTGACTTGCTAAATTTCTAAAAGCATCTCTGGCTTCCTTGTCAACATCATTGCCAATATTATCTCTGTGCCTATTGCCTGCACAACGAACCTGGGGGTGAAGCTCTACCACTGTGGACATAATGCATGCCAGGCACAAACCTGCCTGCCATAGCTAAACCCTCATAACCTCTAGGCTAGCAAGATCAAAGATTTGATACCACTGTGATGAGCCCAACTGGCTCTCATTTACAAACTAGCTCTTTTCTCAAATTAAATTGCACACTTAAATTGCTTTCAGAATATATAGAAGTTTATGAATAACAAATATGAAATTCAATGATTCTTTTCAGATTTTTTCAAATAAACCACAATAGCAGATACTTGTGGTTTAATTATTCATGAATCAAATCCATTACATGCTTAACCAGCATTTAAATTATTGCATGAAAATAAGGAAACAACACCTTATATTCTAATAAGGATTGTTGTAGAAGGAAATGCAGCCTATGGGATTTGGCACCAGCAAATAACAATCAACAAAGTCCCCCAAACACAGGCTGATTGTGACACACCAACAGGGACGAAATGTGCACACAGTTTAAACCGAATCCCAATAGCCAATAAAAACAACACCGTACAACATGCACGGCCCATAAATAAACAGTACGACAACAACAAATTCCGTACAATCTTGACTTTCTTCACCACCAAGACCAATCTACAGATTGTGCTATGTCATTTTGATCCAGCTGGTGAATTCCAATAAGAATTTCAGTGCTTTCTCCAAGGATGAAGACCAAGCACGAGTGAAAGCTATAGAACTCTCTCCAAGAATGAAGACCAAGTCCAAACCCTAGCTCTCCAAAGAAAATCGATTTCTCTCTCCAAGAACAAATTCACAAATCATCAAATTGACATAAGGTGTGTAAAAATACTTTTTCAAGTTGTATTTATAAACTTTATGAAAAAGCTTCCACTTCACAATTTAATAACCACAATTAAAATATGAAGCCACTGAATTGCTCTGACAAAATTATTCTAACTTCTGCCAACAGAGCTCCGAGCGCATACTGCCCTGCCAGAAATAGCCAACTGACCAAAATAGACTTACTATAAATAGTAAGTCTCAGAAACTGGAGATTCCTTATAATCAATCCGGAAACATCTGATAACACTGCGCAGGCACTCTGCTAAACAAAGCCATACCCAAAATACCACTTACTATAAATAGTAAGTCATCCAATTTGACCCAAACGAAGAGCATACCTGGCAACTAGAACCTCCAGAATGGAATCAAACCACTGGCTCTGCCAGCTGACCCCCTCTGATTACCTGATTAGCTTACGAGGGTTGCCAAACTAAGCTAATCCCAAGAGATTGAAAAACGGGGACATTACAAAGATATCTTCTTCAAGACACCAAAAGAAAATAGCTTCTTTCACACACTTTTTACTTAAGAGCCCTCATCAATACACTTTTCAATTAGAAGCCTTTATTTAAAAACTTAATATTTAGTAACTCCAAAGCTAAAGCTTCATGAAGACACTTTTCACTTAAAAGGCTTCTTCTACACACCTTCAAATTATAACAGAAATGATAGTCATTTATTAAGATAAACTTAATAAACAACTTATAATTTGAAGCTCCAGCAAATAGACTCTATTATATGCTCATGTTGTCCACACCCCATGCCACCACTGCACGGCTAAATATACCAACCGCCCAAAATAGACTTACTATAAATAGTAAGTCCCTCAAACTGGAAACTTTGCAAATAAATCCACAACTCCACTGATATCAATGCACAGGCGCTTTGCTAAAAATAACAATCATGACAATCACCCAAAATAAGCACGTACTATAAATAGTAAGGTTGTCAATCTGACTCAAATAAAGAGCAACCCTGACATCATAGACCTCGAGAGTGGAAACTGACCATTGGCTCTGCCACACAACCCTCTCCAACATCCTGATTAGCCTATGAAGCTCATAGAAATAAGCTAATCCCATATGCCTAAAAACAGGGACATTACAATCCTCTCTGAAATTGCTTGTCCCCAAGCAATCCTTGAAAACAAAACACAAAAGTCCACCCAGATCGCAAGGTTAGAACGGAGTAATGTCCCTGCGATCATCTTCTAACTCCTGCAAAGAAATCATCATCCACTGAGCTAACTAGAGCACACTAACATCATGCCAACCATAGTGATTTGCACAATTTGCAATGCTGAACCAAACACTACTTGGATCCCAATAGAGATGAAACTCACCGCCATCCATAATGAGGGAGAATGGATATCGAAAACCATCTAACAAACCATAGGTCTCTGCACACCCTGCCAATTTGCTTTGTATACTCATGTAATCCAAATATCCATCCACTGTAAAACCATCCTGGATGTATTGACCTTGCAAGTCATCTCCTACTAGCTTGGAGTAACCATTCCCATTAACTGCAGATGGAGAAAACCCATCCCATAATGGATGATATAAACCTAAAGCCAGCCCACACCGACGTACAACCATGTCCTCAACCGGTGGGTCAAAAGAGAAGTGGTGAATACTCCTTACTATGTAATCATTATGAAATGCTCCAATCTCTGATAGAGGCTCATCGACAACAATTCGAGAATCAAGAGATGGCTCCAAATTCTGACTCTGAATAATTGGTTTGGCAAGATCTTGAATAACCTGTTCAGCAAACCCAACCACAAAATCCCTGTGAGGAAGCATTGTAGTCAAGGTATCTACAATTTTCCCCACTAAAAGTTGAATACTGCGAGAACCCCGAATGAGAGAACCCTTAGAAGCTTCGAATGGTCCCTCCTGCAAAACTGAACTCTCAAGCAAGTATTCCATGAAAGATTGTGTAGTAGAAATTATAAGAAGCAGCATCAACTTGTTCCCCCGCAAACCACAATTGATCTCTCTGAAACTGTGGCACTACCAATTGTCGACCGCTATCAACTGTATGAGAAGAAGAAATAGATTTGCTTCTAGCAGAAGGAAACAAATCACCATGAGAGCTCGTCCCCAAACCAGATGATACCCTATCCATGTCCTGTAAATCAACGGGATTAGTGTCAGGAACTGACACACAACTCTCTAGCGAGTCTGCTCCTACTACCTCAGGACACTCAACAAACTGATCCGTATCATCTGTCATTGTGCTAATAATTGGAGAACCCAAAACCACATAAATCTCTTTATAATCCTCCACTATGTCTACTGTATCTGACTCAAGGATGGATGTAATTGTGTCTCCAACACATCCATCACTGCCAACTGTGGAAGCTAACTCATCACCAACCACCACTATATGCAACTGAACTGGATCTATGGCTGGCAAAGATTGTATCTGCTCCAATTCCACAGTCACCTCTCCCAACTGTAATTGACTCCTGAAGAGCCCACTGAGTACCCTCTAAAGCCTAAGAAGTCGCTGTGAGATTCTGAGTAAGCTCACTCACCTTCTCCTCTTTGTCGAATAGTGCCTCGTATGCCGTACTTCCCCACTCAACTAGGTGATCTCGGTTGGCTACCAACTATAAATAATCCTGTCGCAAAATCCTGATAGGCTCACGCAATGAATGAATCTTTGTCAAGGAAAGGTAACCACTATTGTGCTCATCCGTCATAGGAGCACCCCAACCATAAATAGCTAATGACTGACGAGTGGCATCAAAATGCTCGAGAGTAGAGGTAATATCTCTCTCACCAACTCTCAACTGGCTAGTCACATGATGACTCTACACAACAGGTCTCCTATGCAAAATATCAACTATACTATCCACACTATGGTAGGAAGTTGCATCCAACAAACCCCCCTCAAGATCACCGTATCTGTGTGTACTATCAACCGAGCGCAAATCTGCAACCTGAAAACTGACATCGAACTCCTCATCTAGCCCCGAGGAAGCTACTGTTGAATTTGTCTCATCACAGCCCTCAGCTACCTCGTCCTCTGCAACCACATGACAATCCAGATCCAGGGATCCATCCTCACTCACTAACAACTCAGAGTCCTCCCCAGGGTCTGATAAATCGAGCATGACTCATTGCAGGTAGAATCATCCTCATGAGTCACCGAAGAAGTAACCTCATCTCTAGAAGTGGAAGCCCAGGTTGTAACAAACACCTGCCACTCATATGCTTTCCCATCCTCATCCGCTAGTCCCTGTAGAAAAGGATCCTGGAACCCACCACCACCAGATGACAACACTGAGTCCACACCCAAAGTCTGATATAAAAAACCAGAAACACTACAACACCCATCATCCTCACTCTCAACATCAGAGTTATTTGCGATGCTAGTATCAACATCATCTATCTGAGACCCCTCTGCTATCTTCGGCTACATACATGACTCAATGTCATCGCGCGAATTACCTACACTGTGGCATGAATCTATGTCACTTGACTCATCTGTAACACTCCCATCATGAGTGTCATCATTGGATAGCTCCATGCTCACATCCTCAATATAGGAAAAGACTACTGTCTCCTGCACTGACTCCACACTGCGACTGCTATCATAAACATCAAAGCTATCAGAGCTCATATACTCCTGACAGTCTTAAAAAATAACACCATCATCTATGGTTTCATAATCCATAGTGGTATCTATAACATCCTCCACTCTCACCCTATCCACAACACCAACAACATGCTCACATAATGGACTGCTGTCCTGAAAATCAGACCCTGTTTCACTAACTCTGATAGGCTCGGGATGCTGAAACTCAGTACCACTATATGCCAACAAGACAGGTACATCCACATGTCCCTATAAAGAATCTCCAACATCATGTGTGCAAATAGGACTAGTGGCTGCTGAAAACTCTTCATGAAGATTTCTAGATGTCTCACCTACGAGAACATCCCGTTTCTCTTCCTACAGTCTTCGTGAGGAAGGCTTCCTGAAGAAGGAAACCATGAAACTAGCTGCCCTGTCAACAGTGGTCGGATCTGCAAGTTGGGCTTTTAGCCTTTCTTGTGTTTTCCTCAATTTATCCATTTCATTCTCCAAGGCACTTGATTGTTTCTTGATCCGTGTCACACTGCTCAACTGGTTTACATATTTACTTGGTTTTCTATATTTATCCATGGCTGAAAAATAAAGCTAGAGTGCTGCTGGTCACTTCAAACAAATGTGTGAGCTCAATAATTTTCAACCCAACAAGATGGCAGGAAAACGACTTTGATACCACTGTAAAGAACCTGATTGGCTCTTAACTGCAAATTGATTTTTGTACTTGTTTTGCAATTTTTGGATTTTTGAACATATATAATTCTAATTTTTGCAACATATGAAATAACTTTAAACAACAACTATTTCTAACTCTAAATGTTGACCCAAATTATTTTATTCAATTGCTGATAAATATTTACGAAACAATACATATATAACTATGCTGATAATGCACCTTAAATTTAATTCGCTGCTTCCAAGAATTCCAAACGCAGCCTCTGTAGGATGAAACACAGCCACTGTATCTATTACCGGCACCCTTGGTATTGAACGCAGCTCATAGGGAATGACTCCTTTAGTGATGAAGACGGCTGCCTTGATAGGTGTGCCTCACGGCATGCTTGCTGGTTGTACACAGCCTTTAGGGACTGCTGCGATTTGCATTTATAAATTCTGCCTTTTCAAAATTAAACCCCAAATCCGATCCAAATCCAATCAAGATAAATTCAAAACACAATTCATTGGCAATTAAGGCCAATTCAAAGTGTGTGAAATCCAAGAAGAATTCGCAGCTCCTCAAGCTTCTTCCCAAACCCTTGTTTTTTCTCTTCATAGAAAAAAACAAATATCATGAATGAATTGCTTTTGCATAAAGCATTGCTTTTATAACAAAAGATATCTTCTTCAAGACAACAAAAATAAATAGCTTCTCTCACACACTTTTCACTTAAGAGCCTTCATCAATACACTTTTCACTTAAAAGCTTTTATTTAAAAACTTAATAATTAGTAACTCCAAAGCTGAAGCTTCATGAAGACACTTTTCACTTAAAAGGCTTCTTCTACACTCCTTCAAACTATAACACAAATAATAAAGTCATTTATTAAGATAAACTTAATAAGCAACTTATAATATAAAGCTCCATCAAATAGACTCTATTATATGCTCATGATGTCCACACCCTATGCCACCACTGCACGGCTAAAAATAGCAACCGCCCAAAATAGACTTACTATAAATGGTAAGTCCCTCAAACTGGAAACTCTGCAAATAAATTCACAACTCCACTGATACCAATGCACAGGCGCTCTGCTAAAAATAGCAATCATGACGATCACCCAAAATAAGCACTTACTATAAATAGTAAGTCTGTCAATCTGACTCAAACAAAGAGCAACCTTGACATCACAGATCTCCATAGTAGAAACTGACCACTGGCTCTGCCACACAACCCTCCCCAACATCCTGATTAGCCTACGAAGGTCATAGAAATAAGCTAATCCCATATGCCTAAAAACAGGGACAGTACAGATGCTTAGAATTGGACTTGATTTTCTGATGAAATCTGATTTGTATTCTAGGCTTTTGAGAATGGTAACTTGGATGAAGAAATCTGAACTGGGCATTGCGTCTTGAAATAAGAAGAAAACGGAGATTGAATTTGAAAGCCCAATTCTAAAATCTGATTAAGGAGCTTGGATTGGATTGGATGCATTTGAAGCTTTTCCTTCAATCAGCACTTGTATTCTGGAACGGATCAGATTTCAGAATTGAAACAGATTCGTGGGCATCCTCCTACTATTTGGGCTTGGATTTTCACCTTGCTTGGAAAGAAGGCTTGGAATTCACCTTTGGAATCTTGGACTTGAATTTAAAATCTGGGAATGAGGAAGTCTGAATCTGGAATAACTGGGCTCAGATGTTGCATTTTGCAACTCTGAAAACTTGGAGTTCGAACTAGTGACTGAATTCTTGCGCTTTCTGATTTTGGATTTCTGAAAGCAGAACTTGCAAATTCTTACTTTTATAGTTTGAAACTTTGAATTTGGAAATCAGAAAGAAGAGTGACAGTTAGTAAAGCCATACTTTGGATTGGGTATTTGGAATTGGAAATCAGTTTTTAGAAATTGGAATTAGACTTAAGATTTCAGATATTTCGGAAAACAAAATTCTGATTTGGATTGGATTTTGGGATTGAAGGGGATAGGCAGGTGTAAGGTGAGTTTTGGAATTTGAATATGGAAGCAGATGAAGAGGAAGGACAGCTATGGGTGGTGTTTATGGATGAGGACCTCTTCAGTCATTTGGATGCACATGGTGGAGTTTGGAATGGTGCATATGAAGGGGATTCTAGGATTTTTTGATTTATGCCTTGTCCCCTTGTAGGCAAAACTGATGCAGGTTCTTGGATTGGCGGGTTGGAGAAGATTTTGTGGATTTTCCTTCTTTGCAGCTTGTCCCTGTCAAAGGCTGCCATATGCCTTGTTTTTTCTTTGCATCTTTTTTCTTTGTTCCCTTGTTCTAAGCACACTTGGTCATGGCGCAAGGAGTAGTATGACATGGATTTTCATTGTTTTGGTTCTCTTCCCACCTTCTATGAATATGTGCCTCCCTTTCTCGCTGTTTGCATTCTCAGATTTTTCTCTCTTCCCTTTCAGCCTAGTTGCATGTGTTAGGAACTCAACTGCGTATGGGATCATGATTTTGTGAATTCCAAAGTTGGGTCCTATCGCTGCCCTGTGAGTATGTGCGTTTCCCTTGCCTATTTTTGCATTTTTAACCTTTCCTATTTGCCGTCCTTAGCGCACTGCAGGGTTGTGTAGGAAGTGGTGGGTTTGGGATAGGTTTTAGGAATTTTCTGTTCAATGCTTTATCCCCGACTTGGAGGTTTGTGCACCCTATTATTTAGGATACTGCATTTCCTTTTTTCTTCACGGGAATTTTCTTGTTGTGTATTTATTCTCTCCACATGTCTAAAACTGCCATTTCAAGTCTGCGTTTTGGCTCGTTATTTCCTTACAGATTCTAAATTGCTTTTTGTCCATGTCTGCAACTCTTTTGCCCAGCTTTAAAGACCACTTTTTTGACAGTCCCAACTGGTGCTGAGATGGGAGGGGTGAATCAGCACTCTGAAAAATCTTTCCTTTTTTTTTCTTTAATCCAATGAAGTAAACTTGCAGCACAAAAAAAAGCAGTTCTAAGCAAATAAAATAGCAAGTGAACAAACACAAAGTGACACCAGATTTATCACGTGGAAACCCGGTTAGGGTGAAAACCAAGGTGTGAGGAGACCTCACAGTATTTGTACTCTTCTGAAGTACGCCCTATTAAGAGCCTACCCGGTCAAGGGATAAAACGCACTTGTTAGGTGCAACCCGGTTAAGGGATTTGTTATAGAAAAGTCTGTTAAGACCTGCCCGGTTAAGGGACTTCAAACACCTTGAAAGATGTCACTCGGTTAAGGGATTTTGATACAAGGGACTTGTTAGAGTCCACCCAAATACTGGGATTTGTCTATTGTAGTTTGCTGGAAAACAATAGAATCAAGATCTTTACCGAAGGCTCTGCTTTGCCAGATATGATCTCTATTTGTGGTCTACTAAGAATTATCACTGGTTAACACAGGAGTATTCTCAACTGTTGTTGTGCTGCCTTGCACAACCTATTATCTCTTTGTCGATTTTCTCTAACCCTTGCTATTGCAGCATATAGGTTCACTCTTTTTCCCGGTAGAATGAAGACAATTCTTCTTCTCAACAGACATAAGAATATATTCAGTTTTGTTGCCCTAACTGCGCCTCAAATGCATGACCTAATCCTGAGATCCAACGAATCCATCACTCAGTGAAGTGTTTGTTCTCTGAGCAAGCATCCGATGCAAGCTCTGGCTTCATCCACTACATGAAGAAAACAACAGTTGCGTGTCAAGCAACCTTTCTTCACAAGAGATAACACTTCGATTTAAAGCCATTGAATCCGGCTTTAAATCCTTCAGTCGCGCCTCAAGAAACCATTGATTTTGGCTTTAAATCCTTTACCTGCGCCTCAAACCGATCACCAAGACAACTCAAGATCACTTGGTTCATACCGGAGTCTTATAATATATCGGTTGAGCTCTTCATGCTATAAACAGGTAAGAGTCTTAGAACGTCTCTTTCTTGGCTTACCGGGTACACGCCCTTGGTGTGGCAGATTACCGGTTGCACTGTTTTGGTTGTGTTATAGACATTAGTTGGATATGCTTTTATTTGTGCTTCTCTATACCAGTTGAGGTCAGTCCTTGGTTGATACTAGGATACACTCTTCTTTGCTGAGTGTTTTATCCGGTTGCTGATGCTTAGTGTAGTGACTGGTTTCACAGCCTCTCCCTCTATAATAGAGACAACAAATCTCTATCCTCTTTTGCCAATCAATGACAATACTTGGACCAGTAGAGAGCTTACCGGTTAGTGATGCCAACAATCTCCCGCTTTGACATTGATGGCAAAAATATTATAGGTAATCATATTCTCCCCCTTTTTGACAATAGAATGCCAAAAGGCTAATCGGGAAGATTTGCATACTCTGCTCCCCCTACGAGTAGCAGTCCTTTTCATCAGTTCATAAAAGATAAGATGTAACCTTTTGTTTGAATCATAATGAACTGATGACTTCCTGTTGATGATTACTGATGATCTGAGAGGGGTACAACCCCCAGTCTACCTCTGAGATACTCAAAAGTACTCTTTGGTAATGACTTTGTGAATATATCAGCAATCTGTTCTTTCGTGGACACATACTCCAATCTTACTTCTTTGTTCTGTACAAGTTCCCTCGAGTAGTGATACTTGTTGGCAATGTGCTTGGTCTTGGAGTGCATAACAGGATTTTTGGATATGTTTATGGCATTGGTACTGTCACAGTGAATTGCGATCGGTTCAGGTACCTGTTCTTGAATACCTTCTAGCAATTGTTTGATCTAGATCACCTGTGTGCAGTTTATTGCAGCAACAACATATTCAACTTCAGTAGTGGATTGTGAAATGCAATTCTGCTTCTTACTTGTCCACGATACTATTCTTCCACCTAGAAAGAATGCACCACCACTTGTGCTCTTTCTATCATCCACGTTGCCAGTCCAGTCTGCATCTGTGTAGACTTTAATTTGGAATCCACCCTTGTGTGGAAACCATAAGCTATATTCCTCGGTTCCCTTTAGATATCTGAAGATTCTCTTTACTGCAATTAGATGTGTTTCTTTGGGATTAGTAGAGAATCTTGCCACTATGCCAACTGCATGAGCAATGTCCGGTTTGCTGTGAACAACATACTGCAATTTTCTTATCATGGACCGATACATTGTTTCATTTACTTCTTTGGCATCCTCCTCCTTTGATAACTTAAGATTAGTTATCATTGGAGTTCCAACCGGTTTGGATTCTTCTAGTCCAAAAGTCTTGAGAATTTCTTTTATGTACTTGGACTGAGAGATGAAGATACCTTCTTTTAGCTGATGGACCTGTAGTCCAATAAAGAATTTGATGGGCCCTATCATAGACATCTCAAATTCTTTCTTCATTTCTTCAGCAAATGCTTTGCTCATTTTGTCATCTCCTCCAAAGATGATGTCATCAACAAAGATTTCAGCAATTAGATTTCCATCCTTTCCAATTTTAAGATACATATTGCTGTTGTCACCGGTTCTGATGAATCCAATTGTCAGAAGAAATGAATGCAACCTTTCATTCCAAAGCCCTTGGGGCCTGCTTGAGCCCATAGAGAGCCTTTTTTAGTTTGCACACCATATCGGTCTTTTGAGTAGATGTAAACCCTTCCGGTTGCTCAATGTAGACTTCTTCTTCTAGTATTCCATTGAGGAATGCAGACTTCACATCCATCTGGTACACTTTAAAGCTTTTGTGAGCTGCATAGGCAAGAAAAATTCTCACCCCTTCCAGTTTGGCTACTGGTGCAAAAGTTTCTCCATAGTCTTGTCCAACTTCTTGAGCATAGCTTTTGCAAACCAGCCTTGCTTTATTTCTAATGACTTTACCATCCTCATTCAGTTTGTTTCTGTAAACCCATTTAGTCCCAATTACATTTTTGTCATGAGGTCTTGGCACAAGTTCCCATGTGTCATTCTTTTCTATTTGCTCAATTTCTTCGTCCATGGCCTTGACCCAATTTTCATCTTCAAGGGCTTCTTTGGTGGTTTTGGGCTCAACACACGAGAGAAGACAGACGTTCTCTTTAGCCTTTTTCCTGGTCAGGATGTTCCCATGTTTGTCACCAATTATATTGTTAGTAGAGTGATATGTGACATACCTTGGAAGAGCCGACCTCTGTTCCTGGTCCGGTTCATCTTGTTGAGCAATATCTTCGTCATGGTTCTGATCATCTACTTGTTCACCATCCCGGGGTGTCCTGTCAGCTTCGGGCACAGTCTCTCGCTCTTGACTTCTGTCAATGGGAGTTGCCTCCTCTTCTTCAGTTGTTGCTTCATGAAACTCAAAGACATCTCCATTAGTAAGTTTAAAATTTTCATGATTGACATGTCCGGTCCTCTTGTTTGGTTCTGATGATTCATCAATTTTTACATTGATGCTTTCAATCTCTTGCCTATTCTTTTGTTCAGACACCGATAAGCTTTGCTTTTGGTAGAATAACCTAGAAATATTCCTTCATCGCTCTTGGGATCAAACTTCCCAGAAAACATTTCTCTTTTGATATAACATTTACTACCAAAGATTATGAAGTAGCCTACATTGGGAGTATGCTTAAACCATTGTTCGTAAGGCGTCTTACCAGTTCCCTTTTTGACTTGAACTCGGTTGATTGTATACATAGCGATGCTGACAGCTTCTCTCCAGAAGTGATGAGGAAGATTCTTTTGGATCAACAGGGTTTTGACACAGTCGATCAACGTTTTGTTTCTTCTTTCTGCTACTCCATTCTGTTGAGGAGTCCTAGGTGCAGAGAACTGTCTCTGTATGCCATGTTCGTCACAATAATGGGTAAACTCCTGAGAGGTGTACTCACCTCCTCTGTTCGACCTCAGACATTTCAAGCTTCTACCAGTTTCCTTTTCCTTCCACTCTAGCCTTGTAAACTTTGAACATGTGAAAGGCTTCCGATTTCTCACAGAGAAAGAGTGTCCACATCATTCTCGAGAAATCATCTACAAACAACATGAAATATCAGTCTCCATGATAGCTCTTTGTCCTCATTGGTCCACACAGGTCTTTGTGTACAAGATCTAGGACATTTTCAGCAGAGAAGGACTTGCTACCGAAACTTGCTCCTGTCAGTTTTCCTAACTGACAATCCTTACAAATGCCTCCCATGGGTTTTGCAATTTCTTGGAGTCCTCTAACCGATTTCTTCCTACTCACTTTGATAATGCTGTCAAAGTTTATATGGCAGAGTCTCTTGTGCCATAGCCAGCTATTGTCTTCTTTGGAGATAAGACCAATCTTGCTTGATTCTCCTTTGATAGAAGCAATTAAACAGGCTCCTTCTGTTGAGTCTAGGTAGAACAAATTGCCTTTGCTCTGTCTACTGGTTGCAACGTGAGATCCAGATTGATTTTTGACTACGCAGGAGCCTTGACCGAATTCCAACTGGAAACTTTTGTTGTTTAGCTGTGCAACACTCATCAGGTTATACCTGAGTCCTTCGACCCAGTACACGTCTTCACAGACAACATTATTGCAGAGAACAATAGATCCCTTACCCTTGATGGCACAAGGGGCATTGTTTCCAAATGTGAATGATCCGCTGTCATTGAGCTCCAAGTTGATGAACTTGCTCTTGTCACCAGTCGTACGGTGAGTACATCCACTGTCAATGATCCAATCGTCATACTGATGAGATCTGGATATGAGTGCAACTTCATTAAGAGTTGGGCTCTTTCCCTTTATTGCAAAAAATGCAATTTCTAGATCTTCTGAGTCTTCAGACTCATAGTTTGTGACTCCCTCTGCAAGATAGCATTCCTGCTTTGCTTTGTTCTTGAACTGGTCTCTTTTGTCACTATTTTCATTATCTGGACATCGGGCAACAATGTGTCCTATTTTGTTACAAGAGAAGCATTTTAAAGGGAGTTTCCCTTTATACTTCCCTTTCCCTCTAGGGAATCTCTTAGCAATCAGAGCTTCAAACTCATCTTGTTTCATCTCCTCTGAGAGCCGATTCTCAATGAGGTTGCCGATCTTACCGGTAGAGGAGTTACCGGTTTCTCTTCCCTTTTTGGTGGAAAGGCATTGACTGATGATTTAAATGCTACTTCCTGAACAGATAGGCTATTATCAAAGTTGCTTAATTCAAAAGCAGCCAACTTACTGATTAGGGAGTCTAAGGTGACTTGATTGTTGCTTACGGATCTGAGCTTTTGAATGGCAGAGATCTTGATGGCATATTGAGGTCTGAGAGTTCTGAGTATTTTGCTCACCACCTCTTCTTCAGTCAGCCTGCCTCTAGCACTTCTGATGGAGTTGATCACTTCCTTGATTTGGTTGCTATATTGCTCGATATCTTCTTCATCATTCATTCTCATGTCGTCATACTTTCCCTTGAGGCTTTCGACCTTGGCTCTCTGAATATTGGGATCTCCTCCATAGACTGTTGTAACTTTTTCCACATTTTGCAGGCAGAGTTAAGATGTTCAATTTCAGCAAACACGTGGTCGGGTAAGGTGCTAGCTATCATGTCCATGGCAGCCATGTGCTCAGTCTTAATTTTCTCTTCATCAGGTGTCAAGGTGCCAGCGGGCTCACTGTAGTCATTGGTAACATGATTCCTGTACTAGTCACCGATGGTCTTTATATATAGCTTCATCCTGTTGCACCATAAGGTGAAGTTTACTTTTGAAAACTTTGGTCCTTCCTTTCTCATCATCATAGCTTTCTCTCTGTGCGGTTAAGTAACAAAGAAAAACAGAACTTGGCTCTGATACCAATTGACAGTCCCAAACGGTGCTGAGAGGGGAGGGGTGAATCAGCACTTTGAAATCCAGTGAAGTAAACTTGCAGCACAAAAAAAAGCAGTTCTAAGCAAATAAAATAGCAAGTGAACAAACACAAAGTGACACCAAATTTATCACGTGGAAACCCAGTTAGGGTGAAAACTACGGTGTGAGGAGACCTCACAATATTTGTACTCTTTTGAAGTACGCTCTGTTAAGAGCCTACCCGGTCAAGGGATAAAACACACTTGCTAGGTGCGACCCGGTCAAGGGATTTGTTACAGTAAGGTCTGTTAAGACCTGCCCGGTTAAGGGACTTCAAACACCTTGAAAGATGTCACCCCGTTAAGGGATTTTGATACAAGGGACTTGTTAGATTCCACCCAAATACTGGGATTTGTCTATTGTAGTTTGCTGGAAAACAATAGAATCAAGATCTTTACCGAAGGCTCTGCTTAGCCAGATGTGATCTCTATTTGTGGTTTACTGAGAATTATCACCGGTTAACATAGGAGTATTCTCAACTGCTGTTGTGCTGCCTTGCACAACCTATTATCTCTTTGTCGATTTTCTCTAACCCTTGCTACTGCAGCATATAGGTTCACTCTTTTTCCCGGCAGAATGAAGACAATTCTTCTTCTCAACAGACATAAGAATATATTCAGTTTTGTTGCCTTGACTACGCCTCAAATGCATGACCTAATCCTAAGATCCAATGAATCCATCACTCAGTGAAGTGTTTGTTCTCTGAGCAAGCATCCGATGCAAGCTCTGGCTTCATCCACTACATGAAGAAAACAACAGTTGCGTGTCAGGCAACCTTTCTTCACAAGAGATAACACTTCGATTTAAAGCCATTGAATCCGGCTTTAAATCCTTCAGTTGCACCTCAAGAAACCATTGATTTCGGCTTTAAATCCTTTACCTGCGCCTCAAACCGATCACCAAGACAACTCAAGATCACTCGGATTTACTGCAATAAATCCCGGTCAAGAAGAGTTGGTTGGAACAGACAGTTGACTATGACTTCTTCGGTTCATACCGGAGTCTTATAATATATTGGTTGAGTTCTTCATGCTATAAACAGGTAAGAGTCTTAGAACGTCTCTTTCTTGGCTTACCGGGTACACGCCCTTGGCGTGGCAGATTACCGGTTGCACTGTTCCGGTTGTGTTATAGACATTAGTTGGATATGCTTTTATTTGTGCTTGTCTAACTTGGTTGAGGTCAGTCCTTGGTTGATACTAGGATACACTCTTCTTTGCTGAGTGCTTTATCCGGTTGCTGATGCTTAGTTTAGTGACTGGTTTCATAGCCCCTCCCTCTATAATAGAGACAACAAATCTCTATCCTCTTTTGCCAATGAATGACAACACTTGGACCGGTAGAGAGCTTACCGGTTAGTGATGCCAACATTTTTCACCTGAATTCTGATCTGAATTCGCTCTCTTCTAATCTGATATTTATTCCTTGAATCCGAATTTAATTTTCATCTTACAGGTCTGATTTTATTTTTTTCGATTCTGGAACAAAGATCTGCTATAAGTCTCGTCTAATTTTATCTTCAATTCACCTATGGCTATCTTTGAAATTCACTATTCTTGCTGGGAGATGACCTTGTCTTCTTTGAATTTCACATCCCATGTGTGGGATAATTCACACCTTTGCTCTGTTTTTGGCCCTTCTATGGCAGAATTTTGTATCTCAATCTGAGATTCACCTTATTCACCTCGTAAATTTGCCCTTGGACTACTGATTTTTGCACCTCTCTAGGGCTTTATTTTCGATCTGATTTGATTCTCGTCATTTGCTCAAAATTGCCCGACTCTGATCTGATTTTACAACCCCTCAATTATGATTTTCTTCCTTTAACTCGTAGTTAGGGCCTGGAAAATGCCTCTCTTGGTGAAGATCGCACTTGACCTGCCTTCTATGTCTTGAAATTGCACCTTGGTGGGGAAATTTACCTGCAGATCTACTTAAACTCACCTAAATCTGTGGAAGATCTTCTCTTTATTTCTAGATTTCTGCCTTGGATCTGTGTTTGAATGATGTGTACAAAGGTGGAAAGACTCATTAATAATATGGTGCTTAAGAGGTGTGATGAAAGTGTTGAACAGTCCGGATAACTGAGAGGGGGGTGAAGCAGTTATCATAAAACAATTTTCTCTATCTTAATTAATCTATAGCCATATGAAACCAATCAGATAATTAAAATAGATATGAACATGAAAGCACATAAACACCATATGCCATGAACACCAAAATTTATGTGTAAACCCAAGATGGAAAAAACCACGGAGAAACTAATTCTCATGAATAAAAACACAGGTTAAGGTGAATTTTGCAAGGGCTGGCTACTGGTTTTCTCACTATAGGTAAGGCTCATTGCCCAAAAGCAACAAGGCTCACTGCCAATAGAAAATGGCTCATTGATAGAAGAAGGATAATGAAAGGAATCTACCACTGAAATAACTTTCACCAATAATAGCACCATAAGAACCTCATTGTCTTCTGTCTTTGGTCACACACATTTGCATACTTCACAGTACCACAATTTATTCTTTACAGATTTGCATTCATCATACTTGCATCATGTATCATTGAACAAAAGATAATCTTTCACTTATACCATGCCATGCCACATAAACTTCTAAGTCGACCAAACATAATTTGAAATAGATCACCACAAAACATTCTAGTGGTGGTAAGGAATGAAATGTGGACCACCCAAAACTTCTGTTAAATTTAGAACCAGAAAAGTAGAGAGAATATTCTGAAACACAAAATCACACAAGATTCGTAGAAGGGCCATGTTTTTGTATCAAGGCAATGTTTCTGCATCAAGGCATTGTTAATTTATAGATGCAAATACTTGATCAAGGCATTGTTTCTGTATAGGTTGAAGGGCCATGAACACTCAGGTGCAAGATTGAAAGAGAAAGCATGCTCCCATAGGGTCCGAGGGTATAATTTAGCAAATTAGGAGATTTGATTCTTAAAATGACATTAAAAAGCTAGCATTGCAGTTTGTTTGAGTCATTGCTAGTTAGTTTTTTTTAAAAAAATTATATCTATAAGGCGTGTTCAAGTTCAGTAGATGATCAGAAGGATATATGATATTTAAATGGACATGCTCTAGTTTGTAGGTCAGCAACAGTGACAGTTGAAGCATCTATTCCTAGATAACCATTAAATCAGCAGGCTGATAAGATGTGAATGGGAAACATAGTTGCAAGAAATGTAACCATAGCTGTGAACAAGAATGGTGGGAGCTTTGCACACATGATAGGAGTATCCCTTGAAAAGTAGCAGATTCCCAAGAGGATCAACCTCTAAATGTGTTGTAAGATTGAATGGACATAGTTTGAGAGAGCACACATTTCAATCAGTGCAACTTGTATATATTATTGATTGGGGAAATCACAAGGTGATTGTAGCTTAATTGTAAGTTACTTTTGAACATGACTAATATGGTATCATTACCTTGTTAAGCTATGCGATTAATGCTTGTTTTACAAAGTATACATTATGTATTATATTTTATGAAATGTAGATAGTTATCATCAGGATCCATAAATATAATAGGTCACAATTAACAACTTTTGATGTTGTTTACACTTTGATTGCAAATTGTATTTACCATAGCTACAAGACTCGGACTCGCCTCGGACTTGGCAAGCTGGATTCGGGCTCGGACTCGGACTCAGTGCCTGGACTTGGCAAATTGAAAAAATCAAGAAATTCAAAGATTTTTAAGGATTTAAAACTTTTTTCATGCATCATTCAGTCAATTAACATCAAAGACACAATAATTGAGATAAATAGAAGCTACTTTGCACACATAAACAAGTTTACATTGATCACATAAGTATAAATGTGAATTTCTGAAGGAAATAAGTTAATTGTTAAACTAGTTACTAAATAACACATTAGAAATCTGAAATATAAATACTGTCATTGTCAAAAGTTTACAATATTCATGGAATATAAAATCCATGGAATGAAAAGTTCAAAACATATATCAAAATAAAAGCTAGAGCCTAGAAGACTAAGGCCCTATGTCTTCCTACGTGTACGCCTAAGATAGGTCATGAAATATTTTGTAGCCATCTTTTGTCCCTGTATCTGAGGCTCAACCTCAGTGGCATCCTCACCCACCTCATAATCATCATCATCCTCAGATCCCTCACTCTCAGCCTCAAGGTCCTCCACGGGGTCTCGTCGCGCTGTAGCCAATCGATTTGCTAATCTATTTTCTAAAACCCCTATATTCTTCTCCCAAGCCTTTTTACTCTCTTCTAAGTCTTTGCAAATGATGGAATGACCTTTTTAGGTCTTAGAATCATTAGAAAATCCTTGTTCCAGCTTCAATTTGCCCTCAAAAAGCCAGGGCAAGTTGTGGGAGATAACACTGCTGAAGGCATGCTGAATCTTGAAATTTGGCTAAGTTTGAAATTTTTTGAAAACCCCCAAAATCTAGAATTTGCATTTTAACTCCTATGAAGTTGAAACCTATCTCAAACATCCTGGAATGTATTTATACAAATATAACTTAAAGTATAAGAAATAAATGTTTCTTATACTTAAATGTTATATTTGTATAAATCCTCCTGCCCCGGACCTGAAAAAATGACCAAGAATGACAACATGTTACCAAGAAAAATCTTAAAAACAATTAAAATTTTTTTACATGTTACCAAGAAAAATCTTAAAAACAGTTAAAAAAATTTATTTTTTGCATTTTGGACATGGCTGGATGCGTCCGAGTCCAGGCCACGAGACTCGGCAAGTCCACCGAGTCCTAAGACTCGGCAAGTCCACCGAGTCCTAGGACTCGGCAAGGACTCGGCCGAGTCAGCTTGCCGGGTCATTTTGCCTCGGCAAGCCTGGCTCAGCTCAGGACTCGCTGAGTCCTGTAAGTCTATTTACACCTGTCTTTTAGTTTCTTGTGCTGTAAATAAATGTAAACCAATCTCAATTAGAAACCTTTGTAAATAAAGGGATATCATTGATTGTAAGTAGCATTATAATTTAGAATGGTTTTGTTGTTCAAAATAGGGAATGCTTTTGTTTGATCTCCCACAGATTGTAGCTTCATTATGCGTTTGTTTATTTTTGCAATTATTTATTTAAGGATAAAAGGGTTTTTTAGATTATTGTTTGTCGTTATCTCCATTCAAATTGAAAACTTGTGTTGAAATTTCCTGGTTTCCTTGTAGAGCCTTTTTCCTTTGTCCTTGAGTTTGTTTAGCTACCTCAAGGCAACAACATTCTTCTAATAATTCTATTTATTATGTTCATTTGAC
This sequence comes from Chamaecyparis obtusa, assembly GCA_027943335.1. Classification (NCBI taxonomy): domain Eukaryota; kingdom Viridiplantae; phylum Streptophyta; class Pinopsida; order Cupressales; family Cupressaceae; genus Chamaecyparis; species Chamaecyparis obtusa. Next base: position 761,195 of record BSBK01006069.1, read on the forward strand.
AGTATGTGCCTGAGGTTAACACAGTTCTTAAATGGACCTCAATCTTTTCATTTTTGTATATAACATTTTTCTCTTAAATTTTATTGATCAAACATTTTATAGGTTAAAGTGTTATATTCAAAAGAATGTTAGGACTTAGGAGTATTTATGATATGATGGGACATTGATCATACTATTACTGATGGCTTCTTACTACAATCTCCATGTTGTCATCTGGAATTTAATTTGCTTCCTGTGCATTAGCATCTTACTATCTTATTGTTATCCTTACAATGGACCGGTGTTTGATATTGCATATCAAGCTATTCCCTGCAAACCATTCTCTTCATTTTTTTATTGAAAGGAAAAATTTACTGGTACATTCTGAATGATCTGTTTCAGACAATTTTATTATACACTTATTTCAACAATTGCAGGTCAAAATAATATCAGAAAGTTCAGATAATCATAATGAACCAGGCACAGGTGAACTCTGTGTTAAAAGCCCATCCATGTTCAAAGAGTATTGGAGACAGCCACAGGTATGTTTTTCTGACCTGTTTGATATAGATTTGGTTTTCAATTTACAGCATGCATGGAAAACATTTTTGGGTCAGATTCGTGATTTATGTCATACTAATTTGCAGAAGCACCCCTTTGACAGAGTGTGAATCTCATTTGTTTTTACCATATGGACACTTAGTTTTCATGGCCTGTAAAATAAAATGGAGAGAAAATAATGAAAACAGAAATCCCATATCATTAATTCAATGAAAATCTCTAGATTTAGAACTCAGAAATTCAACAGAAAGTTTCAATACTCGTTAAAGAACATCTGAAAAATCCTGATGGGATTGGTAATTCCTAGGCTTCCCTTGAGCTCATCTCACTTGAGGCGGTAGTCACAAGTTTGAGTTGGAATTTCACTTTCCTTAACACGTTTGAGTTGGAATTTGTGAAAACGTTACCCAGAGTACAAACTTGATACGAGTAGCAGATTGATAATTCCTCATCTTTATCATTGGATAGTCATTGTGGAATACAATGCAATGAATATATTGTTAAAATTGGGTTGAACCCTTTATCGGTTTCTTGTGAAGTTGGATGTATCTTCAAGATCTGATAAAGAATTCAAAATAATAAGAAAAGGCAGCGTATAAAGGGGTTACAGCGACTCACTCCCTTCAGTGCTATGTTCTTTCTCAGTACAGTAAATAATATTTAAAGACATGAGATTTCCAAAATCCATATTGAAAGCTGAGCTTGATTTTTGGATTCCACTGTGTAATATTATTTGCATCAACGTTTCAGGTCACACTCCATGATCCATCGTCAGGATGAGAGAGCTGTAGAAGGAAAAATGATGATTACAGACTAAGGCAAGTATAAAAAGGAGAGGATGGAGGGTGTCAACACGGAGTTCTAAGGAGAAAGGTCAGAAAAAGAAAGAAATAGATAAAAGAGAAAAGGAGAGAAATGATAAAAAAGGAAAGTAGACACAAGAGATTCAGTAAAATTTCTATATACAAATACACTAATATAATATAAGTATAATTTAAAGAAATTAATAAATATATATTCATATATGTTAATATAATATAATATATGAATATAAGCATCTATAAATGCATATTTATTATATATATAAATAAAAAAAAAATTAAATAGAATGGACAAAAAAGGAAAAAATAAAGAAGAAAAATTATAAATACATAAATACCAATAGAGAAAAGAATAATAAAAGGAAAAAAAAACCACAGAGAAAACACAAAAAAAGTATATATATATATATATATATATAAAAAAAAAACATAAAAGAATGAATAAAACCACAATGAAAAATAAAAATACAAATATATATAAAATAAAGAAATGTAAAAGAAAGAATAAAACCACAAAGAAAATTGTTGATTTCGTGAAAGATAAAAAGCTTGATAGCAATAACCTTCTTGTTAGCCTTGATGTTGTGTCCTTTTTTACCAAGGTTCCCTTGAGTGCTCCATAGAGATTGTCAAGAATAAATCCAATGATGAGGTGACCTCTTTAATTGAGCCTTGTCTTAGATCCACATTTTTTTTTTTCCTTCCAAGTGGTTGTCTTTGAGCAAGTAGATGGTGTCGCTATGGGTTCCCCTCTCTCACCTATCATAGCCAACCTCTATATGGAGTATTTCGAAGAAGCTGCCCTCTCCTCCTTTCCCCTCAAGCCACAATGGTGGAAACGCTACTTGGATGACACCAATGTCTATTGGACGCATGGTATGGCAAAACTTGGAAGAGTTCCATACCCACTCTAATAGATTAGTTTCGTGTATTTCTTTCACTAAGGAAATAGAGTCAGAGAACCAACTTGCTTTCCTTGATATTTTTCTCACTAGAAAACTCAAGAGGACCCTGGCCTGATCTGTTTTTCACAAATCCACCCACACCGACCTTTACCTTCCCGCTTCTTCACATCACTACCTTGCCCAAAAGGCCAGGATCCTCTAAACCTTTAGCTTTCACCCTCCTTGGAAAGCATCTTTGACATGTTGTGGAAGGGCTCGCCATTCATCAGTGGCTGCCATAATTGTGTCCTAAAACTCATCACCCTCTATGGGGGAGAAAACAATGCACTTACCTAGAGGCCGGTTAAAACCTCAAGGGATGCACGACTTCCTTGAACCACCTCATGTTGCTAGTGAGGAGTGCTAGGGAGATCAGACACAAACTGAAAAGTTCTACTTGGCTACTTTTGATGTGTTTGAGTCTGATCTAAATGCGATTCAATTAACCAAATGTGAATTATGTGTTTATAACTAAGACATAGACGAAAATATTCTAATTACGGAATTAAAAGAACTAAATACAATGAACAGACTTTGAGCTCCACAAGATCATTGTCTCGGACAACAGTCCGACACTAGGACACTAGTGCATGTGTCGGACCCCAGCACGTCGCACTGGCATCTCGTACGGACATGGTATAGACGAGCAAAAATAAAGTGTAATGCGAGCTAAGAGAATGCTAAAATATGAACGTACGAACAAAGAAGAATAACGGAGTGTAGACTTAACGGAATAAGACTATTCTAACTATGTGAAATGAAGAAAAAACGATAGAATAAAAATCAATGGACATCAAATGAAGATAATCTAAAGAGATGAAATTACAACTAAGTTAAACATATTTCGAATAACAAAATGAAAAGAGAGAGGAAATAGAACTTGATTCCAAGGTTGATAATGTGATCCGACTTGAAGCTCATGAACCGATAACGAAAACTTGCACACAAGCGAGAAAGAGAAAGAGGCTGGGGTGGTTGTTTGGAGACAAGTCCCTGTTTCGGTGTCTCCACCTCTACAACAACCATTTAGACACAGAAAATTGCTGATAAATACGTGAGTTGATATGATAAATGTACAATAATGCAAGTAGAGAAACATATAAGAACGATAATATGCTTCTAAAGACAAAGAGAAAGCAAGAAGACTCCCCTATGAGAACAGAGAGCCCAAGTGCGTGAAATGGAGTAAAATGCGAGAGCTTGAGTAGTTCGATAATGGAAAACCTTGAATAAAGTGGATATGGAGAGCTAAGAGAGTGTCAAGATAATCAAAATGGAGTTGTGTGTAGTTGTAGAAAGCACCTAGTAGTTTGAATTAGCAAGCAAGAAGACCAAATGAGGGAAAAAGAGGGGTTTTTGATGGACTTGGATGGAATCCAGTGCAGAGGAGCCATCATTAGGGGCATTACGAACACAATTTGACAATTTGTAATGCTTCAACGACAACGTCCACATCCTCAGATGCCCAGATGTGGGCCTGCTGCGCGGACATCTCTACGACATGCACTTGTCCGTAGCTGTTAGGGTTGGGTGGTAGGGATCTCGAAGTGGACAGTGAGTTGGCTGATGATGAGGATTGCGAGGCTCTTGAGTTTTAGCCTAAAGTGGACAAATGCAGAAATGGCATTTTACACGGGGGTGTAAAATTTAAGACATTATATTTTGCCCCCACTTTAGTGAGTTTATTAACTTTAAAGAAATGTGAAGCTAAAGAAAGAGAACTTTACTAGACTTACCTGCTAGAATTTTGTCATGTGTGGTTGCCCCCAGTTAGGAATTCCTGATTTGTTGATGAGATGGATCTAGCATACAAGCTACAGATGATTATGCTAGATGATTAAGACAACCTGTTTGATATGAGATCATTGATGGTATGCCGATATGGCTTGCCAAGTTGTGTTATGCCAAGTAGCCATATGATAGGGCGATTTTTAATAAGCCCCAACATGGGTAACGAATGATAGATAGTCATATGAGAGGGAGACTTTGACAAGTGCGTTGACATGCGTAGCGTTAAGCTAGATAGGCATGTGATAGGGCAGCTTAGACATAGTGCGTTGACACGTGTAGGATTGATTTAGATAGGTGTGTGGTAGGGCGGCTTAAGATCGTGCTGATACACGTAGTGTTAAGCTAGATAGGCATATGATAGGAGAAGACTGAGACATAGAGAGCACTCTCTGTTTTAAGGCTCATCTAGAGGGGTAAAAGAGATAGTTGTTTCAGGAACCCTCTGGGCTTGCAAGGGAATTGATGGTCCCAACTGGTGCTGAGAGGGGAGGGGTGAATCAACACCTACTAAAACTTCACAATAAATCTGATTTAGTGTATCTATAATTGTAAACAGAACAGATTTTAGAACAGTAATAGAAAACACAGAAACAACAATAAGCAACACCAAATTTATCACGTGGAAACCCAATCTGGGAGAAAACCACAGTGTGAGGAAACCTCACAAATTCTGCACTCTTCTGACGTGCACCCTGTTAGGAGCCTTCCACGTTAAAGGATTACAAATGCACTTGTTAGATGCGACCTAGTTAAGCGATTTGATACAATAAGGCCAGTTAGAGCCTCCCTGGTTAGACGACTTAGAACACCTAATCAGATGTCACCTGGTTGAAGGATTTAATACAAGGGACCTGTTAATGTCCACCCAAAATACTGGGATTTACTATTGCAATTATCAGAGAGCAATAGGAGGTTTTAATCTTTTGATGATGGCTTTGCTGAACCTGATAAGATCGCTGTTATTCTCTGTTGATGTTTGTAGCATCGGTCAGATAAATAAAACCGACGATATGATTATTATGAGAAATAATTTATTTTTATATATATATATATATATATATATATATAATTAGATTATAATTATTCTCATAATAACTAAATAGTTAAATTGATAAAAATAAATTAAATAATAATGAAGAGACATGTCCCATGAAGGGACATGTCTCTCAATGTGTTCTCCACAATATAAAAGAGAGATCACTGTTCTTGGAAAATATATACCGAAGAGGAATTGTTAATACATTTGCAGTGATCTTGATAACTCAACATGGTATTAGAGCAAGGTTACAAATGTAAAAGAATAGAAATGGTATGGAGGGCATTGAAAATAAGGAAATATGAAAGGGACTTCATCGAATGACAATAGATAAATTATTGAGCCATTTTTTCTCCAGCATAGATTATGCAAACAATAATTTCTCAACAGAATGTCAATTGCGTGCTCTATGATCTTACAAGTTCGCAGTGCTGGTCTGATATGATATCAATCTGTATTGGTACTGATGAATTCTCAGTATAAACCATAATGAGGAAGGATTGTACTAGTTTTCTTCGATGGCCTTATTACTATTAAGTGTCGTGACTGTGTTTGCAAAGATAGATTGCAATGTTTGCAGTTTGCAGACTTTCAGTCACTTTATCATAGTAGTGTCAAATAGAATGGGAAAGCACTGGTATGCATCACACCGTATCTTATAGTGAATTATTGCAGATGCCAACCTACAAAGATGAGTGCTGCCGATATTATGAGAAAATACAATCTGCAAAGGAAATGCCGATGGTTGCAGAGTGTCACGAATATCTTGATGCGATGCTATGATGATTAGAGAGTGGCAACAGTATGTTCGATTGCAATATACCAATCGTAGTAGCAGTCGCCTTGGTATATTGCTCTTGTATGCCTATGACAGTTTGATATCAATGCTGCGATTACCACTGAAAGATGTTGCTCTAATGTTGGGTATTGCCAACCTTAAAAGACAATACCAGGCACGTGAATTGATCCAATTCATTCCGACCACCACCATCTCACGTGGATTTGAAAGCATCACGGGGAAGAAATATGAGTTAGAAATAAAGGAAAGACTGCCAATGGGTACAACAAAGGTAAAAAAAAATGGACGCAACTCGCAGGTATGATACATTCTATGTTTTAAATATTATAAAATTAATTAGTTTATACTATATATATGTGATATGGTATGAAAAGTATATGTAGAAAGTTACAAATGGATAATATGTTAATCCATTAAGACCGACATTATGTTCTTTAAGACATTTAGAGTTATAGTAAATCACTATAACTTTCTAAATAAACAATTGTTTTCGATTACAATATTAAGTCTAATGGAATGAAAGATTAAATAAAAGGATATTGATGTGCAAATAAGTATTCTTTATCTTTGAGTACTTTATTTATCTAGTCAATGTAGTCTCTCTCTTATTCGTATTTCTATAACATACCATAAGAGCTATTTGCCTTGATCTTTTCTGAGGATGCTCTTGCAAGAAAAGGAGGATTGATATCAGATTGCGAGGGAGTCTGACACTTCATCAGAGGTAACATTGGATGAGGAGCTGTGAAGATTCATGACATTCAGAGAGAGTTCAAAAGTTCATATGTTTGTGACTATATGATTTCAATGGGCCTACCTCCTGTGTATATCATAAGGGAGTGACGACTTCCAAATGATTATCACTTGTATTTGTAGAAGTTATTGGAAGGTGACGATCTTACAATAACTTAAATCATGATATACATTATTTATAATGTTGAAACAGATCATGATGAATTAATGCAACAACTAAGTGTTAGATGTCATTAAGTTGACGGTCTATGAGTTGTTTGCATAAATATATCTTGTAAAGCAACAACTAAGTGTTAGATGTCATTAAATTGACGGTCTATAAGTTGCTTGTATAGATACATCTTGTAAAGCAACAACTAAGTGTTAGATGTCATTAAATTGACGGTGTATAAGTTGTTTGCTTAGATATATCTTGTAAATCAACAACTAAGTGTTAGATGTCATTGACGGTCTATGAGTTGTTTGTATAGATATATGATAGGTATTTGGTGAATATCATGTGTTGATATTCTGCAAGCCAGTACCTTATTGAGTACTTGGTGAATATCATATGTTGATGTTCTGATAGGCCAATACTCAGAATATTTGGTGAATGTCATGTGTTGACATTCTGATAGGCCAATACTCAAGAGCTTGTGGATAGAATCGCCGATGGAGGCAATCCACATATTGAGACTATGTTTCTATTGATTACATCACGAGGATGATGCCTTTATTGCTTACATCATATGATTGATGTTGTCAAGTGTCTTAAGTGTTGACATTGAATTGATTTATCTTCCCTAGCTAAGAGGGAGTGTTGATGTTTGTAGCATCGGTCAGATAAATAATACCGACGATATGATTATTATGAGAAATAATTTATTTATATATATATATATAATTAGATTATAATTATTCTCATAATAACTAAATAGTTAAATTGATAAAATAAATTAAATAATAATGAATAGACATGTACCATGAAGGGACATGTCTCTCAATGTGTTTTCCACAATATAAAAGAGAGATCACTGGTCTTGGAAAATATATACCGAAGAGGAATTGTTAATACATTTGCAGTGATCCTGATAACTCAACATTCTCAATTGAGAATCATCACCAGTTACTATAGGTATGTTCTCTTTCGTTGTTGTGCTTCTTTGCACACTCTACTTTCTTCTCCTCTCTTTACCTTAGCTTCTTCAGCGTACAGGTTCACTCTTTACTTTTGGCAGAATGAGGGCAAACTATATTCTTGCCACGTAGAGGAATATATAGCTTTCTTGCCCTATTTTCTTTTTACATGCATGACCTATTTAAGGATCACCTTCGGATCCATTACCCAGTGGAGTATTAGTTCACTGTGGAAACATCCGATGTATGCTATGCTTTATCTTCTTTATGAAAGAAAACAATAGATGCGTGTCAAAAACTTTCCTTCACAAGAGATATCTACATGTTTTAATGCCACAAACTCTGGCATTAAAACCTTCAATCGCACTTTGTACCGATCGTCTTGATAACTCAAAGTCTACTGGATTTTGTGCAGTAAATCCCGGTCAAAGAGTTAGATAACTGTTTGTTGACTATGACTTTCCTTGGCTCATCAATCACGATGAAGTCTTGACTTGATCGGTAAAGATCCTTAGGTTGTGCACATGTAAGAGCTTTAACCTGTCGCCTTCCCTTTCTTTGGCTATACCGGTTGCATCCTTTCCTCGGTTCCTGTTACCGGTTACCGATGGTATCCTTCCTTGATGTCCGGTTGCTCTGTTAGTAACAGATATAGTCTCTTCTTATTTGCACAGTGTCACCGGTTGCCAAACCAGTCTCTCATCGCCTTACTGGTAACCTTAATCCATCCTTTTGTCCATCTTTTTGCCAATCAATGACAATACCTCTTTTGCTATTTACGGGTTGCAATCTTACCGGTTAATCACTTAATGCCAACAGGAAATATGAGTAATGGTGACCATGTTTACGTAGGTACTATCGCTTTGTGATGGAGGAGATGACGAGGAAGCTGTGATAAAGTTGGACAAATGTGGCGGAAAAGGGATCAATATAGATCTGCAATTCGCTATTTGTATTATTTGTTGACTTATTTGCCTTTGGCTTCCTCTCATTCACCTTAATGGTGCCCCTATCAATGTGGTCTGAGACCAGGTGCCAGAGGTGTACACAACTTTTTGTATCATGACCATGAACACGATGGTACTAATACTATTTAGGGTTGTCATACTATTGAGGATAAGGGCTATTATCAGGAAGGGGTCTGATCTCCGGAAGTCACTAGGTTGTCCTTATGCAACTCCTGTAAGACACTTGCATAGGAATTGGCTATTCTAGTGAATGTTTGATTCCTTAGCAGATCTATTGTGAAGTAATTCCTTTCGGCACTAGGGTGTGGCAATGCGATAACGCTGGCCACAACTTTGTTCTTCCGAGATCCTCCAGATGGTAGAGGCCCCTCCATAAGCATTTGAGGAGGAATCCCCAAATTGAGCTATGGTGTGCTGATATTCAATGAATGCACTACAGAGATAGGTGAAATTTTGATATCTATTCAAGGACAACTTATCGCTCAAAGCTAGTTGCAAATTGCCAATGAACATCGTCTAGAGTTTGGCATTGGGTAGGGCATAAGGTACCCTTGTAGAGATAGACTGATATCTGGTGATGAAATCAATTACCTTCTCATTCGGCTTTTGTTTACAATGTACAAGGTTAGCAATAGTGACCTTACTTCTAATGTTGGCCTGGAATCGAGTGAGAAAGGCATCCATCAAGTGATCAAAGGTCCCAATAGAATAGTCAGGAAGGGAACTATACCATTCCATTGCTGTTCCTTTGAGAGATCGAGAGAACAACTTGAATAGTGCATAATCCATAGTGTGATAATGTGATGAGCCTAGCTGGCTCATGTTTACAAACTCGCCCTTTCTTGAATTAAATTGCACTTTTAACATCATTTTTAGAACATATAGGAATTTTGAACAACATATATGAATTAATATTGATTTCTTCTTCCTTCATACATCAACAATTTTAATTAAACAAATCAAGCTCTTGAAATTGGCACCTGGCAATTGTTATAAGTGCTTGACAAATTGGATTACTTAAAACCAATAATGACGCCACCTTAAGAACTAGTTGCAGCTACAAGGAAAACCAAAACGATGCTCTCTAGAAGTCCACGCAGCCCAATGACAATGAAATGCAGCTTAATATGAAGTCCATGCAGCCACCAATAACAAGTAACGCAGCTTTGTGAGAGATTGATGCAGCTGCTATGTCCACACGCAGCCTTCTACAAATTCGTCTCTCACCCAAACACGCAACCCTTAGCCGCGTCCGGCCCTGACAGAAGACGTACGACTGTAGGTGAATTCCGTACGACACAGATTTCAATATAACAGCAGTTCGATTCCAAATGCAGATAACAAGAGAATTTGATGTATCTCAAAGATTTTCTATCAAACCCTCAAATCACCATTAATTCTTGTTTCTCTTCAATTCAGATTTCTGCCTGGCAGATTCAATTCAGAATGCAAATAAAATTTGCTCAACTCAGTAAACATTCAGCAATGCAATGATATTCTCTCTAGAACTGAAGACCAAATATCAAACCTCAACAACACCGGAAGAAGCATCAAGGTTTTCTCTTTGCAGAAGACCAAACCCTAGCTCAACCAAAAACACCAAATTCTCTCTCAACAAGTTTTTATCAAAATCATCAATCAGTGAATGAAAGTGCTTTTTCGAATTGTATATATAGCTTTCTTGGAAAAAGCTTCAACTTCACTTTTTTCACTTAAGAGGCTTTTTAAACACAACTTCATTTTATAACATTAAAGTTATAAAGTCATAAAGTTATTAAATGAAAATAATTTAATTTAATAACGATAACTTTAAAATAAAAAGCCATTGAAACCCACTGATTGCAACAAACTCATTTCTGACACCAGAGCCTCAAACTTCAACTGCCCTGCTAGAAATAACCAAATGAGCCAACTGCCAAAAATAGACTTACTATAAATAGTAAGTCTCTCAAACTGGAGATCCCTTGAAACTCCATCCTGAAACATTTGACACCATGTGCAGACGCCCTGCTAATCCTGGTGTAATGACCCTGCTCAAATCTGCTCTCAAAAAGCTGATAAAGGCTCAAGGAATTTCATCAACACTTTGCATACACGGGTCATAGGACTGATATAAAATTTCAGTTTACTTCAATGACTCTTTTCTTCAATTAGCATCAATGAGAATGTTTACTAATGACTCTAAATTGATTAAATAATGACCTAACATGAATGTGCAACTTATTTTGATAATATTGAATGCATATATGAATTCTAATCATAAAAAATGATCACCTACAGCCAACTGGTATTTTGTCAAACAGTTGGTATGCAACTACTAAGCCGACTACAAATGATATAGAATTGCTCAATGACAACTACAAATAAGCCAAGACTCTTGACATTTACCAGAATTACAAATATATGATATGCTGGTATGAAAATGCACTCCTATAGCTGTAACTAAAAGTTATGCTTATACAATGAAATGATGGACTATATGCAATGAAACCTGGTTGGATTGAAGCGCCCTTGTGAATAGATGAAGAAGCAACCAAACTCCAATTGAAAATGTGTTCTTCCAAGCCAAATCGAGCTCTCTAAGCCAACTGCCCCTGTTCTGGTCAGATCTCGAAAATAAAATAATATGCAGCATATAAATTCCGTCTCAAGCACCAAACATCATCTCCAAGATCCAAGGAAATGGGCGACCCAAGCCTTGAATGAAATTGATGCCAAATGTGAGCTCCACAACCAAAATTGCACCTACCAAAGGCGCCCTTTCAAAACTGTAATATCTGATTTTAATATTAGATTTATTCACCAATATAATCTGCTTTCTTCACCAAGGAAAATCGATGCCAAGAATGATGAACCAGCTCCAAAGGATAGCTATAATTTCCAATGCAAATAGCAACCGATATCATGTAAAATTGTGGCCCTAATATGCAGACTTTTGTGACTGAAACATCATATCAGCAATTCTGGAAATGACGAATGCTGCAAGTAGAACCCTAGCATAGCCAAGATGAAGACTTTGATCACCAAAATGTCTTCAACAATTCCTCAAATTGAACCATCCAAAACTTGGCCGAAGGCCACAAGATTTTTAGCAATGAAGCACAAATGAAAGTCTGAAGTAACTTTCTCCCAGCTGCAATAATTCAAGTGATATTTCACACTCTCAAAATTGCGTACCAATTGAGAGTTTCGTTCTCAATGGCCAATTGTGACTACTGCAGAAACCCTAGGCTCCACAATGCACATCAACAACAACAAATCTCCTTAATCAAATGCAAGACCCATAGGGTCTATTTATTCACTTTTCAGTAGCTTCCTCTAGAAGTCGCTTAAACATTCTAGAAGCATCCAAATATTCTTATGAAATAAAGTGCACTTTTATAAAATATTACTTTATAATAAAAAGTGCATCTCAACATCAAATTATAAAACTGGCCTCGAATAAAGTGACTTTACTTTATAACAAATGTAGGCCCAAATCACTAATCACAAGTAAAGCCAAAAACTGCCAAAATAGTCGCTGGTCGACTCTCCACATCGCCACCAGTCAACGAGAGCCCATGATAGACTGATTTGGCACGCCAAACGATGTCAGCCAGAATGGGGACATGACACCTGGCCATACCCAAAATACCACTTACTAAAAATAGTAAGTTAACCAAATGGACTCGAACGAAGAGCAGACCTGGTAATCTGAACCTCCAAAATGAAATCCCAACACTGGCTCCGCCAACTAACCCCCTCTGATCGCCTGATTAGCTTGCGAGGGTCGCCAAACCAAGCTAATCCCAATAGTCTAAAAAATGGGGACATTATAGTCCTCCCTTCCCAAGATTGCTTGTCCTCAAGCAATCAGGAAAAACAAGCAACATCACAATCCACCCGGATCCTAGGGATGGTCATGAGTAATGTTCCGATCAACCTCATACTCCTGTGAAGAAGCCAACAACATCAACAGTACCAACAACAGTAACTGGAAATCTGCACTCAACACCCAAACTGATGATGCTGTAACAGGATCGCCTCGTAGGAGAAACTCAACCGAGAGTAACTCACACGGAAGTAACTCAACCAATAGACTGGACTTACTCCCAATCTTCGAACTAACCAAATCATCATACCAGTCATCAAAAGGATGCTCTGAAAAACTATGTGATTGATAGATGTCCTGAACGTGAGGATTGAATGTAAAGCTATAAGCACTCCTCATTGTGTAAACCTCGGTAAACTGTCCAGCTAGGCCTGGCCGGCCTCTTGTGTAATCTGCCTGATGAGCAGGTGTACAAATCGGATCTGAAATGTCATCAACATCATGATCGTACAACTCCTGTAAGGGATCATCACTAAGCTCAAACAACGGATTGTCATAAGTCATAATGACATCCACATCAAATAAAGGGTTGTTCACAAAGTGAACAACAGCCATTTGCTGACCTGAGCCAAAAAATGGTGAACTCTGAGAGACACGATGTGTAATCTGCTCAACCTGTATGGGTTCATGTCTATGTGTATCGGCACTATCTACTCCACAAAAAGACAGTGCGTAGAGGAATAATAGGACTAGGAGTAGACTTGCATCGTGAAATAGAATGCTCAAGATTCTTTGCCTTCTTCATAGCATCCCGCAAGGTAGGTGGATCCAAGGACTTGAGCCATCCTCTGTACGACTCTGACAAACCCTCTATGAAAAGCATGACTCTCCTCTCGGAGATGTCATATACCATAACTGATAGGCGTTGAAACTCATTGATGAAGGCCTCAAGGCCACCTATTTGTCTCAGTTGAGCTAGCTCTCTGAAGTAAGTCGTAGGATCCTTCCTGTCAAACCGCTCTATCAATCTATCTACAAACTCCTGGTACTGCACAATATGATCATGATGCAGAGACACTAACCCATGATACCACCAATCATGAGCTACCCCATCCAAATGAAGCATGGAAAATCGAATAGCGTCCTCCTCAGACATAGGACGAAGTGAAAGATAAGTATCCAGCTTGTGGACCCATGCTCTGGCTGTAGTCTTTCCACTTCCATTGAAGTGGTCTAATGTCAACTTGCTAGTTGCCTGCTTGAGTTCATTCTGCCTAGGTCTCTGCCTCGTGTCAGGAGCTGGCCTGCTTCTGGAATGCTCATGCTTCTGCATCAAATATCTATCAAAATTTAAATTTCTTTTTAGTGCCTCAGGAAGAGCATACCACTCTGCAAAATGTGCCACCATGTCGTCGATAAATGGTGCTGGCTTTGACTCCACACTAACTGTATCTAGCTCTGGCCTCAAAAAAGTCGGACGATGAGGCCTGTCATAAGTACCAGTATGGTCAGCTCTATAATCTCGCCTGTCATCATCTCGTGATCTATGTGAGCTGACTAAAGCACTTCGCACACTTCTGTCTCTAGCACCTAGTAATGCAATGCGCTGTAGAGTGTCTGAAAGCTGTTGCATTATCGTTGCAACATGATGCTAACCATCTGCAATATTTTTGAAGGCATCTTTGGCCTCCCTGTCCATTTCATTCCCGATATTATTCCTGTTTCCTGCCTGTTCATTCTGTGGGCCCTATTCATTACCTTCAGGAGGTGGTGAATTTCTTCCCTTGCGGGTATAGTGCCCTCCTGGTATAAATCTTTTAGCCATAATTAATTCCTCATACCCTTCAGGATGGCAAGATCAGTGCTCTGATACCACTGTGATGAGCCTAGCTGGCTCTTGTTTACAAACTAGCCCTTTCTTGAATTAAATTGCACTTTTAACATCATTTTAAGAACATATAGGAATTTTGAACAACATATATGAATTTTAATAATTTTCCCAACAATTTCCAGACTTAATTAATATCATCAACAACAATTTATTAATATCGATTTCTTCTTCCTTCATACATCAACAATTTTAATTAAACAAATTAAGCTCTTGAAATTGGCACCTGACAATTGTTATAAGTGCTTGATAAATTGGATTACTTCCAACCAATAATGACGCCACCTTAAGAATTAGCTGCAGCTACAAGGAAAACCAAAACGTAGCTCTCTAGAAGTCCACGCAGCCCAATGACAATGAAATGCAACTTAATATGAAGTCCACGTAGCCACCAATAATAAGTAACGCAACTTTGTGAGAGATTGATGCAGCTACTGTGTCCACACACAGCCTTCTACAAATTCTGTAATGTCCCCGTTTTTCAGACTATTGGGATTAGCTTGGTTTGGCGACCCTCGCAAGCTAATCAGGCGATCAGAGGGGGTCAGTTGGCGGAGCTAGTGTTGGGATTCCATTCTGGAGGTTCAAATTATCAGGTCTGCTTTTCGTTCAGGTCAATTTGGTCAACTTACTATTTTTAGTAAGTGGTATTTTGGGTATAGCCAAGATTAGCAGGGCATCTGCACGGAGTGTCAGATGTTTCAGGATCGAGTTTCAGGGATCTCCAGTTTGGGAGACTTACTATTTATAGTAAGTCTATTTTTTAGCAGTTGGCTATTTTTGGCAGCGCAGTTGAAGTTTGAGGCTCTGGTGTCAGAAACAGATTTGTTGCAGTCAGTGGTTTACAGTGGTTTTTTATTTTAAAGTTATCGTTATTAAATTAAATTATTTTAATTTAATAACTTAATGACTTTATAACTTAATGTTATAAAATGAAGTTGTCATTAAAAACCCTCTTAAGTGAAAAAAGTGAAATTGAAGCTTTTTCCAAAAAAGCTATATATTCAATTCGAAAAAGCACTTTCATTATTCATTGTTTATTTGATAAAATTTATGAAGCTTCTTTGCTGTGAGAAATGACTAGGGTTTGAGGACTGATTCCTCATCTTTGCAATTTGAATCATTACATGTTAATGATGAATTTTGCTATTGAAATTCTGAGAATTCAATTATGATTCTGTGGATATCAATTTGGTGTTGCTGTATGCCAAATTGAAGAAGAATTATTTCATTGCTGCTGTTACAGAGAGTTCCATAAATCTGGTTCGATTTTGCAAGGGGTTTCATGTGTTTTTGGAAGACTGAATTTAGTCCAAAGAGAGCTGTGTTATTTTTCTTCTTGCCCTGCGATTCATATTTGAAGAGCTGCGTTTCCAATAGAGGAGCACGTGAGTGTTTCCAAGGGCTGCGAATTCATGTTTGGTGGCTGCGTTTGTTCTGGTTGGGCTGCATGGTCACCTTGGGATCCCGCATGATCACGTTGTGGCCCTGCGTTTTGTTTGAGGAGGCTGCGTTTCAACATACTGCATGCTTTTTGTACTGAGGTGCCAAAAATTCTAAATTCATTATTGTTTGGGATTTAGAATAATTGTTTCAATATGCTGGTTAATTTAGCAAGGTTGAAGGATTAAATTTTTATGTTAAATTGCTGCTAGTGTTTTTTAAAAAAAAAAGTCTGGAGAATTTCATTTAGAATTCATTTATGTTGAAAACATTCAAACAATTGCAATTAAATTGGAGTTAGAAGCCAGTTTACAGATGAGAGCCAGGCAGGCTCTTTACAGTCTCTCACCCAAACACACAACCCTTAGCCGTGTACGGCCCTGACAGAAGACGTACGGCTGTAGGTGAATTCCGTACAACACAGATTTCAATACAAGAGTAGTTCGATTCCAAACGCAGATAACAAGAGAATTTGATGTATCTCAGAGACTTTCTATCAAACCCTTAAATCACCATTAATTCTTGTTTCTCTTCAATTCAGATTTCAGCCTGGCAGATTCAATTCAGAATGCAAATAAAATTTGCCCAATTCAGTAAACATTCAGCAATGCAATGATATTCTCTCCAGAATTGAAGACCAAATATCAAAGCTTAGCAACACCGGAAGAAGCATCAAAGTTTTCTCCTTGCAGAAGACCAAACCCTAGCTCAACCAAAAAAACCAAATTCTCTCTCAACACAAGTTTTTATCAAAATCATCAATGGGTGAATGAAAGTGCTTTTTCGAATTGTATATATAGCTTTTTTGGAAAAAGCTTCAACTTCACTTTTTTCACTTAAGAGGCTTTTTAAACACAACTTAATTTTATAACATTAAAGTTATAAAGTCATAAAGTTATTAAATTAAAATAATTTAATTTAATAATGATAACTTTAAAATAAAAAGCCACTGAAACCCAGTGACTGCAACATACTCATTTCTGACACCAAAGCCTCAAACTTCAATTGCCCTGCCAGAAATAACCAAATGAGCCAACTGCCAAAAATAGACTTACTATAAATAGTAAGTCTCTCAAACTGGAGATCCCTTGAAACTTGATCCTGAAACATCTGACACCCCGTGCAGACGCTCTGCTAATCCTGGCCATACCCAAAATACCACTTACTAAAAATAGTAAGTTAACCAAATTGACCCGAACGAAGAGCAGACCTGGTAATCTAAACCTCCAGAATGGAATCCCAACACTGGCTCCGCCAACTGACCCCCTCTGATCGTCTGATTAGCTTGCGAGGGTCACCAAACCAATCTAATCCCAATAGTCTGAAAAACAGGGACATTACAGATAATGATTGCACTATGTTAGAACGGAATCAATGTGGATCTGTGGATCTCCATCACCATTGTACCTTTCAAAACTGAGTGATTCAACCCCCTGTGAGAGTGGATTATTCAACACCTGCATGGTCAAAAGACTATGATTGGTCGCAGTCGACAGATTGGCTAATTGTTTCTGTGGTTGACCCATATTCTGCAATATGGCGTTTAGAACTGGATTATGTGGGGGAAGAGGAGGCCTTGGATTACCTCCACCTCCAGGTGGGGTAGATGATCCACTATTGGCACCTCCTCCACCACCACTCTTGGAGTTAGCACCAGTATTCTACGAACTGTACCTAAAGGCATTCTTGTTCACGGTGATACTAGGGGCAGTAGTACCACTTCCATGAGCAACGCTAGTAATAGCTTCTACCATGTGCACAGATGCTCCAGGCATGGTAAGATCTATCTGTTCTCCAGTAAGACTTGAATGGGTCCCTTGTGGTCCGGGAGGAGGGAGAGATATGTTTTCCTCTACTATCTTCCATATCGTCAGGAGTACTTCAAGACCTATATCCACAACGAATAATTCCCTTAAGTTATAGATGGCATCTCCAGCTTCAAGATGGGCACCTTTTAACTTAGGGAAATTTTTAAAGTTCTTCAGGTTCTCCTCAAGGGATTGGATCTTATCGAATTCAACTCTGAGACCTGAATTGCAATCTACCGCAAGAGGGGATTCAGGTGGAGAACTATTATGTGTAGAGTGATGGGATCTGGATTTTTGAGAAGTATTAAATCCCAAAAGCGGACCTCCAAAGAATTGCGATCCACTCAGATCATTTACATCCATTTTCTTGGCGAACAAGGACTTTGGTCAAGCAGGACTGTATCAGTCAGGAGGAACACCATGCCTTGCGGACCTTCTCACAATAGTTCTTGACGAAGGTTGAGTTGTAAAGCTCATAGCGCTTCATCACATTCACATTTATCAAATGAGTTGTTCATGTAGGGTTCACCAAAATGTGGGGAAGAAAATAATGCACCTGCCTAGAGGCTGGTTAGGACCTCAAGGGATGTGTGAATTCCTTGCACCGCCTGACGGCTAGGAGTGCTAGAGAGATTAGACACAAAATGAAGAGTTCTACTTGGCTACTTTTGATGTGCTTGAGTGTGATTGTCTAAATGTGATTCAATTAACCAAATTTGAATTATGGGTTTATAACTAAGACAAACAAATAGACAAAAGTATACTGATTACAGAAATTGAAAGAACTAACTACAATGAACAAACCCTAAGCTCCACAAGCTCACTGTCTTGGACAAAAGTGCAACACAAGGACATCATCACGCATGTCGGACCCCAGCGTGCCACACTGGCGTCTCGTACGTGCAGGGTACAGATGGGTGGGAAGAAATAAAGTGTAAAGCGAGCTAACAGAGTCCTAAAATATGAATTTACGACAAAGCAGAATACTAGAGTGTAGACTTAATAGAATAAGACTATTCTAACTATGTGAAATGAAGGAAAAATGATAGAATAACAATCTATAGACACCAAATGAAGATAATCTAAAGAGATGGAATGATAACTAAGCTAAACATATTTCGAATAACAAAATGAAAAGAGAGAAAGAGGGAATAGAACCTGATTTGAAGGGTGATAATGTGATTCGACTTGAAGGTCATGAACCCACAATGGAAACCTACACATAAGTGAGAAAGAGAAAGATGTTGGGGTGGCTATTTCGAGACTTTCCTCAGTCAAGTCCCTGTTTTAGTGTCTCCAGCTCTACAACAATCGTTTAGACACAGAAAATCAGTGACAGATAATCGAGTTGATATGATAAATGAACAATAATGCAAGTAGAGAAACATATAAGAATGGTAATATGCTTCTAAAGACACAAACAGAAAGCAAGAAGACTCCCCTATGAGAACAAAGAGCCCAAGTGCATGAAATGGAGCCAAATGCGAGAGCTTGAGTAGTTAAATAATGGAAATCCTACATTAAAGTGGATATGTATTGCCAAGGGAGTGTGAAGATAATCAAAATAGAGTTGTGTGTAGCTGTAGAAAGCACCCAACAGTTTGAATTAGCAAGCAAGTAGACCAAATGAGGGCAAAATAGGGGTTTTTGATGGACTCAGATGGGATCTTGCGTATACGAGCAATCATTAGGGGCGTTACAAACATAGGTTGACAGTTCATAACACTCCAATGGCAACTTGCACGTCTGCATAGTTGCAGACGTGAGTGTGCTGTGCTGACGTCTCCGCGACGCGCACTTGTTTGGAGCCATCAGGGTTGCATGGTAGGGATCTTGAAGCAGAGAGTGAGTTGGTTGATGACGTGGATTGCAGGGCTCTTGAGTCTTAGGCTAAAGTGGACAAATGCGAGAATGACATTTTACATGGGTGTGTAAAATTTAAGCCAATACACCCTCCAATGGGTCTACTAGTATCTGCTCCTCTCTAGGAGAGAAATGTTGCTGTAAGGGCCTATTTTCTGTACATGTGCTAGCCTTGTCCTGTCTTGGACATCCAAATGTACTGTCATTCGATGAAGGAGCCCTGCTAATCGCAGGACTGCCTGTAATCAAAACAGGCCTACTCACTCTGTCTTGTTTGCCACGCCTATCTCCCTGCCGACCCAAATCCAACTAATCAAGGGTATCTTGTAACCTGTCTAAAGCCTGTACAATCCGTGGTTGTGTATTCATGAGAGTTCTGAACAACTCTCAATTATGATTCTCTTGTTGGTTCTGCCTTCCACTTTGTCGAGGACCTCTATTGCTATCATGTAAATCACCCTTATTTGCCAGAGTTTTCATTTTGAGATCTACATGTCCTTGTGCTCTCCTGCGGACATAATACTTATATGCTTCAAATCTGCCTAGATGCATGGAAGTGAACTCAAATCCCTCAGGCTGGCAAGATTATGCTTTGATTCCACTGAAAGATCTCCAACTGGATTTCTAAGGCAAAAAATCTAATTCTATGTTTGCGTTCTTGTCTTTGGCCACTAATTTAGTAAAGAAAGTCTAATTTTTAGTTTTTGCAATGTATGATTTTTTTGTGGTTTTTTGAGGATATAAATTGCAATGCCTGTAAAATAATAACAGTGCTGAAAATAAGCTAATTAAAAAGATAATTTACACCAAGAGCTAAATTCTGATGTTTAAATTTTTTCAATCAATCTCTAAATCGGCCATTCCAGGCTGTACAACTCGGTTGTAAGTAACAACAACAATTTCTTGAATTGAAATTAATTTTGCAACCTATGATTTGCTCCCTGTGCGTTGATCTGTTGATGATATACAAAACATTCTCCAAATTGATTATGCTTGTTGTTGCTAAAGCCTCATGCTAGGCTAGAGGTGATGAGATCACTTCTTGGTACTGTACGACTGCCACCAGTTGCCCTAGAAAGAATTCAAGAAATTGTCTAAGCCACTAATCTGCAATTTGGAGTGTATATTCAGCCCTACTGATCTGAGATAACAATATATTTCACCAAAATAGATGTCAGTTGTAACCCCAATGAGACAATGCTTCTGTACGGCTAGGTTGGGAATATAGGAAATCACATATATCTTCCACCACTTCTAAGATCTGCAATTCTAATAATCTGATTTGCTCTTTATCAAATCTGAATTCAAAATCCTCCTCCAAATTCATTGCCAATTTATCCAATCTATGAACTGTGAGGGAAATTAATATCTAGAAGGCTGGGGTTCTATCCAACTTCCTCTACTTCCAAGAGTTTTTGTTCTTGAAAGCCATAATACTGCTCAAACTCTGCCTAAGTATTAAACGCCAATAGCTGATAAAAAATAATAACTTGGAATACCTAAAATTAAGCCCACCTTTCCTTTTTTAATTTTTCTCTTCTCCCTCCAAATGGTTCGAACTTCATTAGGGTTATCTATGTTTTATTTAATAACTTTTATTAAATTTTATTGCTTCTCCTAAGTTTGAACCCCAAGGCCTTTTTTCCTCATGATTATAAATGGACCCCGTCCCTTTATAATAATAATTTATCACTTCATTTTCTATGAAAATGTGCTATGGCCTTTATTATAAAATAAAGTGACTATAGGAATTCACTTTATTATTTTTTTATTTATCCTAAATTGATCATCAAGACTCCAAAGTGAAATTTAACTGATGCCACTTGTCCATGGATGATATTTGTCAAGTGTTACCGGAAAACACATTTCCACCCTAAATGCCCAAGTATTGGAAATGAAAACCGTTTCATGGGCATAGGGATGGCCGAAAACGTTTCCAAGCCGTTCCCAGTCATACAAAAAATTCGAAAGCCGTCTCAAAAACTCAGAAACGGTCAACATAATTTTCAAAACTGTTGACTCTCCTAGCGATGGCTGGGGATGTCCAAAATGTTGCTAGATGGTCCGAGGAATGGTTTGCCGTTTCTGGCAGCAAAAGGCAAAAACAAGAATTATAAATATTTGCAATTTTTTTTTAATCATGCGTGGACCTCAACGCAACCCTAAAATATTTAAATATTATTAAAATATGCATTCATGTTCTTTGCCTCGACTAAACGAAGCCTAAGGCATTCTATTATGTCATTGCCTTGTGAAAATTTATTTGTTCTCTGTTGACCTAGTTTGTTGTCTTGTGAGTGGGTGTTTCATTGTTGGGTTTGCACTTTGCAAGGTTCCGTATATACTAGCTCCAGTATATTGATATTTGCAGGGTTTCATTGTTTGCCCCGAGTTATCAATATTTATTATTGATTCATCTAAAAAGCTAGTTCTAGCACAACAAGCACTCTTTTCATTAATCAAATTTTGTGAGATAGAAGACTTTGTAGTTTTCTTGTTTTCCATGCCGAATATTGCAAAGCAATTGTTTAGTAAAAAAAAGTGAACTTTTCTAAGTTTTAATTAGAGATATGCCCGAGCATGTTGTTAGAAAATAGAATATGAAGCTGTGAATAGATTGAGACTTTGGCAGATTGAGACTTTGTTGTTGTTTGGAAGTTTGGCTATTTCTATGATTGTATGAAAATGAAATTTGAACTCTCATTTGATTCATTTAATGCTATATTATATGATGACTCAATGAATGATCATTGATTCAACGATTTTAGATTAATAAATGTTATTATGTTGCTATGACGAATGTTACACTGTTATATAATATATGAATATATTTGAAATTTTAGATTTCCATATATATATATATATATATAGCCGTCCCCAGCTACCCCCCGCCTAAAAAAAAGGTCCTGGAAGCCCATTCCCTTGTCCCACCATCCCAGAAACTTGGGGTAACATAGTATTTATCTACTACAAGCAAACTGACAGTCTCCCCCCAAAAATAGGGATCCTCCTTAGAAACTAGGAACACCAACCGAAGTCTCCAAAATGGTCTTGGAAGTCCCCTGATGCATTTTGGTCAACTCCCAGTCAATCCCTAAAACGTAGGAATGCATCCTAAAATCTAGGAAATTGTTCTAAAGTGCTCAAACCAGCTCACAAAGTTTCTACACAGCTCCGCAAGCCTCGAAATGAGTCCCCTATCCATATTGTTGACCTACAAGAACTCGGATAATAGGTTAACCATCTACCATCTGCTGATCAGTCCAATGTGTTGGTGTATTACATAAATTAGGTTAGTTTCTAGGTTTAGATTAAATGAAATAAATTAGTTAGATATTTAGTTGCTGGGAAGTTATTCCCATAGACAGTTTCTGTGAGGGAAATAAGGTTTATAAAACAGCCATTTCATTGGAATGAAAGATTATCTGAATGTATTCTGAAGACATCTCGATTGAATCAATTGTCTGATTTAATGTTTAAATCTGCAATGGTAGTGCAGTTTCCACATTATTCCCACTTCACAAGGAAGGGACATTACAATTTTCCTGCCCTTTTTAGTAAGAAATAGGAATGCTTCTTAGGCATTTGACCATTGCCTTTTTTATTCCTTTTGGAAGAGCAAGAGTCTCTTCCAATTTTGAGGTTTTGGTGATTACCATTTCCCACTCCATAAATTCAGGGAGTATAGCTATTTGACATCTTTAGAGCTCATTTACTTTTCAAATCCATGCAATTTTTTCTAATTCATGTGAGTGGACGAATCTGTAGCTTATCTCTATTTTAACTTATCCTTTGTTTCTTATTGAAGGTCATAATATTTAGCCATTTTTATCAATTGATAAAGCATTCAATCCTTTCAGGTTACAAAAGGGTCATTTGGATTTGATGGCTATTTTAAAACAGGAGATACAGCAACAATAGATGCAGATGGCTACTGTGTCATCCTGGGGCGTATGTACCTTTATTATTCTTTATGAAACTCAGTATACCTGTTCCTTGCTTTGCTTACCAATTCCATGTTCTGCATTTTCTTGTCTTGGAAGATGATAGATTGTGCTTTATCCCTTAATAGTTGGTACACATGTAAATTAGATGATTTATTTGTACTTCAAATTAAACTTGATCCCAATGTTTTACTGCCCATCAGTTCATTATCAAAGAAAGACAGCATTAAGTCAACCTTTTAGATTTTTAACTAAAAGTTCTTTTCCACTACATTGTTATTGGAAATTTAATTAAAGATCAATTAAAATGGAGGACTTAAATAACATGTCATTGAACTAGAAATAATTAAACTGTTAATGATAGCTGTATATATTATGAGTTATAATAAAAGGACACATCTGTGTGGAAAGATACAGTAATGATTTTCTTTTTCTTGCATGGAAAATAAAATATTATATTAACTTGAAGGAAAATTCCTAACAGAAGTGTTGAGATTTATAGGACCAGCAGGCTCCAGAATGTAGCTATAAGCTTGATATAACATGAAAATAGAATTGCTGGTAAGACATATATTAGAGATTTCAGATTTTCAGAGCCCATTTTCTTTGTTTTTGAAACAAGGTTTTGGGGAAAACACGTGTGAAGTTGAAGATACAATAACATTTACACGGTTTTCCCAATACTCTCATTTTAAATTTCACTTTTATAATACTATCAGGATAGAAGCTTGTGCAATCCCAATAAAATTATGGATGAACCTAAAAGAAGAATAGAATCAGTTGTAAGGTAAAGTCATCTAATTTGAGTTTAAGGATCATAATTTGGGAAACCAGAAAAATTCTATATATTAAAGAAGTCTAATAAATTTTAGCCTTAGTTGTAACAATGATATTTCTGGATTTTAAATGTGTAAAATTTTGTCTCTTCAACATTTCGGATTATACTCAATAATCCATCATTAGGATGAAAAAGAATTAGAGAAGAAAGCAGAAAAATTAGAACAGACACGAGTAGCTAATAAGTGTGGGGACGTGAGTGGTATTGGACACAGAACCCATAAAATGTGACTTGAAGAGAAAAATGAAAAGAACAAAAAAAATTAGTTACTGAGACTAAAACAAAATACTTAAATAAAGCTATTAATAAATTTATTAAATGGTCGTATAGATAACTAAAGGACAAAACTACATACATACAATTAAAACTACATATAGTTAGGTAACATATTAAATAAAAGTTAATGTACCTTTTATTTAATTAAATAATAGATTAAATAATGAAGAAAATCAAAATCGAAAGAAAAAGATAAAATAAATGACGAATCAAAGTATATGAAATCCAATAGAGTAAAAAGTAGAAGCAACAACCAAAGAAAATAAATCTTTCTTAAAAATATAAGGATATAATTGAATAAAAATAAATAAATAATGGAAATTGTAAAGAATGACATATGAACAAGAGAACACCAATAAAGGAGAAGAATGTTGTTATGGAGAGAGAAAGAGGTGTCTATAGGTGAGACAAAATAGAGGACAATCACATACCTAAGACCCAAAACCAGAGAGCAAGGAAGCGAGAAATTGTTGGTGGAAAATGGATTGTAAAAGGGAAGTGATGATAGGGGGATAATTAAGGAAAAGAAGACCCTGGAAACCCAATTACATTGGGTCTTAGCAAGGGAGAACACTAATTCAGGAGGGTAAATGGGAAGGACAAACAAAAGGGGTTGAAGGAAGTAATGGAGGACAAAGGACGCATGTGAAGAAAGGAAGAGACAAATCAAGAATGGTTGAGAGAGTGATTTTTAAGGCTTTTTAAAAGGTGGTGCCAAGTGAAACTTGAAGATTGGACACAAAACCCAAAAAAAATTGACTTGAAGAGAAAAATGAAAAGAACAAAAAAATTAATAATTGAGAATAAAACAAAATACTTAAATAAAGCTAGTAATAAATTTTTTTAATGGTTCTATTAGATAACTAAAGGATAAAACGACATACATATAATTTTTTTTTCTTGGTAATTACTTTTGACTGGAGCTACGAACCAATAAGGCCACATTTGGGGGATCCCTCCCTTGAGGTGATTACATCTCAAACTCTGAGGCATTAGCGCCTCTCATATTTGTCTCGTGCTGTAGTCTCTCCTCCTTATCACTCCAAGTTCTCCGTATATCTCCCTTTAGTAAAAGGGAAGTGATGATAGGGGGATAATTAAGGAAAAGAAGACCCTGGAAACCCAATTACATTGGGTCTTAGCAAGGGAGAATACTAATTCAGGGGGGTAAATGGGAAGGACAAACAAAAGGGGTTGAAGGAAGTAACAGAGGACAAAGGACGCGTGTGAAGAAAGGAAGAGACAAATCAAGAATGGTTGAGAGAGTGATTTTTAAGGCTTTTTAAAAGGCGGTGCCAAGTGAAACTTGAAGATTGGACACAAAACCCAAAAAAAATTGACTTAAAGAGAAAAATGAAAAGAACAAAAAAATTAATAATTGAGAATAAAACAAAATACTTAAATAAAGCTAGTAATAAAACTTTTTAATGGTTCTATTAGATAACTAAAGGATAAAACTACATACATATAATTTTTTTTTCTTGCTAATTACTTCTGACTGGAGCTACGAACCAATGAGGCCACATTTGCAGGATCCCACCCCTGAGGTGATTACATCTCAAAGTCTGAGGCATTAGCGCCTCTCATATTTGTCTCGTGCTGTAGTCTCTCCTTATCACTCCAAGTTCTCTATATATCTCCCTTTAGTAGTATTGCGCTACCTTATATCTCCCTGTGTTGAAGTCCACCATTTTTGTCGACGCCCACCTTATCTCTCTAATCGTCGACTATCCAACAACCATCAACAGTCAACGCGTGCCCAGCTCTGTCCATTGATCTGTGTGTATCTGTCATGTATGCGCTAGGTTTGAGAGCTGGTGAGAATCAAACCACAAACCTCCCTATCAACAGGGATCACAAGTTGTCGTCACATTGTGGGGTGAACCCCAACTACATACATATAATTAAAACTGCATATAATTAAATAATATATTAAGTAATAATTATTTATCTTTTATTTAATTAAATAATAGATTAAATATAAGAAGAATAAAATCAAAATTGAAACAAAAAGATAAAATTATGGATGAAAATCAATGACAAATTGAAGTATAAAAGAAAAATATCTCTCTTAAATATATAAGGACATAATTGAATAAAAATAAAGAAAAAATGGAAAAAGTAAAGAATGATACATTAACAAGGGAACATCAAAGAGGTGAAGAATGTTGTTATGAAGGGAGAAAGATTTGTCCACTGGGTGAGACAAAAGAGAGGACAACCACACAACTGAGAACCAAAAACAGAGAGCAAGGAGGCAAGAAATTGGTGGTGGAAAATGGATCGCAAAAAGGAAGTGATGATAGGGAGGTAAATTAAGGAAAAGAAGACCTTTGAAACTCAATTACATTGGGTTTTGGCAAGTGAGAACACTAATTCAGGAGGGTAGAAAGGAAAGGACAAACAAAGGGGTTGAAGGAAGTAACAGAGGACAAAAGTCGTGGGTGAGGAAACGAGGAGACAAATCAAGAAGGGTTGAGAGAGTGAGTTTCAAGGCTATTTAAAAGGGGCGCCAAGTGAAACTTAAACCCCTATCTAGATTGAGGTTGGAGGGCTGGTGATTGAGTTCAATGGCCTCTTTGAGTTTCGTTTTGAAGTAGGTATCTTTTTTGTGCATGGTTTTGGTATTTTCTAAGGAAAAATGGTGTTTAGTCTTAAAAGAGTGCCAGCTAAGGCTGATTTTAAGATACGCTCATGCCTTCTGTTAGCCCAATGCTCTTTTCCTTAGTAGGTACCACATCATTGCTTCCCTTTTCTGATGTATTTTGCCCTTCGATTTCCTTTCTCTTTGGTTTTGGTTCTTGGTTATGTGGTTTATCCTCTCTTTTGTTTCGCATTGTGGCCATCTCTTTCTCTTCTTTTAATGTCATTCTTCTCCTCTTTCAGTGTTCCCATGTAAGTGTGTCATTCTTTAGTTTTTCCATTTTTATTTTTTTATTCAATTATATCCTTATATATTTAAGAGGGATTTTAATCTTTTGGTTGTGGTTGTTTTCAGTTTGATTTTTTATAGATTTCTTGCTTTTATTTGTCATTGATTTTATCTTTTTCTTTTGATTTTAATTTTCTTTTTTTAATATTTAATCTATTATTTAATTAGTTTATATATAGTATATATACTTAATCAATAATTTAATGCTAAATATATTAATCTATTATATCTGTAATAATCTATTATTTAATTATATTATTAAATATAATAATATTTTAATTTTATGTATATGGTTCTCTTAGGGCTATTAATTATTGAGATTTTTTCTTTTATCCTTTAGTTATCTAATAGGACCATTAAATACATTTTTAAATATCTTTATTTAAGTTTTTGGTGTAAATTCTCAATTATTAACTTTTTTTCATTCTTTCCAAATAAATTTTTTTGGGTTGAGTCTCCTGTCCCAATTCCATCCCCATATCTATTTAGCTACTTGTGTCTGCTACCAATTTTTTTGCCCTCTTCTCTAACTCTTTTTAATCTTGATGATGGGTCATTGAGTATGGTCTGGAACATTGGTGAGAAATTCATTTGGAAAGTTATAATCGAAAAATATGATTATTACATCTTTTACGGATTGTAGAAATTTGATGTTTTTAATTGAGCCTCAGTTTTTTGAAGTAGGTATGAGTGCATGTATAGCTAGACATTATTTTGTGGGCTTGGATACATTCGTACAAAAACCTTTGAAAATATAAATATTTTTTTAATTATTTATATTAATTAGTAATAGATAAATTTTTAATTACTAGTAACATAAAATTCATTAGAATTCACTAGTATATTTTAGTAATATTTAAAGATCGCAACGAGATTTTTATTTACAATAATCCTCATAAAAAAAACCATCATCCTTGATAAACCCTCACCGAAAAAAGTAGTAAAACAGCGCCAATCTATTCCCTTTTCATTTTGTAAAGCTAAATGCCTCCGAGAATAAAACCCCTTTAAATTGACACAAGCATTTTCTTCTTTTCAAAGCCTTAACCTAGGATCCCCATAAAACTCCACAATTGATGATTTTTTTTGGTTTTGAGACTATTTCCCCCAATCTACAAGACATTTCAGAAATCTAAAAATATCCTATTTTAATTGCCATCCTACCAAATCCATATGAAAAGAATCTTTGTTTCAGTTTGCAATGTCCCTTCCTAAGCAATGAGATGAATATTTTAGTTTTTAATTAAATGCTAAGTCATGTCCCCACATTGGCATTTAATTAATGTTCAAATGTTTCAATTGCACATATATTAAGTTTGAAAAAGGTGAAATTGTAAGATTTGACTATGAAGGTAGCCACCCAAGATCTAGAGACCAAACGGAAAGCACAATAAAAAGAATAAACTGTAATCCCATCAAGAATGCAATACAATATCTTAACTAGAATGATAGTACATAGGAGAGCCCTTGGTTATATAGCCAAGGTGAGTACAAAGGAGTGAATGAGACAATGACAAGTGTTGTCTCATTACATGATAATCAACATGAAAAGCTCTCTCCATGAAAGGTAGATAGGTGTGTGATAATAGTACTCAAGGTGGAGTCACATGTCCACTTAAGGTGGATCACCCTCCAAAGTGGAAAAGTCCATCCACTATAAGTGGATATAATAAAATAATAACACGATAAGTCCACCTAAAGTGGAAATGTTCCAAGTACTCCTATGTAATTCCCCAAGGTTAAGTAAAGTGTAGTTAGGACCTACGTGACAATTAACCTAGGTAACATACGTTAATTACACCAACATCCCCTCTTAAGTGCAACTTAGGGAGAATGTACAAAAGCTAACAATATAAAATAGGTCCTAGCTATTACGCTATGTTTGGTACCCATGAACAAATGCAATGCAATCTCTCACAAACAAAGAAAGGGAGAAAACCTAGTGGGACAAAACTCCTCTCGAAAGAGAGATGGAATACAAAAGAACTCTCAAAGAAGACCTTCCCCCATAAGAGAGATGAAGAGAGACCAAGTAGCGATGCTCCATGATCGTCGAATAACATTCCTCTCCTTAGGAAGAAATAAAACCAAAGGTGTATGATTGAAGTCTCTCCAATCTTGAAAGGAATATGTATGAAGAAACCTCAAGATATATGGAGTCTCCAAACTACTCAAGTGTCCGCTCGTTGATGCTGAATGTTGCCCCTTCCAAATGAGGTGTGCTAGGCCACAGTGCTGAGGAAGACAGTCCAAGATCTAGTGAAGATGAATGTAGAACAATATCCAAATACTCAAGTATCTCCATCGAAGATAAGGAGACCTTCTCAAAATGTTGGTCCAAAGTATCCACATTCATGTCAAACTGTGATGGATGATCATGTAGAGAATGAAGAAAAGGGTCAAAGTGTTCCCTCACAACAATTGAAGAAGGATGATCTCCATCAAAGAGAAGATGAATGTCATCAATGTTGTTTCCCAAATCTGCAAGATAGGACTCCACAAACAAACTTGTAATGTTTGTCAATTATTCATCCCAAGGAATTGTGTTTGGAAGACAATGCATATCCTGCTGCATTGAATCACAAAAAGCCAAAACTGTAGCAACACATGCATCATCAGGAGTTTTAGTAGACGTAATCTCAATAGGAGGAGAAGGAATGCAAAGCTCATGAATTGGATCACATGTGAATATACCCAAGTTCAAGTAACCAAAGTTCTTAGGATCGAAATCCACACTAGAAGTGTGATCATCATCTGAAAAATCACAATCATCAATAGGATCAAAATCTGAAAAGGAGTACAACCAAGATGCATGATCCACTAGCCTAGTAGCAATGATAGCTCTACTATCCAAGTCTCTGATGATAATTGAATCAGGAGTGAACTCCACACTCTTCCTTGCTGCACCATGAGTGATTTGATAGATGGAAAGACGATGATTGGTCAATTGTGGTACACACAACAAATCGTTGAAGGTGTCCTCCTCAATATCAATAGATCCTTTCCCAATCACATTCATATATGCATGTTTTCCCATCAAAATCAATGACATGTTTCTAGGCTCAAATGAAGAAAATAAACCATGAATATGCCATATGATGAGAAACCCCTGAATCTAGAAACCGTCTCCCTAAATCATGATTTGTAGTAGCACAAAGAGCTTTCCCTTTCTTACTTGTCCCAAAAGTGTGACTCTTTCCTGCTTGAATTCTATTTTTTGTGAAGAAGGAGCTAAAGTAGACATTCTTGAAGGCAAATTGATTCTATTCTTCTCAAGAAGATGCTTCAATTCATCAATATCCTTCTTATAACAATGGTGTTCTTCATGTCTAATCTTCGTCCAATATGCACAAGTAGGCCTCTCCTTAGATGATTCCCCCTTATGAGAGGATGAAGAATCTCCTTGCTGAGGAGAGGAAGAGTGTGCATTATCCTTGTGTGGCTTAGGCTTTGATTGCTTCTGCTTCTTGTTGGATCCTTTCTCATGATTAGCCATCAATGCATGTGCCTTGGATGAATTAAGAATGCCCTTTGTGATCAACTTTTATTGCTAAAGCATCAACATCTATACAAAATAATCAAATGATTGTGTAGTGTAGGCACTCCCCAGTGTCAATTGATGAGTTTGGAAATTTGAAACAAAAGCTACATACTCTGAAGGAAGCTTTCCCAATAAGTTGAAGATAAACTATGCATCCTTCTCAATGCCACAATCTTTTAGTTGTGCTCTTAGGTCATTTTCCTTACTGACATAATCTTGGATTGTATCAAAGTTCTTTGGATCTAAGATGAGAAGTTCACTATCAAGTGTGTATCCCCTAATTTCATCTACTTGACCATACAATTGAGCAAGTTTATCCCAAGCTTCCTTGATTGTTTTACACTTGCAACATAAAATATAAGATTAGGTGATATATTTTCTCAATGTTTCGAGAGCCATATAACTTTTAATGAGCCATTCAGTTTTTAGACTAGGATTGATATTAGGATTAGAGGGTTTTGAAATTGTTCCATCAACATAATGATTTAAACCTTTTTCCATTAATTTACTTTATGCATTAATTTTCCACGCTGCATAATTATGTGTAGTTAAAAGTGGAAATTAAGGAGAAGCCATGACTGTAAATGGAAAGAGCACTAGAGAGAGAGAAAGACGCACACTAGACATCCTCCCAAATTCACTCGATCAAAGAATCCCCCTAAAATGATGATTTTGACAGTGCCTGTACAATGGCCACTTGAAAAACAAGAGTAAAGCGGAATTCTAATTATGATGTTTACAACTGCCTAAAATAGGCTAGTTTAGACTCAAATCACTAATGCAAGAGACCACACTGAGATCTAAGCATTGTGATGGCCAAAATAGGCCAAAAAAGACCAAGTTGTCAAAGTGATATTTCTTTGCACAATGGTTACAAAATGATAGTATAAATTTTAAGTAGACAAAAAATTATGCACTTTCAAAATATGGCACCTAAAAAGGATTCCGTATGAGCTCAAATGAAGCCTCCAAAGTTATAAAAATTGGGATTACTCAGCTACATCTCTAAAAAACTAAATTTTATGAAAAATACGTGCATCGAAATTAAAAAATAACTTCACCATTGATTAGAGCATGAAATTTTACCCCAAATAAAAAAAATTGCACTAGAAAAGGAGCTCATATGACTAAGTTATTAGCTCTTGAAGTTCGCCTTCAAATCAGCAATTGCAAACCATGAGGGGGGCAGCCAAAAAGTTTTATCCACAAACCATTTGTGCGTATATGTATGGGCTATGCTTGAGTTGATACACAAGGACCTTTTGAATGATCGCGGTGGACTATCTACATCGCTTTTGTGGATGCCAAATTTGTGGATAATGTTGTAGCGGATGATGTGGACTGTGCACAGGTTGAGACTATTGATGTGGCACACACAAGCTGAGGAGGGCTGCTGCTGTGGTACACCCAGAGTTTCAGGGAGGTTAAGCAAGATTGTTGATGTGGTAACAGAAAGGATTTCTGATGTGGCAATCAACATGATTTGACGTGGCCCAAACATGCTGATGTGGTTGTCACTGAGTTGACATGTGTTGTCAAGGGGAGCCTATGTACGTACTATTTGCGTAGGCTTGTCAGTGTAGGTATAGGTACTGTGCAAGCTTGTCAATGCAGGTATAGATACCAATTGTGCAATAATGACGTTCGTATGACAATATGGCAGAAAGTGTCTCGTGCGCTGGGGTCAATTGCTTTGATTTGGACAAAGTGAGTTGATTTTGGGGTTTTTGGCCTTTCTAAGCATGATACTGAGGTTGATTTTTGCCAAAAATTCTCCAAAATTGCAGATCGCTCTTTGTTCTGGCAACCACCCTTCACCTTCAAACGGTTGTAGATTTGGCCTGTGGTTTCCAATTTGAGAAAAACAAAAGGTGATTTTGATTGAAAACAACCTTCTAGATCCAATAATGGCCTTAGATATGGTCTAACAAACTTCGATAGTGACCGGCAACAAAAAGCAACGAAAATAGCAACCCCAAAAAGCACCAAAAATCTCTCCAATGGCAAACCAATGAAGCTCTATGGGCTGTGATACCATATAAGATTTGGCTATGAAGGGAGCTACCCAAGGCTTAGAGA
Organism: Chamaecyparis obtusa; assembly: GCA_027943335.1. Classification (NCBI taxonomy): domain Eukaryota; kingdom Viridiplantae; phylum Streptophyta; class Pinopsida; order Cupressales; family Cupressaceae; genus Chamaecyparis; species Chamaecyparis obtusa. Next base: position 794,386 of record BSBK01006069.1, read on the forward strand.
CCAAATGGAAAGCACAATAATAAGAATAAATTGTATTCCTATCAAGAATGGAATACAATAGCTCAATTCGAATGGTAGTACATAGGAGAGCGCTTGGTTATATAGCCAAGGTGAGTGTCATTGTCTCATTGCATGATAATCAACATGAAAAGCTATCTCTCCACAAAAGGTGGATAGGTGATAGTGTGGTAACACCATAAAAGGTGGATCATTTACCAAACGTGGAGTCACATGTCCACTAAAGGTGGATCACCCTCCAAAGTGAAAAACTCCATCCACTATAAGTGTATATAATAAAATATTAACATGATAAGTCCACCTAAAGTGGAAATGTTCCAGCATCTCTTATGTAATTCGTTAAGTAAGCTTAAAGTCTAATTGGGACCTAGTTGACAATTAACTAAAGTAAAATAATATAATTACAGAAACAAAAATATAATTTTTGTCTCATGCTAGTTTGAGGAATGAAAAAATTAAAAGAATTTAAGAAACCTCTTGGTAGTTATACTAGAGGTCATGTAAAAAGGGGTTGGGAGTTTGTAATGATCCCTTTTTGGACCCTTAGTTGAATTGTTCTCAAATACCTTATTAGGGTTTGGTTTATGTTTAAGAATGACAAATTGTAATGTTTCATACTAGGAGGATGCCAATTTCCAGTAATTATCATACGTCATATGCATATAAATTATATTATATTAAGAACAATCTCTAGTTCATAATATATGCTTAAGCTCTAATTCCTTACTCCACTCCTAACCACAGATCTTAAGAAAGATGGTAGATTTATTGTGCTAGGACGCATGCATAGTCTACAAGTGGATTCCCTCCAGGTTCTACCTATCTCGGGATCTTTCCATCATGTGACCAATTACATGCCTCTTCCTACACACACTCCCTATCCCCTTAATAGTGATTAGTGAGTTATTAAGGAATTGAATAAGTATATATTAATAATTTATATAACAAAAATATAAATAAACATATATAACACAGCTCATATATAATATCATTCTTATTAACATATATAAATCATATATATAATTATGATTATCAATAATATATATATATAATTTTGATCATTAATAATTAAACATATTCAATATATATGTATATAATACATTACTTTAAATATATTTATTATAAAGCATATATAATTATATCATTTTAGTATCTTTGTATATAAATCTATGTCCTAATCGAAGTATATAAATTTCTTGTTCATTTCTTATATATAGTATTCCCTCCTTGATATAATAAATATTTCTTAGTCTTTTGAAGATGTCTATTTTATATTATAATATTATTTTATCTTTCATTCCATGACTATTCATCTTTTTTTATCAGAATATATATATTCATTTTCTTCCCTTGAGTTCCTCCTACATTTCCTCCTTTATTTTCTCCTATCTTTTCTTCTTCATTTTCTCCTTTATTATTATCTCCTAAGTTTTTTCATATAAACATGAGTAGTCACGTCTTTTGAATTATAGTATTAGTATTAATAATTTACATTTGATTATTATAAAACTCTTTATTGGTGGTATTATTATTAACTATAATTATTTATGGGTGATATTTGTAACTTATAACTTTTCCCTTATTTACAATGTATGAGACTTTAATACTAATTATTTAATAATTAGGAAACTATTTTAATTATTAATATAGGGAATCTAATCATTTATTAGTATACTTAATATTAATAGGAGATAATATAAGAGACACATTTAATTATTAATTTACAATTAAATAATTATCATTATTTTAATACATATAGATTATTGATTTATTTAATTAGTCTAATAATATATTATAGTGTTATTTCTAACAATTATATTAATTATATATGAATTGATATATATGGAACCTATTTAAGATGACATTTGCATCAATTATACATACACATTAGAAAATAATATATTTGTACATACATTGATTATGGCTCATGACAGTCCGCCCCTCCCAAATTTGCTAGTCCTCAAGCAACTATTCTATTTATGTTTAATAAAAATGGGCAACTAAACTCAAGACATGTTTCCTCTCATATTTTATGGAAAATATTTTTAGGCTATCTCATAATGGTGCCTAATTGAGTTTGTCAAAAAACCACTTTTTATAACATGCCTCAAACTCAAGTAATTCTATCATTCTAGATAAACCAAAAGAATCATATCTGAAACATATATTGCATGAATACGCAAACACGGAGCATACACATTGATCCATGAAGGAAAAAAGTATACACATTGACAACACGAAGCATACACACTGATGCATGAAGACACGAAATATACACGTTGAAAACACGAAGCATACACACTGATGCATGAAGACACAAAGTATACACATTGAAAACATGAAGCATACACACTTATGCATGTAGAAACAAAGTATACATAATACATCTTATTAGATTCATCCTTATTGACGAGTGTCCTAAACATGTCTTTCCTAATTGATCATGAATTCATATCAATTGTTATGGCCCTTTCCCTTAACACTGCCCTATTTTATCAATTCATGCCAAATAGGAAAAGTTTTGATTGGATTAGGGACTTTTCTTATCCAACAATGGAACAAGTATAACAACATATTCTGTATGAATGCCAACATATCTCTCATATGGATCATGGAGGAATCCTTCTCTCTCTAAGGCCATCAAGACTGGAAGAGTTACAGGGCCTAGGTCGCGTGAAACAGTCTACAAGTGGATTCCCTCAAGGTTCTACCTATCTCAGGATCTTTCCATCATGTGACCAATTACTTGCCTCTTCCTACACACACTCCCTATCCCCTTAATAGTGATTAGTGAGTTATTAAGGAATTGAATAAGTATATATTAATAATTTATATAACAAAAATATAAATTAACATATATAACACAGCTCATATATAATTTCATATATAATTGATATATATGGAACCTATTTAAGATGACATTTGCATCAATTATACATACACATTAGAAAATAATATATTTGTACATACATTGATTATGGCTCATGACACACATGGCCACTATTAAGCATTTGCTTCCAACCATTAAAACTGACATGCAAGTGCAGATCATTAACATGCAACCGTTAGAATCGACATGCAAATATTTGGGTAGTCTCAAAACTAACATAAAAGTGAAAAATGACAGTCCCAACCGGTGCTGAGAGGGGAGGGGTGAATCAACACCTCTAAAACTTTTCCTCTTTAATCCCGTGAAGTAAACTTACAACATAAAAGCAAGACAGATTTAAGAAAATAATAACAGTAAGTAAACAATCACATAGTGACACCAGATTTATCATATGGAAACCCAATTAGAGTGAAAACCACGGTGTGAGGAGACCTCACAAATTTTGTACTCTTCTGGAGTACGCTCTGTTAAGAGCCTTCTTGGTTATATGATAAAAATGCACTTGTTAGATGCGACCCGGTCAAGGGATTTATTACAATAAGGCCGGTTAGTGCCTGCCTTGTTAGAGGACTTTGAGCACCTTACGAGATGCCACCCGGTTAAGGGATTTGATACAAGGGACCTGTTAGAGTCCACCCAAATACTGAGATTTAACTATTGTAGTTGCTAGAAAACAATAGAGATTGACCTTTTTACAATTGGCTTTGCATAGCTTGATAAGATCTCTATTTGTGCTCAACTGAGAATCGTCACCGGTCGCCACAGGTGTGTTCTCCACTATTGTTGTGCTTCTCTGCACACACTTCTTTCTCTACTCTTTTTGATTTACCCTAGCTTCTTTTGAGCTTTTCAGGTTCACTCTTTTCTCTTGCAGAATGAAGGCAAATTCTATTTGCCTTGGACAAAAGAATATATAGGGTCCTGGCCCTAATTGTGCTCAGTAAGCATGACCTAACTTCAGATCTTCATCGGGTTCGTTGCTTAGTGGAGTATGAGTTTACTGAGGAAACATTCAATGCATCCCCTTGCTTTATTTGACTAATGAAGAAAGCGGTAGTTGTGTGTCAAGCAACTTTCCTTCATAAGAGATAACGCTTTGTTTTAAAGTCATTGATCTCGGCTTTAAATCCTCCAGACTTGCCTCAATCCGATCGCCAGTTTTAAAGCCACTGATCTTGGCTTTAAAACCTCCAGACTTGCTTCAAACAGATCGCTAGTTTAACTCAAAGACTTCCGGATTTAGAGCAAAAAAATCTCAATCAAAGAGTTAGTTGGATCAGTTAGTCTGACTATGACTCCCTCGGTTCAAGACCAGAGTCATTAATATACCGGTTATGGTTGAGTTCAATTCTTCATGATGTGAACAAGTAAGAGTTCCTATTCCTGTCCCTTTCTTGGCTTACCGGTCGCACCGTCCTCGGTTTGCTGTCCCTTGCTTGGCTTACCGGTTGCACCATCCTCGGTTGTATTGTTGACACCGGTTAGCTATTGCTTTATCTGTACTTGTCCATACCAGTTGTAGCACAGTCCTCAGTTGATGCTGGAATCCTTTTTTCCTTTATTGTGTACATTCCCCGATGACTAAGGCTTTGTATAGTGACCGGTGGTATTTGCATTCAGTCACAACTCTCTTGTATATTGACATCATTGGCCAAACCATCCCTCTTTCATATAGATCTCCTTGGTTCTGTAGATTTTATAGAGATGACAAGTCTCTATACCTTTTTTGCCAATCAATGACAACACTAGTACTGGTAGCAGGCTTACCGGTTATCATCACTTAATGCCAACAATCTCCCCCTTTGGCATTGATGGCAAAACTTTGATGGGCAATCACCTTACAGGGTTGGTATCTTTGAACCACTGCAACTATTTAGAGTCCTCCGGTTATTGCCAAACTCTCCCCCTTTGTGACAGTGATGCTAAAGGCTAGTCAGAGAGACTACCTTTGTCTAATCTGTTCCACCTATGAGCAGCCTTCCTTTTTTCATTAGTCCAGAAAAGATGAGGTGTAACCCTCTGTTGAAGCACAATGAACTGATGACCACCTTTACAAGTTTACTGAAGATCATGAAGGGGTATGACCCCTAGTTTACCTTTGAGATGCTCAAAAATACTCTTTGGTAATGACTTTGTGAAGATATCAACAATTTGTTCCTTGGTGGGAACATACTCCAGTCTCACCTCCTTGTCTTGTACCAGCTCTCTCGAGTAATGATACTTGATAGCAATGTGCTTTGTTTTGGAGTGCATAACAGGGTTTTTGGATATATTAATTGCATTGGTGCTATCACAATATATAGCTATCGGTTTAGGTATCTGTTCTTTAATTCCTTCCAACAGTTGTTTTATCCAGATCACCTGTGTGCAATTGATTGCTGCAACAACATATTCTGCCTCTGCAATAGATTGGGATATACAATTCTGTTTCTTGCTTGTCCAAGAAACAATTCTTCCACCGAGAAAGAATGCACCAGCACTTGTGCTCTTTCTATCATCAATGTTTCCAGCCCAATTTGCATCGGTGTATACTTTTACTTCGAATCCTCCCTTGTGAGGAAACCATAATCCATAATCCTCAGTTCCCCTTAGATATCTGAAGATTCTCTTTATTGCTATTAGATGTGTCTCTTTGGGGTTTGTAGAGAATCTTGCCACTATGCCAACTGCATGTGCAATGTCCGGTCTACTATGAACAGCATACTGCAATTTACCTATCATGGACCGATACATTGTTTCATTCACTTCTTTAGCATCATCCTCCTTTGATAACTTGAGGTTAGTTATCATTGGGGTCCCAACCAGTTTAGAATCATCAAGTCCAAAGGTCTTAAGAATTTCTTTGATATACTTGGACTGAGAAATAAAAATTCCTTCTTTCAGTTGATGGACCTGTAGTCCAATGAAGAATTTTATTGCGCCTATCATAGACATCTCAAATTCTTTCTTCATTTCTTCAGCGAAGGCTTTGCTCATTCTGTCATCTCCTCCAAAGATGATATCATCCACGAAGATCTCAGCAATTAGATTTCAATCTTTTCCAGTCTTGAGATACATATTGCTGTTGTCCCCGGTTCTTGTGAATCCTATGGTAAGAAGGTATGAGTGCAACCTCTCATACCAAGCCCTTGGAGCTTGCTTAAGCCCATAAAGAGCTTTCTTCAGTTTATAGACCATTCCATCCTTATGTGCAGATGTGAAGCCTTCCGGTTGTTCAATGTAGACTTCTTCCTCTAGTATTCCATTCAGGAATGCAGACTTGACATCCATCTGGTATACTTTGAATCCTTTGTGGGCAGCATAGGCGAGCATAATTCTCACTCCTTCCAGTCTTGCTACTGGTGCAAAGGTTTCTCCATAGTCCAGTCTAGCTTCCTGGGCATATCCTTTGTAGACCAATCTTGCCTTATTTCTTATTTTTTTTCCATCCTCATTCAACGTGTTCCTATAGACCCATTTGGTCCCTATGACATTTTTGTCCTTTGGTCTTGGCACAAGCTCCCATGTATCATTCTTCTCAATTTGCTCAATTTCTTCCTCCATTGGCCTTGACCCAATTGTCATCTTCTAGAGCTTCCTTGGTGGATTTGGGCTCTATATAGGAAAGTAAGCAGATATTCTCTCTAGCCTTTTTCTTGGTTAAGATATTTGCATGTTTGTCACCAATTATATTGTCAGTGGAATGATGTGACATACTTTGGAAGAACCGGTCTCTGTTCCCGGTCTGGTTCTTCTGGTCGAGCGATATCTTCATCATGGTTCTGGGCATCAACTTGTTCACCATCTTGCGTTAGCCTGTTGGGTTCAGGTACAATCTCCCGCTCTAGATGTCTGTCCATGTGTATTTATCTTTCATCTTCAGTCATTGCTTCGTTGAATTCAAAGGCATTTCCTTCATTTAGGCCTTCAACACTATTATGATCATCATGACCAGTCTTCTTATTTGGTTCTGAAGATTCATCAACTTTTACAGTGATGCTTTCAATTATCTTGCCTATTCTTTTGTTCAGAAACCGATAGGCCTTACTTTTGTTAGAGTAACCCAAAAATGTTCCTTCATCACTCTTGGGATCAAGCTTCCCAGAGTACATATCTCTTTTAATATAACATTTACTACCAAAGATTTTGAAGTAGCCTACATTGGGAGTATATTTAAACCATAGTTCGTAAGGAGTTTTACCGGTTCCCTTGTTGACTTGAATCGGATTGAGTGTGTAGACAGCAGTACTAATAGCTTCTCTCCAGAAGTGATGAGGCAGATCCTTCTGAATCAGCTAGGTTCTAGCGCAATCAATCAGCGTCCTGTTTCTTCTTTCTGCTACTCCATTTTGCTGAGGAGTCCTTGGTGCAAATAGCTGTCTTTTTATTCCATGCTCCTCACAGTAGTGAGTGAACTCTTGAGAGGTATATTCACCTCCTCTGTCTAATCTCAGACACTTCAAGCTTTTACTGGTCTCTTTCTCCACTCTAGCTTTGTAGATTTTGAACATGTGGAAAGCTTCTGATTTCTCCTTAACAAAGAGTGTCCACATCATCTTGGAGAAGTCGTCTACAAAGAGCATAAAGTATCGGTCTCCATGGTAGCTCTTTGTTCTCAGTGGTCCACACAAGTCAATGTGCATCAGGTCTAGAACATTCTCAGCAGAGAAGGACTTACTGTTGAAAGATGTTCCGGTTAGCTTTCCTAACTGACAATCTTTACAAACACCCTTGATGGGCTTTGTAATCTCAGGTTGTCCTCTCACCGTTTTCTTTTTGCTCACTTTGACAATACTGTCAAAGTTTATGTGGCAGAGCCTCTTGTGCCATAACCAGTTGTTGTCTTCTTTGGTCATAAGATAGATTTTGCTTGATTCTCCTTTGACCAAGGCTATGAGACAAGCTCCTTCCATTGAATCTAGGTAGAAGAGATTATCTTTGCTCTGTCTATCGGTTGCAACATGAGTTCCGGATTGACTCTTTACTATATAGGAACCTTGTCCGAATTCCAGCAGGAATCCTTTGTTATTCAATTATGCAACACTCATCAAGTTGTACTTGAGTCCTTGAACCCAGTACACATCTTCACAGACAACATTGTTGCATAGAGCAATAGAACCTTTACCTTTGATGGCATAGGGGGCATTGTTTCCAAAGGTAACTGATCCGCTGTCGTTGAGCTCCAAGTTGATAAACTTGTGCTTGTCACCGGTCATGTGGTGAGTGCATCCGCTGTCAATGATCCAGTCATCATGCTGATGAGATCTGGATATGAGTGCAACTTCATTTATAACTGGATTCTCCTCATTTATTGCAACAAATGCAATTTATGAATCCTCTGAGTCTTCAGACTCATTGTCGGTAACTCCTTCCTCTACAAGATAACATTCCTTCTTTGCTTTGCTCTTGAACCGGTCTCTTTTATCTTTATGTTCATTATCAGGACACCTTGCAGCAATATGTCCTATCTTATTGCAAGAGAAGCATTTCAAAGGGAGCTTTCCCTTGTACTTTCCCTTTCCTATGGGGAATCTCCTAGCGATGAGTGCTTCAAACTCATCTTGCTCCATCTCCTTTGAGAGCAAACTCTCAACGAGGTTACCAGACTTACTGGTAGAGCAATTATCGGTTTCTCTTCCCTTTTGGTGGAAGAGACGTTGATAGAGGACTTAAATGCTGCTTCCTGAACGGATAGGCTATTATCAACATTACTTAATTCGAAGGCAGCCAACTTACCGATTAGGGAGTCTAGGGTGACTTGATCTTTGGTCACCGATCTGAGCTCTTGAATGGCAGAGATCTTGATGGCATACTGAGGTTTGAGAGTTCTCAGTGTTTTGCTAACCACCTCTTCACTGAGCTCTCCTCCAGCGTTTCTGATGGAGTTGATCACCTCTTTGATCCGGTTGCTATATTGCTCAATGTCTTCTCCTTCATTCATCCTCATGTCATCATACTTTCCTCTGAGGCTTTCAACCTTGGCTCTTTGAATATTTGGATCCCCTCCATGGACCGTTTGCAACTTACCCCACATCTTGAAGGTAGAATCAAGATGTTCTATCTTGGCATACACATGATCAGGTAGAGTGCTAGCTATCATGTCCTGAGCAGCCGTGTGCTCGTCTTTGATCGTTTGTTGATCGGATGTCAACGTGCCAGTGGGTTCAGTGTAGTTAGTTGTGACATGGTTCTAGTATTGATCGCCGGTGGTCTTCATGTACAGCTTCATCCTGTTGCACCAGAGAGTAAAGTTTTCTTTTGAAAACTTTGGTCCTTCCTTTCTCATCATCTTGTCTTTTTCTTTGTGCGGTCAAGCAATTAAGAAAACAAAACTAGGTTCTGATACCAATTGATAGTCCCAACCGGCGCTGAGAGGGAAGGGGTGAATCAACACCTCTAAAACTTTTTCTCTTTAATCCGGTGAAGTAAACTTAGAACAAAAAAGCAAGGCATATTTAAGCAAATAATAACAGTAAGTAAACAATCACATAGTGACACCAGATTTATCACGTGGAAACCCAGTTAGGGTGAAAACCACGGTGTGAGGAGAGCTCACAAATTTTGTACTCTTCTGGAGTACGCTCTGTTAAGAGCCTTCTTGGTTAAAGGATAAAAATGCACTTGTTAGATGCGACCCGGTCAAGGGATTTATTACAATAAGGCCGGTTAGTGCCTACCTTGTTAGAGGACTTTGAGCACCTTACGAGATACCACCCGGTTAAGGGATTTGATACAAGGGACCTGTTAGAGTCCACCCAAATACTGGGATTTAACTATTGTAGTTGCTAGAAAACAATAGAGATTGACCTTTTTACAATTGGCTTTGCATAGCCTGATAAGATCTCTATTTGTGCTCAGTTGAGAATCGTCATTGGTCACCACAGGTGTGTTCTCCACTACTGTTGTGCTTCTCTGCACACACTTCTTTCTCTACTTCTCTTTTTGATTTACCCTAGCTTCTTTTGAGCTTTTTAGGTTCACTCTTTTCTCTGGCAAAATGAAGGCAACTTCTATTTGCCTTGGACAGAAGAATATATAGAGTCCTGGCCCTAATTGTGCTCATTAAGCATGACCTAACTCTAGATCTTCATCGGATTCATTGCTCAGTGGAGTATGAGTTTATTGAGGAAACATTCGATGCATCCCCTTGCTTTATCTGACTAATGAAGAAAGCAGTAGTTGCGTGTCAAGCAACTTTCCTTCATAAGAGATAACGCTTTGTTTTAAAGTCACTGATCTCGGCTTTAAATCCTCCAGACTTGCCTCAATCCGATCGCCAGTTTTAAAGCCACTGATCTCGGCTTTAAAACCTCCAAACTCGCTTCAAACAGATCGCTAGTTTAACTCAAAGACTTCCAGATTTAGAGCAAAAATATCTCAGTCAAAGAGTTAGTTGGAACAGTTAGTCTGACTATGACTCCCTTGGTTCAAGACCAGAGTCATTAATATACTGGTTATGGTTGAGTTCAATTCTTCATGATGTGAATAGGTAAGAGTCCCTGTTCCTATCCCTTTCTTGGCTTACCGATCGCACCATCCTCGGATTGCTGTACCTTGCTTGGCTTACCGGTTACACCATCCTCGGTTGTATTGTTGACACCGGTTAGCTATTGCTTTGTCTGTACTTGTCTATATTGGTTGTAGCACGGTCCTCAGTTGATGCTGGAATCTTTTTTTCCTTTATTGTGTACATTGCCCGGTGACTAAGGCTTTGTATAGTGACCGGTGGTATTTGCATTCAGTCACAACTGTCTTGTATATTGACATCATTGGCCAAACCATCCCTCTTTCATATAGATCTCCTTGGTTTTGTAGATTTTATAGAGATGACAAGTCTCTATACCCTTTTTGCCAATCAATGACAACACTAGTACTGGTAGCAGGCTTACTGGTTATCATCACTTAATGCCAACAAAAACCTCTAACATGCAACCTAACGTGCAACTAAATATTTCTTATTAGCCCAACAGGATGAGAGGAAACCGCTCTAATACCACTGTGATGAGCCCTACTGGCTCAACCTTTAACCAATCCTGTAACTGCCTGAGTTTGATTTGTTTTTTTGAAAATCTATATATATATTGGAATTTGCAAATTATATACAATGCGTGAAATAAAATCAAACTCTTGCAAAATCTTGGCAGAGACTATCTTTTATTTAATCATTACATAATAACAAAGCTACAATTGCAATTATTGGAAACTGAAAATGGAATTACAGCATTAAAGAACCTATAGTGCAATGCAGCTTATTTAAATTTGTCTGTAACCCTTCAAAATAACCATACAATGCATACAAACTACTAGCCGCCCAACTTTAGGTTGGAAAGAAGCACCAAACATTGATCAATCTGCCCAAAAGGCTGAACGCCTAGCTGGGAAACCCATGTGGGCCAAGAATGCTGTACAGATGCCCTGAATATTCAATAAATTCAGTCACAAAATACTGTAATCAGCAGTAATAAGTCTTCTATAGATTTATCTCTGCTTTGGCCTTCAATTTCCCAAAACTTCAACCAATTTGCACAATCTGGACCTCTGAATGAAACCCACAGATAAGCAACAATTCAACTAGTCTTTCATAGTTTCAAAATTGCACATACATTAAAGAACTAATCCTCTTTAGTGCTGGAAATATCAGAAACCCTAGGTTTCATGCACACAACTTTAAGAACTTTCAATAACAAAAGAAAATAGTCAATAGCATAATGAATCGATTTTCACTTTGGCCCTTCTTATAATTCTTTCATGAGGTTTGATTCCCGAGGACTCTCCAATAAGTCACTTTAACGACTTAAATACATTTGCCTTTTGATGCACAATTGACTATATAATATAAAATTATATGCTTCTTGGTTTAGGCGCCCACTTATAATGATATATTTAATGCACATTAATCATTTCCTTGGCCCCTTTCACTTTGTAAACTTTATAAAGTTAATTAATAACTTTATAATATAACTATTAATAAATAATCATTAATGCTATTATAATTTTAATCTCATCAAATACTCATTATCTGTTTGTTCTGTGTGAACTTGGAGGTCAATCAAACTCTCCACTGCGCATCCAGCCGCCTTACTAAAAATAGTAAGGGTCCATCTCTATCAACCCTTGACTGACTATAAATAGTAAATACCTAAATACCTAATCAACAAAGATGCCAAGGGTCATCACTACAACTGAGGCCGGTTCAGATTTCTTGCCAAATAGAGAAATGCTGAATAAATGACTTACTATAAATAGTAAGTGTACCAAATTGACCCAAACATGAGCAATCCTAAACACTTCTGACCTTCAAAAGAGACTTGGCCCACTGAACTGCCAACTGGGACCCTCCAACCAACTGACTTAGCCTATGAGGGCCAATGATAGGCTAAACCAAATCACAAACCATGTCATCTGAAAAAGGGAACATTACACACTAGACGGACTAGAAATTGTTGGCTTGGTTTAAAGATCTTTTTGAATGGTAATGCACCTCGTGGGATTGAGAACATGGAGAGCTTTGTAGGTAACATTGTTGTTCTACAATGAGAGTGGCCCTTGCAAGGCAATCTCTAAGATTGGAGGGATGAGTCTATACGATCCTATTGCAATGCCTAAAGCTATCATGTTGATTGGGGGGCCTAGGCATTAGAAGGGATAGAGATTGCGAAAGGAAAATAAAGAAAAACAAAAGGCTCATGTTGGATAGATATCATCTTTACTAATTGAGTAGACCTTAACAGCACATGATTTAATAATCAATGAAGAGTAACATGCACACAATATGCAATGATGAAAAAAGGCTAGTTGAGAATCACTTGGGACAATATTTGTGTTTTAGTAAGCTCACCAGTATTTACAAGTGACATGCATATTCTTTTAGAAGCATTCATTGATGCTCACCCATATGGCAAAATGGGTGAAATTCAACCAATACATCAAGCTCAGAAGTGCAAGTGTACAAAGTGTCATTTGGTTTTAAATGGGCATGCAAGCTAGTATTTATAGATTATACTACCAAGCCCATAATGATTTTTCCAACCAGAGTATAGTGAGATTTGAAATTCACAAAGGAAAAGACCTCTCTGCAAATTCTGTGCCTTAATTTACCATCGATGGTAGGACATGGCTTCAAGATCTTTGGTAATTGGTTCATGAAGTTTGCCACCCAAAACTACTCTATTGCGAGCTTGGTAGGTGAAACTTGGCTGCCTTTCTGATGTATGGTCGTTAGCCAAGAATGTTCAACCATTTCCTTTTGGGAAATTCAAATTTTGTATGTGACCATTCCTGCCTTTACTACTCTAGTGCCCTTGACCTGCTTAGGGTGACATAGGGAAGCCATGGGTACCGAAAGTGTGTTGTCAAGATGCAAGGAGCATTTTATGTTGCAATGGCTGCTTGTCTTGTGGGCCATTGGATGAATCTATTGTTGGAGGATTGGACAATTTGCGCTCTTTTATGATATATACGTCTTTCACTTTTTGGGGAATCCTTGGGAGCAAACCATATGGCCCCAGCTAAGTCATGACATGAAATTAAACCAGCAATAGAAGTGTGTTCTGCTGACACTTATACAAAGTACTTTTATCCTCATAATATTGCCCACATTGCCATACATAATAATAGTACGGTTTTTGTGAAAATCATTTCATGCAAGCTGTTGGGTTAGATCTAACTTGGAGTATTGGATGGTCTGCAATTATCGGTACTTAGCAGTTTATGACAATTGCATCAACTTACACAAAATGTCAAAATAGATGAGAGTAGAAGCCCATGGATGTGTGGTATTTTTATTGATCAACTATCAAGGTGGGATGAAGACCTGCACGTAGTGAAGGATTCACTACATGCTTCTCTGGGATTTTCCCTTTGTAGAATTTTCTATCATATACTACCGTACTCTCAAGTTCCATTGACCTACTTTAGGTCACCCATGGACACTAATATAATTTCTTACAAGCTACCAAATATCACTGGAATTGTGACATTTCTGCTAATATACTGTCTTATTTGTTTATGTAATGAAAGCCTGTAATAGATCTTCAGTTTTCATTTTTGTTATTTACTTTACAGGTTATGGTGGAATATTAAGTTTTACTTCTAGTTTTACATATTAACAGTGTTAAATTTTATTTGTTACAGGTACAAGTGTCGATATCCTTAAGGTGGGTGGATATAAGTTGTCAGCACTTGAAATTGAAGCAATACTCTTAGAGGTATTGAGAATAAAAGAATGCATATGCTTCTTTAGCAAGATTATCTTGATGATTTATGTGTTATTTATTTTTGCTTTTTGCTTTGGTGTGTTTCTTATTTATTCAGGAAGACAATTAATTTATTTGAGCTTTTAGTTCTATGCATATTGTTAGCTAACAATAAAACTGGTTGTGGTTACCCAGCATTTGTACAAAAAAATATAAGCTCCCTAAAATGCACACCTCAAAGCCCAAAATTCAAAAGGCAATAAGAAAACCTATGTCATGCTCTTTAACAATGATCTCAGTTTTCCTTCTCTGTAAAAATACTCTTTTTGTTTGTCTTAAATACGATTAGATTTTAGAAATATTATTGTAGACATTTATTTCTATGCATATCCTAGATAATGGGTGTTGGACAGATGTGAGATGCTAAGAAAGAGTGCTTCAATTGTGTAGACTTGTCTGTTAAGATGGGATCTGAACTAAAACCCTTACATCTTAATATAGCAATGTGTGTGAAAAACTTGTGAAGTGATAAATGGAAAGACTTGGGAAGTGACTAATGGAAATTTATTAAAGATATCAGATTTCCACCGTCCATGATTCTGATTTTTGTGAAGTTTCTGGGTTAGATTGTGTAGATTTTTTTTTCCAATGTTTAGTATAACACTCCATGATCCATCACCAGGATTGTAGAGAGCCAAAGAGAGAATAAATTGATAAGTTGCAGAACAGGACCAGACTAAAAAGAAATGGGGAGGTGGCACAAGGATCAAGGTCAGGTAGAAATGACAAGGACATGATAGGAAATTAAAGATTAAATGTTATAAACAAGACCAAAGAATTTTAAAAATAGTAGCAAAACAAAGAATAAGATGTAACTGTGCATGAAAAAGCTAAAAACAGGTAGAACAGTTTGAGGGTTCAATGTGGAATTATATGTTTGAACTTCGAGAGCTATACTGATGCTAGAGAAATAACGTTGTTTTTATTTGAGAGTGTCATGATTTTTCTTACACCATGCAGTGTAGCCACTGCTATGAGCCAATCTAGATTAGAAACAGAATTTATCTTCAACAGATTGTTGCTAAGCAAAGTTGGGCTGTTATGTATATAGAGATTGTGCAAGGTAACACCACATAATATTTTCTAAGGGCTTGTAGGCATAAGTTATGAGCATGGAGAATCATAGTGATGGATGGACATTAGCCTTTGGTTAAAGATTTTGACTTTTATATAGTTTGTTGATTAATTAGTAAGCAACTAACTAATCTAGTCACTCTCTTCATTTGTAATGTAATTAGGTCTATTTTTTATCATTCAAAGCTTAAGAGTTGTTCATGAATAGGTTTAAGTCAAAAAAAATTCTGTATAGGTGGAACTGGAATGAGCTGGGCATATGTGAAAGTATGATAGACAGCATCAATATTTTAGCAAATTTAAGTTGTCATTAGTGAAGTTAGATGCAAACACCATTCCCACCGGTATAGGTACACCGGTAGATCACTCATATTACTTTATATGCACCGGTAGACTAAACAGAGGAGAGTAGATGCCCCGGTAGACTACACAGAGGAGATGCACCAGAAGACCGAACATAATACATAGTACTAGTCTTATATTGCATACAGGGATGGACCGGGTATAAGATTGATACCGATTGACTGCATATAAATCCACACCAGATTATACGGAGCATCCACCGTCTAGAACTAGAGTTTTCTTTTTAACAGGAGTTAGTTTTATTTCTACGCAGATGTTTCAAGGTAATCTCAAGATCATCTCGCAAAGCTTTTTGCTGCATGATTTATGAATGAGTTTACAGCCTGGAGGTTCTATGAGTTAGGTTTTAATAAGATTAATTTCTTATATATACAGGTCATAGGACTCAAAAGAGTTGTTGTTGATTATACAAAGCAGGAGAGAGATTTCTTCTGAGAAGAGCAACAGCCACAGAGGTGAAAGGCAAAAAGGATCAACAGCCAGGTAGAACAGTAAGGTCAACAGGTATGATCTAATCAAACAAAAAGTGTCAATTAAAATCATTGTTTTTATTCTCTAAAAGCATATTCAAATCCCTTTATTAGGGTGAACCGTAAAAGGTTCTTTGTATAAATCCTTTAACCGAGTAGCATCTTGTATAAATCCTTTAACCGGGTAGCATCTTAGTTGATGTTGAAAGTCTTTTAACAAGGCGGCTCCTAACAGAGTTAAGATCTTAACCCATCTTCTACCAAATCCCTTAACCAGGTAGCACTTTTGCAAGTGCTTTGTAAGCTCCTAACAGGGCGTCTTTACTACTGCAGTAGTGAAGTTCAGAGCTCTATCTCACCGTGGTTTTTTCTTTCTAACCGAGGGATTCCACGTATATATGATGTGTTGATCTGAGTATTTCTATTTCTGTTTGTGAATGATTATTTACATTCTAATTATCTTGCAAGAATTGTTATACAAGTTTTAAATTGCAATAGAAATAGTATTTACTGATTCACCCCCCCTCTCAGTAACCAGTTAGGAATAACAATTGGTATCAGAGTGCGGTTCTCCTAGATATAAAGCTTAACCGCTTTAGAAAAAGATCATGGAGGGTTATAGGTATCAGAAACAGCTTGAGGAAGTCAATGACATTACTGCCTCTCTGGAGAATAGGCTGAGAGGATCCCTTGCTAAAAGAAAGGAGCTGACTCTGCAGTTGAGTGAGAGCAATGAAACTATTGATGAACTCTCTGGGCAAAGTGGATCAGATGAAGCTGAAGAGGTAGTCTCTGAGCTCATGGAGAGGAACTAGATCCTAACCGATCAGATCTCCAACCTAAAGAGGGAGCAGGAAGATAATGCCCTAAGGATGACTAAACTAATTGAGAAAAAGAGGAAAGTTGAAGATGAAAGAAACATTGTAGTTAAGTCTTTAACAGCCTCTGAGAGAGCAAGGAATCTGGCAGAGGAAGTGGTAAGGGAAAGTGATCTTGTCATTCTGCAACTTCAAGAAGACATGCAAATAGTCACTCAAGAAAACGCCAACATGCAAAAGTGTTGGCATGATAGAGATGATGCATGCAAAAGGTGGGCAATAGAGTTGTATCAACTGAAGGAACAGATGAAAGAACTTGAAGAAAGGAATGAAACCCTAAGAAGATACAAGGAAAGCTCGGTCAAGCTTGATGAGCAACTCAAAGCTCAAAGAAAGCACAAAGATCCCATTGGACTTGGGTTCACCGGTCAAGACACCAAGGAAATTGGCGAGTCATCAGGAGCCAACAAAAGCAAGAAGAAAAAGAAGAAACCGGAAGAACAAAAAGGTAAAACGACTTTCAACACTCCTTGCAATCACTGTGGGAAACCGGGCCATAAAACTAGTAACTGCAGAAATGCACCGGTAAAGGCAACTAACAGTTACTGCAAAAACTATTGCAAGTATGGCGACAAGACTAATGAGTGCTGGTCTCGCCCCACAAGTGTGTCCAGTGGAAGCAGGGGAAGCTTCAAGGGCTATTGCTACACATGCAACAAGTTTGGACACAAAGCTGATGAATGCAGATCCAAGACTATGGCATTCAGATCCCCACCAAGACTGGTATTCTCCAAAAGAAACAAGAACCAGAGCACAACCAATTGTGCTAACTGTGCCATGCATAGTCTTAATGACTTTTGGTGTAAATCCATGGAAGGCAACTGGGTTAGTTTGTTACTCTTGCAACAAAGTTGGACACCTAGTTAAAGACTGCAGAAACTGGTCAATGAACAAAAGAAAAGGATCGGTCAAACCGATGGAGAAGACCTCGTCTTCCAATGAGAAGAACAACAAAGGAAAGGTGACCGAGAAAGAAGTCAAGCAGATTTGGTTCAAAAAGGAATCAAAGAGCTCCGCTGAGGAGAAGACAGAGGGAAGATCATCATCTGCTGATGGTGATATTTCTTCAACAAACTGAGCCTAAAATGGCTTAGAGGGAACTTGTAGCTCGTCTACTATTCTCGGTAGCACTGGTGAGCTACAAACTCACGTAGTCAGGAAGTATAACTAGACAGGTAAGTGTTGATCAACTGGGGTTTGTTCAAAAAGGAAAAAACCTCAATACCGGTTGGCGAAAAAGGAAAGAAAGGTTAGGTAAGGTAATTAATGCTGTAGCCATCATCGACCAGTTGGAAGTGCTAACTGCAACCATCGGTGAGGATCTGACTGATCTAGAAACAGTGGCAATTGACCACTACGCACAGAAAAGAGTAGAAATTTGTAACAAACAAGTTGCAAATATAAAGGCTATTCTGCTAAACAATGTAAAAGTTCTTCAACAATAGATTCAAGTTGCAAAAAATTTGTTAAGCAGAACTTCAAATTTTGAAAATTTCTTAACAGATTTAACTGACAAAGCTAAAAGGACTTTAGAAGACATAAAAACTTTGTCCAACCAATTTGACATCAAGACTAAAACGGCCACAACTTTCAGCAGAGAAATGGCTAGTCTTGCTCTAGTACTCAGAAAGACTACAGAAGAAGAGAACAAAAGAATTCAAGACATCGTTGGATTCTAGATGTTTTTGGCCCCAACACTTGATATCATGCACTAGATAGCTACCTCAATTGATGTTCTGATTAATGAACCGGACTACAAAACTGTAGATGATATGTAAAACATCATTGTCTCTCTCAAGGCTGCCCAACAAAACATTGAACATGTAACCGGTCAATGGGCACCGTTTCTACACTCTGCAAAGAACATATATAAGGATATCTTCACACAGCTTCAAATGTGAAGGAAGACAAAACCCTTTGTCTTATGGAGGCAAAAAGGGGAAGTTATTTGTAAAGAAAAGGAACAAGGAGAAGTTAATGAGAACCAGAGGACTCAGTCAGGGGAAGTTTCGGTCAGGAGCAGAGCATTCAATCAGGCAAGACTGCAAGGGCAGTAGGGTAGTATTCTATTTCACTGACCAAGGTTTAAACAACTATTGTATGAATGGCTTTGTTTTATGAATGGTTTTGTTTTTGACTGTTTTACCACCAATGACAAAGCGGAAGATTGTTAGCAATATAAGTTGTCATTAGTGTATTTCATCAAACCCATTCACACCGGTCGAAGATCACCGGTTGCTCGCATTACTTAGATGACACCGGTAGATAAAGCACATAGTATATGCACCGGTCAACTAAGTAGTTAGATAAACTGGTAGACTGAACCAAGTACTCAGTATCGGTCTTATTTAGCATCCAACGACAAACTGGTACCGATCCAACTGATAGAAAAATCCGGTCCAGTTTTTGTGGAACAGTTTGAGTTACAGTTTGAGTTAAGAGCCTGATTATGCGAGACATCCATTACTCTGATGTGAAGATAACCTTTCAATAGGAGTTAGCTTTAAATTCTACGGATGATCTCAAGATAAACTCTAGATCACAACGCACAGTTTTCTTGCGTTGCATATTTTATGGTCAAGTTTATTCCTCGACGATTCTGTGAATCAAGAGGATCACTCTTATATAAATATTAGTCATAGGACGCAAAGTATGTTGCTGTCGTTGATAAGTGGAAATTGCAGAGAGCAGAGGAAAGATATCTTCTGAGGAGTGCTACAGGCACAAAGGTGAAGCAAGAAAAGAAGATCAACAGCCAGGCAAACAAGGGAAGAGATCTATAGGTATGATTTAATCAGACAATCAGTGTCATCATAGATCACTACTTTTAAAAGGTATTACATCATATACAAATCCCTCTAATAGGGTGAACCTAATCGGTTCGATTGTATAAATCTCCTAACAGGGTAATATCTTTGTTGATGTTCAAAGTCCTATAACCAGGCAGCTCTTAATAGGGCTTAGATCCTAAATGATCTTTTGTAAAAATCCCTTAACCGGGTAGCACCTTAACCAGTGCTTTGTATGCTCCTAACAGGGCACCTTCGTTTAGAACTAGTGAAGTTGTGAGCTCTGTCTCATCGTGGTTTTTTCTCTCTAACCGAGGGTTTCCACGTACAAATACTTGAGTAGATCTGTGTAGTTCAGTTTATGCTTGTGAATGACTATTGACTTTCTACTTTGCATTCAAGAATCTATTTATAAGTTTTAAACTATGAGATTTAGTATTTTCTGATTCATGCCCCCCCCCCCTCTCAGTAACCGGTAAGGTAACATCCTATTTCATGTTGTCTATTGATATTTCTAGATCGTGTCCTATTCGTGTTGGTAGATTGCATTGGATTATGTGATCTAATTCAGTGATTTGCCTATAGTGTGTTGGTGTTCTTGGCGGACTTGATGAATAGCGTGTTGCGAAGATTTGTGGAGTGATCTATGGATCAAAGCATGTTCGTGGATGAAGGATTGGGTCCTAGTTATGTCTTTGTCGACATGTCTTGGATCACATCAAGGATTGTGTATTACTCTTTGTAAATGCTTTGTAATTAGATCCTTGGCCGACCTTGTTGTAATCTGTTGATGTAATGTATTTAAAGATGTAATCTTTGTTATTGCGAAAGAGAGAGTGAGTGGAATCTGAAATTAAGTTAGAACAGAGCTATACTTCATCGGAGTTGTATTGGCATATTAGAGATGCTATTAGTCAGTTCATAAATCAGTGGATTGTTGTCCATTTGGGGTTGTAGCTCTTGTTGTGATTTGGGTTGTTGCCCAAGGGTTTTTGCACTCAGTTGTATTTGAGAAGTGAGCTTTAGGAAGTGAGCCTGAATGCATATGCATTCCCCTATTGTACCTTTAACAATGTTATATGTTCTAGTACATCATCTAGTGGGTGTGATCTCCACCGTGGCTTTTCCTTTAACTGAGTATCTACGCAAAAATTCTGGTGTTATGTGTTCTTGTCATTGTGGTTCAGTTCTTTAATGTTCACATCAAGTAAGGAAGTAAGTATTAGATCACTAATTTAGGATGTGGAATTCATTAACTAATCCATGGAGAGATGCACGGATTCCAAGTTTGAGGACAACTTGAAATCCGATATTCTAAGGACAAAATGAACAGGTCTGAAAATAATCCATGGATTGGCCTCAATAACTTGTAAAAAATCATCACCTATCAATTCCATGAATTAGTTTGTGAATTGGGAACCAAAGTCATGATTTCATAAAACATCAAAATCACATTGTACTACCCATGCCAAGTCTGAAGACATACCTGCAATACACACCTTTCGAATGAATTTGAATGGCAAATTTGGTGCTTTGGATGCCCAAGGATCTAACGAAGACTCAGCACTATCAAACCATTGACTTGGTGAAGTTTAGAAATTATGGGCAATTTCTGAATTTATCAAAAATGGCACCTATTTTAGGTTGTCTGCAAACCTGGGTCTGCAACTTGTGATTTCAGACCTTTGAAAGGCTCAAAATGATCCTTAAAATAGTGCCAAAGATCTGCAATACATGAATGATCAAATTGTGGTCAAAGATCAAATTCAGATTTAGACAAAAAAAAATTGATTTTCAGAAGTTGTCCTCAGACATTTGCTGATAACTCACTCACCTTAGTCCTCCAATGTTTGAAATTGATTGCAAATGATGAGTTTTTGACCAAGGAATAAGCTGCAAATAAGATTGGGTGGATTTGGTCCTCAAATTATTTGATATGATTTTCTCTAAAAATCGCCCGTCAGAGAAATATGCAGATTTTGGTCTGCAAATGCCTCTGCTTCAGCCTTGGAATGGTTGCAAAATGTGTGTCATGTGATGAGGATCAGTGTGGAAACAATATGCTGGAAGTTTGGGCACTGACAAATTTTTGTGATTTTTCAAAAAACATCGTGCAACTCCAGGAAACCTGTAGATTGGGTCTGCATACACCTCACTTTAGCCTCCTTACTCCACCTTGGCCCCAACAACTTCAGAAATCATCTGCAATCATTTGCTAAATGGTTTAGTGGCTATTAAGGATCCTAAGATTCATCACCAAAATCGTCCAACATATGGAGTCTTAAGATTTTGCCCTGCAAATATCAATGCCTTCTTCCTTACCTTGTGTCTTCAACCTTCAGCCCTCTGCCACTTCAGACCTCCTATAGTGAAATCTTCCTCTCCATTCAATTTCTAGCCTTCTCAAGCTTTGCTTTAATTACTTAACTGCCAGCCTTTTTTGTATTTTCATTGCAGCTGCCATTGTCTTTTTAAAGGTGATTTAGCTTTGGATGCACTTCCCACAAGCAATGTGGGATTAAAAAATTCCCACCTTCTAGAAGCTTCCACCTTTTATTTAATTAATTTCCCATCATTTACTTATTTATTAATAAAAGAAACCTCTATGGGAAAATTGATCCATGTATGGATCCCCAAAATTTGACTAAGTCCACATTATTATTTGAAATATGCTATCCATGGATCAAAAGGGGATATCCACACTTTGTATTTACTCATCCCAAGTAGGGAAATTGACCAATGTATGGATAATATCCATTTTCCACACGAAAAAATTCATCTTTATTTGCTCTTAAAGGGGAAATTCGACCCATGTGTGGATAGGTGGTTTCCACACTTAGAATTTTTTTGCATCTTTAACCATCCTTGAAGGGGAAAAACAACTTGGGTCTGGACAAATCCACACTTCGCACTAAAAAATTTGACTATGTACAAACCATAAAGGGAATTTACCTTGCATTAGGACTCTTCATTCTCATCTTTTGTCTCTGGATTTCAGGTGGGGAAAAGTGACCCATGTTTGGATTTATTCCCAACACTTCGAAAAATTTCAAGAAAATTCCAATTTAAGTGGGGAATTTCATGCTCTGTCTAGATTTTAATCAAAATAAGTGGGGAGATTCATAGTAAATCTGTGTTTTGATCAAAATAAGTGGGGAAGTCATAGTAAGTCTAGATCTTGATCAAAACAAGTGGGGAAATTCATAGTAAGTCCGGATTTTGTGCATTTTTATAAAGAAAATTTGATTTTCCTTAGGATTTTGACATTCTAAGTATGAAAAATCAATTTCTATAAGGCTTTTAAGGCGATTGTGCATGAATATGCCTTTATAATGTATTTGGACTAATTAAGTAGCCAAAATTTTAATACACCTAGGATTTTATGTTCAACCCATTATAACTTGACCCCAAGTGACTTTAATTTCAATGGTCTCACTTTAAGATCGCAACTTGGCCACTTGGTTTCTTTGCCACCCCTCAGTCTTTTAAAGCTGTTAATTGCCAAATTTACCGCAAAAACTTAACTAACCTAACAACTACGATTGAAAAGAGGGGGTCCCCATTTGCAATGAGGTGATGGTGTGAAAAGGTCACAACAAGAGTCTACAACTTCTCGCTTGTCTCAGTTTATTTCTGATGGTAGCCAAGGTTAGTCGCTATAGCAGCTTGAGGTAAATCATGTTGGGGGGGGGGGGGGGGGAGAGGGGTCTGGTACACACTCATGAAGATTCAATTTCAAAGTACTCGCTCGCTCATAGTCATAACGTATCATTTTTCTGTTCCATGCCTTGCAAAACTGGAACCATACAGTTTTTTTATGTTTTCATTGTATAACAACTCAGATGTTTCTTGTCCATTGAGTTAGCCTTGATTGCTTTCCTAAGAATGGCAACCATATGGCTAGATAGTGAAAGTGTCACACTTTTTAAACATTTGTGAAACATGGAGGTCAAATTCTGCTTTCGGACTAAATGATTCACATTACTTCATGTGGTATGTATTCTATGCTCTCTGGTAAAGAAAAGGTGACAACTTGCATTTCCCGTTTGTTTCAGCATCCAGATGTGGTCGAGTGTTCCGTTTTGGGGATACCAGATACAGTCTATGGAGAAATCATATGTGCAGTAGTAGTTCCAAAAACTGAGGCACAAAGAATAGAAGCCAATTCAAAACCTGTTATTACCATTCAGGATGTCCACAAATGGGCCAAAGAAAGAATTGCTCCATACAAGGTTATCTGTTCTTTTCATCTTTCTATATATTGTTTCTTCTGTATTCTTTTCTTGTGTTTGAGATATTTTCTCCTGAATTACCACCAGCTAATGAAATAGTTTTTTTAGCTTTGTCTGATTGGATATGCATGCATATTGAAGCATGTGTCGATCGAAGTACATATGCAATGTGCATAATGACATATGAACCAGGATAACATAAGAAAAACATAAAACTATGCAATGCACATCAATTGTCTAACTAATGAGTATAATGAATTCTTTCCTCAAGTCTCAAATATTATTTTAGCATTGCAGATTCCTCAGACACTGCATGTATGGGAGTCATTACCTCGTAACGCCATGGGAAAAGTATGCCTTGATTTCTGTTCTCCTAGTGTTTGCTCTAGTTATTAATTCTATGACTGATTTCAGAAGCAAGACTTGTTTTTAAACTGGCTTATGAATTCGTCATTCCTAAATTGTATGCCAATACCTCAGGTGAATAAAAAGGAGCTAAAGGAATTATTACTAAGTTCATGACTTCTTTGGTAATGGTAAATTAGTCCATTTTCAGATAGTTTATTTTGGAAAATTTGGAAGCTCTAAAGTATTTGATGTTCAGGTCTAATTTGTTTTCTGTTCAATTGGATAGTAACGGAAGGTGATGGACACATTTTCTTGATCTGGCAGAGCCTTACAAAATTGCCTTTTGTTGGCAGGACACTTAGATTGTAAACAAAGATTGCGGAAGTCAATTGTATATAGAAATTATTAAGATGGTCTACTTCTTTCCATTTATTTCTTAATTAACACTTTCCTCAAAATGGCTGATGACAATATGCATTACTTCTGTATGTGTTTTGTTTTATTGATGAATGTTCAATTAAAGGCTGTTTAAAGAATGTTAACAGCCAGCAATTTTGTTTAGATTTTTAATATATTTTTTGTTTTCCTTGATGTAACCAGATCATTTCTAGTCTGTAATGTTGAATGTAAAAAGATTCATTTGAATCATAAATGTCATTTAATTATCTTAAATAATCAAACTGGAGCAATGCCAGTTCGGATATTCGTCTTGCTGGGAAGATAAATGAAAGAAAAATTATGGAGTGGACTGCATTTGTTAAAGCTATCCTCAAAAGTGTTGTCATGCTCTATATCATTATTTTGATCAAGAGCCATGATAACAGATGTATAAGTAACATATGAAGTGTTAACTACTACCTTCACTGTTGATGTAGAGTGGCCAAGCTTGCTGGGCACCAATTGTCAACAACTTTAAGAACTGTTGAAAGCTATGTCACTGTCTCATGGTGGACCAATCCTTGTAGACAAGTCAGAATCCCAATATCTCACAACATTTTGGTTTATTGGCTGTAGCCTTCTGATGTTTTAAGTGGTTTTGTGTAGATAATAATTTCAGTTTTAACAAATTTATACTATTCACACTTTAGGAACAAAATAGTTGACACTCTATAAACACTATTTTTCACAAGAAATCACTGTACTCCCGTTTAAGAAACATGAATGTTTTCATTTAGTCTCATATAATCTAACGTCATGTGTGGAGACCCTTCCTCCCTCATTGCCATTTTCCCATATAAATGCACATAAGGTCATGATGTATACTAGTATCATAAATAAATGAAAGTTCAAAATCACATATTATAATTCACCTTCATTTATTTAATGAGTATATGTTTCAAATGCTGATTCAAATGTAGAAAAGAAGCTCACGGCACATGATCAAATTTATTGCCTATCCCTGCTCTGCCCCTTCTAATTATTACTACCATCCTTGGCAGGCTTTCCTCTTGTCAATGTCAACTTGGTTATTATATTGGATCTGACCAAAACAGTTATCTGCAAAGTACATATCACCATAGCAATTTTATTAGAGAAGCTTCTTAGCCTCCATAGGAAAGCCTTTAATTAAATCAAGTGAATGCCTTTCAAACGCCTAATCTCATCTGACTGGATGCACAACATTCTCACAGCAATATAAATCTCAATGTTTATTTGTAAAAACAGTTGTGTCCATGAAGGAATTTATTGATTTGTCCCCGTTCATAGAGTTTAAGAAGGCCGTGGTTTCCATTGATCAATCCTTCATCTACTAGGAATACGTAAGAAATGTAATGGTGCACCAAAATGGGCAAAATCAAGCAATGTAAAATTTGGGATTCATAGAGAATGATTTGAGAAGGGCAATAAGTCGCTCACATTACTTGTTAGAAAGGATGATGTATACAATCTTAAAATGTAGAGTTGTCAAAAAAAGGATCAAAGTTATGGATGCTAAATGAAAAGGCCTTGATAGTGGCATATTAGGGCTCAAAATGTGAAATGGCTAGAGAATTGGAACCAATGACTATAGTTGAAACATCAATGATACAAAGATACATTATCATTGTATAAGGAAGAAAGAAACCTTTAGGTGTCTACTAATGAAAGTTGGGTTCTCCATGAACCATTAGGCTTCTACTTTTCATAACCCAACTAAATTTTGGAAAATTTTAGTATGGAACACAAGGAATGGTCAAATTGCACACTTATTCTAATTAGCTTCCTTGATTTTTTTATTACAAGTTGAGATGGAGTTTAATTCATATATATCTTTAAAATCTAGAAATAATAGATAAAAATTAGTTTAAAAATATGTTGACTAAAAATAAGAAACGGGTCCACTAAAAATGTTGAAAATAAATTTTTTAAAGTAGACAATGGTGACTTTTTAAATGAGTAAGTAATTGATCCTTATTAATTTGAGGTTTCAAATCACTCAGTGATAATCCTTTTTCTGATGATGAATCACTATGATTGGTTTGAAACGTCGAATGAAAAAGATGCATTTTTATCCAAAAAATAAAGTTTAAATTACATGCTATGGATTGTGGAAAATTGATACCAATAATGCATAAAGATGACTTTAGCATTAGTAGTTCTTCACCTTTTTTTAATGTTAATTAAGCAACAAATTAGGGTGTCAATCCTTTACAACCAAAAGCCCAAAAGCCCAATACATAAGCCAAAAATAGACCACTTACAACATTATACACGATATTAATAGATCACTTACAACACTACACGAGCCATTAATACGCCACTTAAATACTACAAACCACATCAAGAGTGGGTGGAACTTGTGCCCACAACTAGGGGAAGAGTTTGGGAAGAGGAGGAAGAAAGGCCTTTCTTTCATCAACTAACAAAAATCCAAGCAATACTATCATCTAGAACACCATTAGTAGGGGAAGCGTGAGGGAAAACCCCCATAGAGAGTTTGCCAGGAATTAGAAAGGAAAGGTGAGGAACATCCTCCACGAAAGGCTAGAGTTGAACAACAACAACATGTAGAGCGGATTGTATACATCGTGTGAGAGGTTCGTTCCCCAAGAGGGTCAATAGGGCATGAGGAGGACACACCGACAATGAGAGGATCATCAACACCCTAGGAGACATAATCATCATAATTTAGGGAGGGGTCATCAAAAGAAGAATTGGAAGCCTATTTAGTCAAGTGATCTCCATTAGCATCCTTTTGCCAAGTACTAATACCTTTATAATGTAAGATAAATATTTGTGGTCAAGTGACCAGTTGAGAAATATCATGATATCAAAAAGGGAGACCCTCATAATCCAATGATTGAGTCCATGATTTAGTCTCGAACCATGAGAACCACATCTTCATGAAGAGGTTGGATGTCAATATTGATCAAAATGCGTACAAATGTAAAAATGATCCATTAAGTGGTACCATCAACCATCAAGAAAAGGCAAATAGAGTTGCTAATGGCCTTGTAACAAGACTTCTTTGAAAATTGGAGGGGAAGATTGGGAAGTCCAACACATGTTGAACGCATAGTGAGTGGTTCAATAAGAGGGTCAAATGATGTTGTTCGAGGATTGATTGAAAAATATTTTACTCCCCAAACCCACAACATACTTAGCATCAAGTCTCAATATTCAAAAGAAGCAACAAAAAACCCTTAGCACAAAGAAAACGCCCAATCTTACCGAAAACTAAGGGCTTCCAAGAATCTAACACTTCAGAATGAAGATCCTAGAGAGAATGCAAAAGACTAAGGAATATGCACACCAAGCTACAATGTTGGTAGAATTTTGCATTTTCCATTGTATCTTAGTTGCACATTGCAATAGGGAAGTTTTAATGCAAATAATGAGGACAAGGTTTACCCTTGGGAGGAAGAGCAACAACAAATTTGATAACATGAGAAAATCTTTGACCACCAACAATAGAATGAAGTCTCAATGGGGGGCACAAACACCCATAATACCAAGCCCAAAAAGAAGTGTTAGAAGCATATCAACCAATAGTAGCAAAATAATCGAAAGGGCTAGGAGATTGAAACCCATCACATCCACAAAGGGAAAACCCGCAACAAAGGAACCAACAACCATCACGAGTAGAGGGGAAAGAAAACAAGCATCCCTAGTAGGCACAAATAGAGGTGCAACCATAGGTGTAGGTCCCCCAATTATTGAAATACCCATGCCAACAACCAAAACATAGGCCATTGCAAAATGTTGGGCGAGAGGAGTTGGGAGTGATTTTCAAATCCTTTTAACCTACAAAATTAAACTTCCTTTTTCCTCTTAGGAACTCACTTTTATTTTGTGTTGTCTTCGTATGAACTATTAGATTTTTTAGTTAATTGTATTTTTTCACCAGTCACAAAATATCACTATAAGATTTTATTATTCTACTAGATGTTGCAAAAGTTGTCTTAATCAAATGAGTGTTGTATATGTCGTTAATGCAACCACTGTGCTTCTTTATTAGATAGTGTATTTGTATTAAGCTTTTTTAAATTCCATGTAATCAATCCACATCCTAATCTAAACTAATGTCTTAATGCCTTTTTTCCATCATCTAATGATTTTTGCCCAATTTGTATTTAAATAAGCAAATACCTTGAATAATAGTTGATTCCATGATCCTTTATTCCTTTCAAATTCCTTAGTATCATTTTTAGTTTCCATAAGCTTACTCAATGTATTTTCAAATCAATGATATTGCAAACATAATATTTAGCCTTGTAACTATCAAATATATTAAATTTCTAGTAGAGCTTTTTTATTTTCTTTCATCTAGCGTAGGGGATCCATCTTTCAATCACTTGATATAGACAAAGTGAAAAGCTAGCAGCTTTGGACACAATATCAAACAAAATGCAACATGGAACACTAAAAATAAGAAATAGATAATGGAATAACAATAATTTGGTATTGAGATTCCACATTTTCGCTCCCGATGTCTACGTTAGACTGCGGTTCTTCCCGCCCACGCCCTTCAAATGCAAGTGATGGTGCACTGGTTGGTTTGGTGGGGGGTTCGTTGCGTTATGTTGCCTTTGCCGCCTAGGGATCTTCTTAAAAAGGATTTGGTCCGCAGACTTCTCCTATTGCATTTTGTGGAGTTTGCCTTGTGTTTGTTGTCATTTCTGAGCAGATTGCCTCAGCTTCCGCTAGGGTTTCAGGAGGGTGACCGCATTTTGTGGCTGTTGGGTGTGGGCCTTGCGGTGCCAAGGGGTCTTCTTCGCCTTTGGCTCCTTCCCCTCTGCTGGTTTTTGGGGTTGGGGGAGATGCTCCTCTTGCTACTCCCTCCTTTCCTCCGCCTTCTATTGAGGATTCTCTAAGGGCTCCTGGTCTACAGCCTCTCGTGGTGGAGTCTGTTGCCAAGATCGTTTCTAAGTCGCGCGTGTGTGGGAAAGATCCCAGGGTTGATGTTGGCATTGTTGGATTAGCATCTTCCATTGCCCTGCTTCCAGTGAGTAGCTCTCTTTCTGTTAAGTTCTCTTCTGAGGCTGAAGGGGACTTGGTGAACAACACTGAAATTTTTAAGGCTCATGGTTTGATATGCCATTTTTGGGGTTTTTGGCCAAGCCTCCCTCAACTGCATGATTGGGTATTTCATATATGGGAACCACTTTTATCTGACACTGTTCATATTTTTCCCATGGCTAAAGGGTTTTTTATAGCCAAGTTTGATAAGGCTGAGGATAGATTTAAGATCTTGTGTGATAATTTCTTTAGCTAGGAGGATGAAAAATTTATGCTTATGGTCAAGCCCTGGCACCTTGATTTTAATCCTTCCTTTGAAGTTTTCAGTAAGATCCCTATTTGGGTTAGGCTTCCTAACCTCCCCCTTCATCTTTGGCAAGACTCCGTTCTGGAGGAAGTGGGTGAGGCCTTGGGGGATTTCTTAGTGTTGGATAATGATTCTTTTAATATTTATCACTCCACCGGTGCCCGCCCTTTGGTTGATCTTGACACCTCAAAGGGTCTTCCAGCTGATATCAAAATTGAGTCATCCATGGGATCTTGGATCCAACAACTTGACTACGAAGGTATTCCTTTTAAGTGTCGCAAATGCTTTAAGATTGGTCACATTTCTGCTCAATGTGGATTGGATACTAAGAAGAAGAAATCTTCTCCCTCTTGGTGGAAGAACGCTTCCACCTAGCATTACACAGTCATGAAAAACTCCTCTCAGCTTGGGAAGGAGGTTGCTCTTGTAGGAGATCCGATGTCTTTTTTGGAGGTGGTTGGCTCGAGCCCCGTTGCTTCTACAAGGCCTTCTATGGTTGCTGGCCCTGATCATGATCGCCCTACTGCTGGTTTTTGGACCAGCTCCTTCTTTGTTGGATGTTGTTGGGCCCCCTATTGGCTGTTCTGCGGGTGTTGTTTTTGCTAGCCTTGCTGGTGTTTTGGTAGTTGCTAGTTCTGATTTTGTTGATCCTCTTTTAGTTAGTCCCTTGGTTGGGATTAAAACTGGCCCTTTAGTAGATGTTTCGCTGACTATTTCAACACCTCTATTGGATGTTGGCTCTTCATTCTTGGATTCGTTGTGCTGGCAGGATGAGGCTGTTAGAGTTGAAGAAGGCTGGATTTCAATAAAAGGTAAACACTCAAAGAGATCCTCCTCTTCTTTTGACATGACCCTTCAGTTCCATAAGAAGGGATCAAAAGTCTAGACCCCTTTCTTTTAGCTATTGGTCTCCTTTGGCTTATCTTGCGCAGCGCACTGGGGTTTTTTAGTTGGACTGTTTTCTTTGGCAGTGTTTTTCTGTGTGGTGTTTGGGGTGTCTGGTCTTTGGTTTGGCTGGACTGTTGTTATTATGGAACTCTTAATGTCCTATCTTAAGTTCCAGAGTTGTACAGAGTTTTGGGACCCCTTCAAAACTTGTATTTACTTTAATCAAAAATAATAATTCAGTATTTGATATCCCAAACATCAAATTACCCTCAATATAGATGTGCAATTACAAATAACTTAGAAATCTTTTTTTCATTGTCATGGCTTCTTTCTCTTCCATGCATAAGCTACAAATTGATTCAACTTATTCATTACACTTTTTTTATTAGATAAGCTTAGAAAGGCTCAGATTGCCCCCATTACATATCAAACATCAAGGCAAATAAAGAGAATCTCACAAAATATGAGATTAGGAAAAGAATTGGCAACTAGAAGGCTTTTGATCAGAGCCAATAAGACTTCTCTATACTAAAGACTTATGTTTCACAACGACCAAAAGAGGAGAGAAAGAAGAATTGTTTCTTCTCCCTATGGATAACAGTCCAAGCAATACCATTGTTTAGGCCTTCATTACAATGGGAAACAAGAGGTAACACAATCATTGGGGAATCAACAACATTCGATGAATGGTGACAAGGTGACAGAGTTTAAGACATGTATTAACCACAAGAGAAGACTAAATCTAACAGGAAGCAATTATAACAATAGGAGTTGAACTCGTAGTAGGAGGATGTATAACAGGGGCATTCAAAAATGAAGCAAGAGGAACCACAATAAGGGAAACATCGCTTGACAACGCCACGCCAGGAGAAAGACACTAATCAAAATCTTGGGAAGAGTTATCCTCTGACGAGGTAGGAACCTCGACAGTCAAGTGATCCCATAACTTGTTAAACTTATTTTGGCACATGATAGTCGCTCTTGATATTGCATTCAATGGTGTAGATTTAGGGTGTGGTGAAGAAAAAGAGGTTTAATCTATTGATGATAGATCATAACACACTTGTTTCCCTCATGATTCATTCTAGTAATACCATTTGTGACATGGACAATTAGTTATGATTTTTGTGACACTCTTTGGACCTTAATAAGATATTGTTGATCTACTATTATATTGGATAGATATGGTAATTTTGACGTGGTAGATATCCTTAATGATGGAATTTCAGTTATATTTTCCTTATCTTGAGTAGCTACACATGTTCTTGCAAATGTGATACTTATGGTATTTGGTATTTGAAATTTGTGAGAATCTGTTGATCTTAGTTTTTGCATGGGAGATGCAAAAATATTCCATAATGTTATACTCTTTGATCTCTATTTGGTATTAATACTACTATTGATAATTTTTTTTTGGTGGTAACGAATCCACAAAAATTCCCATCTCGTTATGTGGCCTTATTGAGGTTGCATGGTGATTGTTCAGAGTGCAAATTCTATAAGACTATTGAGTATTTCTTAAATTATTAGGGTTTTTATTTATTGTGCTATCCTCTACATCATACATTTGAGTCAATATTTTTTTAATTGAAGTTCAACTATATTAATTTTTAAAAATATTGGATTAGCACCACATTAATAATAATAATAATGACTTAGAAGAGTAAAATCTAGAGGTGCTACTCAATTGATTAAATCATTAGCTTTCAATTATAGAGATCCAAGTTTAAGCACCCAAAGTGATTCTAATATGAATGTCTATGTTTAAATCTAATGTTGATAACTAACCCTAAACCCTAAACATCGTTAGTTGTATAAACTAACCCTAAACGTTGAAAATACCAATCTACATTTTGATTGATGTGAAAATTAATATATCAATTAGTAGAGATCAATTGATATTTATAGGGTTTTGATTGTATCTTTAATTAAATTAAATTGATTCTAAGTTATAAGCCCTAAACATTAAATTTAGGGATTATAGATTAGCAATTAAAGGTTTTAGGTTTTAGAATAGGTCATAGGTTTTCTATTCTCAAATTTTATTGTTTAGTTTAGGGTTCTATTTTGAAAACTAAATTTATAATTATGAATTTTGTTTGTAAAATAAGTCATAAAACCATGTAAATGGGCAAGAAACCTACTAAGGAATGTAATAAATTAGCTCTCATGGGGGAGGAGGTTTAAAAAATTCTTTCCATGAGTTTCTTAATGCAAATATGTATTTTTATGTTCTTTTCCTTGTGTGAATAGAGAAGATAATAATTGTACAAGGAGAAAAAAAAAATAGTTGTCTTGAAAACATACTTATTATGAAATTGGTATGCATTTGTAATCTCGTTCCTAAACAAGTATCCATTCTTGTAAGGTTTTTCCACCCCACAAGACTTCCACTAAAAGTGGACTAAACCCCTAGTACGAGGGATCAAATGTTTCACCATCATACACTAGTCCTTTAGGGACTTGGGCAATGTGATACATAGTTATTTGAGGTACTATCATGTGAGAATAGTACATTTCACCCACCTCAATATACTTTTTTTAATTAGCCCGATAGTCCTCTAGATGGCACTTTATGTATGATGGTGGAATTCAATCATTCAAAAGAATTTCTTGGATTAATTTAATCTCTTATTTTGTATGGCATGTATTGAGAAAGATAAATTAATGCTTTCATTTTTAGAAATTTGATTGGTGGGACACGTATACCTCCTAATGGATATGTGGAAAGAAAGACCCTTCACTTTCTTTCCACACATCTTACGAACCTCTATTTCTTGTCTACATACCTCTTATATAGAAATGTGATCACCAACATAAGTTGGGAGTTTATATGGTGACCCTGAAAATCTTGTAATTCTACTATAAGTAAAGTTAGCAAAATATTAATTTGAATTCCCCAATTTTTAAATTACCCTATAGCTTCTAGAGATATCTTTTTTGCATCATCATTCTCAAACATTCATATAACCATGAATATGAAGGCATCATTCATCCTTTTGCAATGTGTGTTATTTTGTTTCATACCGAGTTAGAGATAATATTGATACATCAATTATCCAATTGAACCCATGAACAAGACCTATTCAAGCTCAAAAAGAATTCTCCATCTTTCTAAGAAATAGGGAAAGGATGAATTCATATAGAATTTCTTTGACTAAATATTTTCACATAGTTTCTTGTGGAGATATCATTGATGAGGGTAGACAATCAATAAAATCTTTCCTAAAAATGAGTTTAGAAATAAATTGAAGCATCCATGGATGAGCTTCTTTCAATATGTCAAGTCCAACCACCCTACATAAGAGAGTAGTTGCATCATTAATATTTTCTTGAAATTCATTAAGAAACATCTTAATTACAAACTCAGAGATTAAAGCACTAGGTTTAACTAATTAAGTTGTGCTTATAATATCAATGCAATTATTAGCATTTTAGATGGGTCACACTCTTGCTAATTTTTATGGATTAGTTTATGGACTCCCTATTATTAGTAGAAAACATATGGAATAACCGAAATAGTTTTGATTAAGGAAACTAGGTTTTGAAGGGGCCTTGAAACCCTATACAAAATGATCAAAAAACATATTCAAAGCAGCACTCTAAAATGAAATAGATCAAGACCACAATGAGGGTTTTACAATAGGCTCCCAAAACCTGGAGAAAAAAGGTACCAGAAGAAGGAATCTGGAACCCAAACAAGAAAAGCCATTGCACAAAAAGATTAATTCAGCAAGAACCAGGAGCCTTGAAACTTCTCGTGGATAACAAAATAAATCCTACCAGCTATGGTCCAGCGTCCCGCAAAGAAAAGCTCAAGAGAAGTTATGTCTTCCCCTTCTGGGAATGAAGGGACATATTGAAAGAGGCCAGAAGTTTAGATTTCTTTTTCCTTTGACAAAAGTCCACCCATCTTCCGCTTTCTTAGCCATATCCTGCCAAGAAAGCGAATCAAGAACCAAGACACCCAAATTTGGAAAGTCAAGAGATTGTCCTAGGACAGGGCCACACGTTTTCAAAGAAGCTGATTCGAGAGAAGAATCAGTAGCAACCATTCCAGAGTAGGCCAACAAAGAATTGTCAATAGGAAGAGCATAAACCTCACAACCAATAGAGGTTTGAATAACCGGGGAAGAGCCAACAACAATCCCAAGAGGCACAATGGCCTCAACAGTCTCTTGAGAAGAAGAAACAACTTGAGAAAAGCTTTTGATAGACGAGTCCTTTTAAAAAAAAAATGTTAAATTAAATAATACCACACATTGTTAAGGTGAAAGTATTTACTAAGTTTGATATAGAGGAAGATGACGTTATTAAAAAAAAAACAATTTCTAAAGGCGACTAGGTAAAGTTGATAGAAAGATTGAGGGAAATCATGACAAGCGAAGTTCGCCTTGACAATGTCCCTCAGTTGTGTCTAACTTCCAGGTTCGATCATGGTGTCTACTCTTAGTGAGGTTCAATATTACACTCAAATGATGATGGAACTAGCATATTACCTACTCTTTGTCCATTCATCCAAAATATTATTGCTTCCTTTATCATATTTCATAATACTATCTACTTTTAGGGCTCCTTCTAATGGATGAGTATTATGGGTTAATTTATAGAAAATTACGAGTTAAATTGTAATCTAATTTTATGATCAATGAAACTTGTTTAGCTATTATTTAGCTAAATAGATTTCTTTGATATACTATCACAATGCTCTAATAAATGAATCCTAACGACTCATGGTAGTATAGCATTGGCATTAGGTTCTATTATTCGGTATTAGTATAGCTAAATTATAAGTTGGTTACTACCACGAATGAACTTAAATGTTAGGTTAACTTTGGTTGCAACTTTGCTGCTAGATATAATCCCTTGATTAAAACAAATTCAACTAGTAACCTTTGTCACCAATGTTTGTAAAGAAACATTATTTCAAACTAATTTACGAACTTTTATTTTGCAACAGTCAAGTTGACCCTCACCCTCTTAGTTTCAACCTTTCGTCTTAGTCTATTGTTAACCTATTAAACCTAAGACTTATTATCCTTTCAAAAAAAATAAATTCACAAATTCTTTTAAGTCCCCGCGAGGATTGCTGCTGGGTGGGCCCGCGCTGCCTAGCTAGTGCGGTACCCTGCCCTAGGCAGTGTACCGCGCTGCCTAGGTAGCGTGGTGCCCTGCCTAGCGCAGGGCCCCCGCGCTACTTAGTGCAGTGCGATAGGGGCATGGGGGGTAAAAAACCCCCCTTAATAAATTATATTTTATTTTATTTTTTTAAAAAGTTATTTTCATTTTTTTTAAAAAATTATTTATTTTTATATTATATGTATAATTTATATTATTTAATATTAATAATGCTAATTAATATAAATAATATTTATTAATTTATTTATTATTTATATTAATTAATATATATTATATTTATTAATTTATATTTATTATTTAATAATTATGTTAATTAATATATAATATTAATTAATATAATTATTATTTAATAACTGGATTAGTTAGATTTGTTATTAAAAAAATTATATTAATTAGATGGCATTAATTAAAATAATTGTTATTAATGTTTAACTTATTTATTTTATGGTTGACAATTATATTGATTAAGTATTAGTAATTAATATAAATTACTATTATTTAATAATTAATTTATTTACCTTGCTAATTGATAATTATATTAATTACTATTAATTGATATAATTATTATTTAAATTATGTTTTTATTTAAACTGTCAAGGGAGGATGGTAAGTTTCTAATGGATGAGTATTACGGGTTAATTTATAGAAAATTACAAGTTAAATTGTAATCTAATTTTATGATCAATGAAACTTGTTTAGCTATTATTTAGCTAAATAGATTTCTTTGATATACTATCACAATGCTCTAATAAATGAATCCTAACGACTCATGGTAGTATAGCATTGGCATTAGGTTCTATTATTCGGTATTAGTATAGCTAAAATTATAAGTTGGTTACTACCATGAATGAACTTAAATGTTAGGTTAACTTTGGTTGCAACTTTGCTGCTAGATATAATCCCTTGATTAAAACAAATTCAACTAGTAACCTTTGTCACCAACGTTTGTAAAGAAACATTGTTTCAAACTATTTTACGAACTTTCATTTTGCAACAATCAAGTTGACCCTCACCCTCTCAGTTTCAACCTTTCGTCTTAGTCAACTGTTAACCTATTAAACCTGAGACTTATTATCCTTTCAAAAAAGAAAAGTTGGTGTGTTTTTGAGTGAAAAATTATGGGCATGACACTCACAATAGAGTAATGTTGGGAGGAGACTCCCTTCCACCAAGAAGTGGGTTTTTTAACCTTTTCTAATCTACAATGATCCGCTAAGTGACCAGTTTTAAAACATCTCCTGCATCTGAAGGGGGGTCCTTCATAATCCAAGGATTGGATTCAGAATCCTTTAGGATGCTTCAACATAATCTTTTCCGGAAGACCCTTGGAAGAATCCAAATCAACCAGAATCCTAGCATAAGTGGAATGAAGAATATCAATAGATTCCTCATCCACCATCAGAAAATCCCCAAGAGCCTCCCCCATAGCCTCAAGTAGAGAGTCTACCCAAAAATGAAGAGGGAGGTTGGGAAGCCTCACCCAAGTAGGAACCTTGGAGAAAGTCTCAGAAGAGGTATCAAAGTCAGGATGCCAAGGCTTCATCATGAGCATGAACCGGGCATCCCAACTAAAAAAATTATCACATAGTATTAGTTTCCTATCAACAAGATTCTCAAACTTAGCTATGAAAAAAACCCCTTGCCAAAGGGAAAATGCGAATAGGATCAGAAATGATAGGATCCCATTTGCAAGTGATCCAAGCATGCAGATCTGGAAGACTCGGTCATAAGCCCTTAAACTTGCAGATAAGACCATGATCCAAGAAAACAAAGGATGTTCCTTCAATGTCTTTCACAACCTCGTCATCTAGAGAGAGGATTAGAGGGTTAGAGACACGGAAAGGGACAACACCCCTATGACCGGAGGTGGCAGACTTGAGTAGAGAGGAGCCCCCAGGAATGGTTGAATGTTCCCCAACAATCACCATAGGAACAGAGACACCAGGGGAGCCGACATCCCCAGCCGCTAGCAAAGAACCTGTCTACCTTACTCGACTAGAAGGAGGGAGGGGAGAGGCCTTAGTGGACGCAGTGTGAGCAGGCTGTAAGGAAACACCCTCCACACACCCCTCAAAAGCCAGAGCTGCAAAGTGGTTGTAGGAGGGAAGAAGTACAATGACAACATGAGCCCTAGATGCGGCTGCAGGGGACACGGCTAGAGAAAGCACTACTACATTTGGGGCCAAATTTCGATGGAAACTATCGATGGATAATTTTTTTTTATGAATTTTGGTTTTTTTTTGTAATAGTCCCCAATGGTGTTGGAATTCTGATGGGTTTTAAATAGACCATTAGAATTTTGATAGTTTCGGGGTATGCATGAAAAAAAAAGTGAAACAGCCAAATCATTTTTATTTTGATTGCCCGTGAAGACAGTTTTAGGAGCGGGATGAAGTGATTGATGAAGACCATTTTTATTTTGATTTCCCGTGAAGAGAGTTTTAGGAGTGGGATGAAGTGATTGACGAAGATAGTTTTATACCCTTGACATATTTTGAGGTATGTGATTATTGAGCCCCCAAAAATCAGCATTGCAATCATCCATACTCTCAATGCTTTGGCTTCCCCCTTTTCACCGTTATTTTGGCTTCTCCTCCTAGTTGTGTCAGGTCTATTTCTTTCAATGTGACAGGCGAGAACAAGTAAACTGCCACATTCATCCCATTCTCTAACATGGGATGAATGCGGCAGTTTACTTGTTCACGCCTGTCACATTGAAAGAATGAAATAATTTAGGCACTGAGCGCTAAAATTAGGGCATGCTTATAAAAAGTTTTGATTTACTAAATGGTAAAAGAAAAAAAAGGATTTCATTCTTTTGTTATATGTAAAGTTTACTTGTTCTCACCTGTCACATTGAAATAATGAAATAATTTATGCCCTGAGTGCCTAAATTTGGGCATGCTTATGAAAAGTTATATATTCAACTAGTGACAGTTCCTCAAAAGCTTCTAATCATTGAATATATTTTCTATTTCAAAAGAAAACATCATCACATAACAACACCACTTGACTCACATAAAATAGCCTGACTATAACTGAGCATAACTTCCCGAGAAACACAAAATCTTTCTTTAATAATTTAAAGATCATGCTCAAGTTTATCCACACTATGCTGGTCACTATCATATTCACCATCATATTCATATAGAATGTTACAAAAAATGGACAATTCTAATATGTCAATTTCATCAACAAACTGATTTTTATCATAGGGTAATGATCTGTCATCATCTAAAGATACTTCATCATCAAAATGAGGCTTTTTAAAGCTTGGAAATATTCTCTGAAATCTCTATAGCATGGGATCCCCTGATCGTCCTCTACCTTATCAATATATAAAAGATGCTTAATAACACAAAATTTATCAACAAACATACTTAAATGATAATTTACCAACTAATCTTTATTTACTATTTCTTGACACAATGCATTGTTTAATTTATTGAATTGTATTCAATTGAAAAAACAATATCTCTACTCTAATCCTAAAATAAATTCTCATGTATGCCAAACTCCATTAGTTCATTATCGTTATCTTTGGATTACAATTTATCAACTGTGATCTCAACATCCTCTCCATATTTAGGAAATAGAAATGATAAAAATTAGGA
This sequence comes from Chamaecyparis obtusa, assembly GCA_027943335.1. Taxonomy (NCBI): domain Eukaryota; kingdom Viridiplantae; phylum Streptophyta; class Pinopsida; order Cupressales; family Cupressaceae; genus Chamaecyparis; species Chamaecyparis obtusa. The sequence goes on from BSBK01006069.1 coordinate 834,069, forward strand.
TCATGTACTATATCATTGACATTAGGGGAAAAGAAAAATTGAGAATTTTCAATACTTATAGGAGTACCCATAGACTCACAATAATTGGAATTATTAGTGGTCATAGCTTCACATTTTTCATATACATAACCATCATTTGAACACTTCCCATCCCAAAGTGAACTATTTATCTCAATATTATCAACATCCTTGCATTCTTCACTTGATTCTGCACCCTATAAGTCTATCTCATTATTTATGATATTGAGTCAACCTCATTTTTGAAGAGATAAATCATTGATTTATCATTTAATTCCTAGATGAATATCATTTCATCAGCCAAAACTTGTTGTAATTGAGGAACATATTGACTAAAAATTAAGGTTTCTATATGACCAGGAGTAACAAGTTGACAGTTACATGAACTATTATTTGAACAATCATGTGCATTATATATAGATAATTATTTCATTTTATATTTTTCTTCAGATATAAAATTTTATTTTGAATTTCATTTGGCCTAGTTGTGTTCACTATATTAGTACATGATTCAATTGTTACTTCTAGGATAGTTTTATGAGAAGTGTGAGGTGAGAGAATTTTTGAGACACTGGGGTGGTACGTATCATAACATTCATCCATAAACCCAGGGTGAAACATTCTCCAACACATGATTCTTTTATATCAAGCTTGAGCCTTCCAAACATCTCATACGTGGATACCATCTCAATATTTATTGCAATATTGAGGGCTTCATGAAAAATCATTGGGTTTTCATTCCTTAAACTATAGCTCATTTTCTTGCTAAGTGCACCGAGGTACATGACTAATTTCATTACATATTGAGGTATATAGTTTTGATATATTTTCCTTAGTCCCTTCATTAATATTTAGTTAAACTCAAGAACTAATTGATCATCTGAGATGATAATATTCATGAACTCGCTAATGACCAAACCTTGAGATAGGTTTTTACTAAATTACTCATTAAAAGAAACCTTGAGTTCATCCCAAGTATTTATGGAAATGGTAAAAACCTTTGTAACTACTCTTTAGCCTCTTCTTATAGGAATTTCACAAACAACTTCATTACTACATCCTCACACAAAATTTCATAATCATCTAATAGACCATTGAACCTCGATAGGTGTTTGTTTGCTAATTTAGACTTTGAAGCGCTGAATTTTGGAATCAATTCTCTAATTTTAGTTGGTATGGTATTTGGGTAGCCATAAATAACCTCAAAGATTATGGGTCCGTATCAAGCAATGAAGAATCACATGTGATGCATTTTTCCACAAAATTTTCAATTTCAATGTTCATGCACTTTGTATAGATAGGTGCATCTTTTATCCATAACATAAAATGTACATGTTCATTTCCTCGATTCTGAAATTTTGTGATAAAAAAATAGCCTAAGAGTTGATCATTTTTTAGCATCATATTCAAAATGCATTGACCCTAGAGTAGAAGTAGTGACTACAAAGTAATGATTTTTTTTCTAATTTCAAATTCTAGGTCTCTATCCTCTATATTGTCAAAATACTTGACTTCTTGGGCCTATTCGATATATGTAATAAGGCCTTGCATAATGGCTCCCAAAAATGTTCTTCACTTGTCAATGTTACAAAAAAGGTTGGAGGTCGCTATTGTCTTATCATTACAAATATGTTATTTTTTGTGTTCTCTAAATAATATGGAGATATGAAAATACTTCTCAAAGATCTAAGGCCCAATGAACATCTTAGTATTTTCGATAGATTTACATAGGAGCATGCACATCCTTAACAACTAACTTTCTACCTTTTAACTCAAATTTTCTTATGCAAATCCATGCAAACAAAGGTATTTGTTGAATAATGGTTTTAATTTCTTTAAAGAAAACATTTGTTATGTGCATTGAAAATTCATTATTTTTATGTATGAGCTCCCCTTTTTTTTGGTATGATAATTTCTTTGTAACATCAATTGGCTGAGGAGATCCATAGAATATAGTTTAGAAGTTCATCTCTTCTAAATAAGTGTCTTGAAAAAAACCTAGAGGCTTAAAGTCTTTCGATGGGAAAATTCCAATATTATTTGTATCAAAATATTTGATTATATTTGATTCATTAAACCAATAAATAAGTGATTTGGTTATTAGTTCTTCGTCATGTTCAGACATGTCATCATCTATGTATGTTTTTAATTCAATATTTGCATGTATCTTTTTTTCGTTCTTTAAAAGAAGAGTTTCCTAATCTTTATTTATGGAGACACTTTCTAAACCAATTGGTGATTGATTCACCATCCATACAACATGGTAATACTATTTGGATCATAAAAATACCATGTCCTTCAGGCCAAACTCCCACTACTGTATTGTACCTAGCAAATTCACTAGGTTACCTTCACTGTCCTGTGAAGATTAGTCAAATTTGCACTTGTTCCTACATTTAATAAGTTAAAAGGTTATCATACATGTTAGATTTATTCATCCCATGAATTCTGGGCCCTTAGAGTTCATGGGATGGTTGCATCTTCAAAGAAAACTCAGACTGTTACTGGAAAAGTCTATTAATCCAGACTGTGAATCAATGCCAGGTGTGTAAGCTCTTCAAACAGGATATATTTTAAGTAGTAGAGATTGAAAATGGATAAAAAAAAAACTCCTAATGCATCTCTAACACTTCTACAAAGATCTCATATAAATGAAATACAAATTCAACACCAATATTGCAAACAAATGTAACTTTCTTTGTTATTATCTGTTCAGCCCGTACACACTAGGTCTATCATACCCGTACTAAGGGTTTTGATTACAAATAGGAATCATAATCTCAACTTCCCCAACCTCTCCTGATCAGTTAGAGGGATTAGTTGAGTGTTTAGATATCAAAATCCTAGTTACTTCCCTCCTAAATGGCTACTAGTCATTGTATTTTAAATATTTGAAAACTTAAACTATGAAAATGCTTTAAAAACCTTATTAATAGGAATTTTAAGAACTCCAAAGGTTTCCAAACACCTAGGAGACTTAATTGCTTCATTCCTATAATCCTAACTACCCTAAGACACCCTTGGACACTAATGGTCCATATTACATCCAAATGACCCTTACAAATTTATAATTGAAGTCCACACATTTGAAGGCCATTTCATGGAATTAAAACATTATAGGTGCCAACACATGATAATTAATGTGATTTACATATTTTAGAATCCCTTTGACCTCCTTTTCCCTTTGATCCTGATTAGGTGTCTTCAATGTCTTGAATGTCTTTATAGCTTTCTTGTTGATCCTTGGTGCCCCTGCACCATACTCCCCACTAGCAATGAAACTCTTGTCCCAAGAGTTACTGGTCTTGAATGACCTTCAATATGTAGGGGTGAAGTAATTCCCCAATGTAATCTCCCTTCTCCTAGAAGACCCTGAATTCAAACACAATTTTTAAAAAGAAAATCAAGGGAAAATGAAGTCCCAGTAGGGGACATTACAAAAAAATCAAGCTCCAAACCACAACCAAGAAAAACAAAATAGATCAAATGAAGAGCTTTCAGAAGTGTCACCCCCATTAGGATAGTGGGAATGGGAGAAATACAATGAAAGAGGCCATCAAGATATATTATGTGACCATGGCCAATACCCAATACAATAAATATATTTGTTTATGTGGAGATTAATTTTGTATCTTAAGAAAGAGGTTCAATATTTGTCAACTTGTTAAAAAGTTTTTAGGAACTCTGATTCACCCCCTCTCAGAGTTCATTCACTTCCAACATTTGTTTCATTAAAAGAATGAAAGCTTTTTGTTCAAATAGCTTCCATCATACTTGATTTCATAAATTACAGATTATAATCAAACATGAGGTGGTTTATTCTACTCTCCCTATCTTCCTCAATTGTAGTGATGTTTTTATGATAATATCTTTAGGGATAAAAGTCCAATCCTTTTGTGGATGTTGACCTCCACTTAAGGTCTTTATAGACATATATGTATTTAATGATAATAATGAAACTGTTTAGGATACATGTCTGTAGCTTAGATGTGATTTCCCCCATGATTGGAAATCCTTGTTTTGCTGGTGTGATTATTTATCAATGATTGGATAGTTTAGTCTGAATTTCCCAAGGAAAGGGATTGGTCTACATGATATTGTTCTCATGAACAGATCTCTAAATATATCAAATTATTATCAATGATGGTTGCATGAGATGAAGGTTGAATTTAAGAGTCTTACAATGTTGAGTTACCTTTGGATCTCAAGTTTTTGATACTCCTATGATGATCTTTCTCAACAAGTATTTTATTCTATTGTTGTTTTCTGAATAACATATTGGGTAAATACAAAATTGTGTACTTCTACAAGACAGTCAACACAAAATTGAAGCATCAAACAAGACTTGATCAAGTTGTAGGTGGAACGTGCACTCAAATGGTAAGTAATTTAGAATAACAAAATAAGTAATCTATTGTGTCTATATTTTGTTATTTTCTGAGATTACATCCATGTTCTATATTCACAGAATGGTTGAAAATTGAAATTTACAATTCGATAAAAGTAATAACGGGTGTTTTTCCCTACACCCTCAATCAACAACTTGCCTCCATTTGTGGTCTCAAGTTGCCTTCATTTGTTGTTCCCTGGACCCTCAAAAAGTGTTAGATAGGCATATTTGTCATTTTAAGATCAATATAGAGGCCCCCTTTTTTATGCATGTACGCACATACACACAACATATACAACCTTCACCATGCAAATTTTCCTAAGCACTATTGGGACCTTACCCTGCAACAAATGTATTATTGTGAAAATCATCGCAAGTCCATTTGTTGTTGGGTCTAGCTACCAGGAGTGCTTGGTCAAATTTGATGCACTTCTGATATATTTTGTGTATAATATATATGATATTTTATTTTGATTTACAAACTACTATATTATTTGAATATCTTTCTTTCTTGCCATAATAGGAAAGAGTTTGAGGTGGAAGACTACAATAACATAAGTATTTCAATTTGGTATACTATACTAAAAAATCATTTCATAACTAACTTTTCAATTTCTAGATATAATTAGGTTATAGATAATCTAAGTGAAGAAGGATCATGTTAGGCAATCCAAGTGAAGCACATGATGGGGATACAATCAATAGATTGTGGTCTAACTTGAAACAAAAGGCGATGGAAAATGTTATTGTCCTTGCAATATTTGTAAGGGGTTAAACACTACAAGATTGCTAATCAAAATAGCTAAGAGACATTGTAGGGATAATGGTCACATTGAAGGGAGGTTTGATTATCATCAATTGATAAGTTTTTCATTATATTTATTTAACAATTAATATATATATGAAATACACTTGATGATGAGATCATTATCATGGTTTATTTGTGTTCATCATTTTTATATAGGTCAACCTCCGCAGGGGAGTATGTGATATGGACCATGGAGGTGTGAATATGGAGAATATGGCTTTGGAAGTGGAGGATCATGGAGGTGTGAATATTGAAGCTAAATATTATGATCCCATGGAAGATGACGGTCATGCGCCAGATAACACATTTGAAGATGATGGTACTAATACATTGATCCATGACACATTTGGTACTAGCATAACTGATGATGATCATTAGAATGATGTTGATGGCATCCATGATATACCTCTATTTGAGAAGGCAAACACAATCCTTTACGAAGGCTCCAAAACAACTCTTCTCTCTGCTATATTGTTGTTTTTATTGAATTTGAAGGTTATGAATGGTTTATCCAACATAAAAATGTCACGTATGCTAAGGTATGTCATATATGTCATTATAGTAATTAAAGGGTGAAACATGTACCACAAATATTGTTAATATTAATTTTTTAAATTTTTTTTTCAGATTGATAGGTGAGTTTTTGTTACCACCATCAAATATTCTCCCTCGCTCATACCAATAATTATGTGCCACTATGAAAGATATTGGAATAGAGTATCAAGCAATAGATGTCTATCCCAATGATCATATTATTTATCATAAAGAACATGAATTTGCAATAGAATACCCTGAATGTCATATGAGTAGATAACGAACAGATCACATAAAAAAAAAAGGTGCCTCACAACGTTCTTGGTTACATCCTCATTATACCATGTTTGCAAAGATTTTTTAGGTGTAGTAGCTTGGCACAATTTATGCATTACCTTGCACGCAATAGGAGTCAAGATGACATTATTCAAATGCCTACAGATGGTTATGCATTTAAGGACATAGAGGAAAAGTGGCCGCACTTTATCGAAGAACCTCAAAATCTCAAGCTTTCATTGGCAGTGGACGGTGTCAATCCATTTGGAGAGCTAAGATCTGTTTACTCTATTTGGCTTGTTTTTGTCATCAACAATAACATTCCTCCTTGGATGTCAATAAAGAGGGAGCACATTATGTTGGCAATTATTGTTCTAGGTATTTGATCATTTTAATAGTTATCTACATGTAATTATAAATCTTATAGTAAAATGGTCACAGTAATTATGTAATATTGTTGTTCATTCAACTAGGTAAATACCAAGTTAAAGATATGAATGTATATATTGAGCCTCTTATCGATGAGTTGTTGGAGTTATGGAATGGTGTCACTATGTATGACATCTCTAGACCAATAGGACATAGACAATTTCAATTCCATGCGACGCTTGTATGGACAATACATGATGCCCCAGTGCTAACACATTTTTTTGGTATGTTATGGTGAATTCAAGTTGCACATGATAATTCTAAATATAAAAATTAACATATTTAATCCAATTGTATCATTATCTTGTAGGTCTTCAGAGAAAGAGAAAATTTGCATGTCTAGTTTGTGGTCCAAAGATGAAATCTCATCATTCAAAAAGCTTAGGAAAGTAGGTGTTTGATGAGCATAGACACTTTCTCTACAAAAATCATAAGTATCGAACTACCGAAAAATATATTTTCAATGGGAAAGAAGAGACTACATCTAAGCCACAGAGAATGACACCTCGCCTATGGAAGTTGAAATATAATAGAATTAATCATCAAGGTAGTACCATTCTACCTAATGGTTTATGTTTGGAATTTGTATATTTATATTGTGTTTTTTTTGTTGATTATGTGATTGATGATCATGAATGTCGTCAAGGAAATACTACTGAGCACCTTCCAAAGGGACTAAAAAGTTATCCCAGACAATTTAGTAGGTTGCCCTACTACGAGCAGTTGCAAATTGTGCATTTGTTTGATACTATGCATATTGGAAAGAATGTAACAAAGACATTGTGGAAGATATTGGATGGAAGACATGACAAATAAAAAATTGTCAAAATTTGTAGCGATATTCATGAATCCAATCAAAACTTGTGATTCTAGGATAAGTGCAGTCTTTTAGGTGACTAATATTTCATCTAGAAATGACTTACATCCTCGAGAGTCTAAAAATTGATACTATGACATTTTGGATGATATACTTGACTATGACTTTAATTCCTTTAGATTAGTTCTCTTTGTCGTTAGATGGTACAGACTACAACTTAATAAAAATGATCTCGATAGAACTGTTATTGAACATGACAATGGATTCCAATGATTAATACAAGGTGGTTTGAGCCAGTTGGTGATGAGCCCTATGTCTTCCAAGCCAATATGAGTAGGTATTTTACTCAGCGGTTCCACATAAATCAGGTTGGTCATTTGTTGTTAGACATGATCCAAGAGGAAGGTTGATGAGGTATAATGTGATGGAAGAAGAAGATTGCGAACAACTAGAAGATGATGTAGATGATGATCACGAATGACAGTTAGTCGATGATGTTCCTGATGTAACTTTTCTTGAAGAAGAAGAAGAAGAAGATGATGATGATGCTACTAATGATGATGATGATGATGATGATGCTAATGATGATGATTCTAATGCCGACGATGACAACGACAAAGACAATGACAATGACGGTGGTGGTGATGATGTCAACGATGACAATGATCATGGTGATGAGTTGGATGAAGAAGAAGATGAATGACATGAATGAAATGTATAGTTACATGATCACTGCTTAATCTATTTAATAATAGAAATGTATAGTTATGCGATCAATGCTTAATCTAATTAATTTGTGATGTACCTTTTAATGTTTTTAATTCATATGGGATGCTTATGGTTTTTAAGTACTTATTATGTATTTTTGAGTATATGTATCATTAATTTTTTAGCTAACATAAGATAATTGAATTACATATGTACGTACCGAAACCCCTTTCATGAGCATCCCACACAGTCTCATGGATCGAAAGGTATAAGTCAATACACCCTATAGAGATTAATGTATTTCACAATTTGCAAAATATCTCTCATTACTTTCTATCTCTCTCATTTGATGGAATACAGGTAGCAACAAATAGGTATTTGTTAGATGTTTCTTCCTCAAGTGAAAGAAATATAGGAATGGAAGAAGAAAGTGAGTCATGTAGTATGTTTGAATTAGGAAGATCAACTAGAGGTCAAAAGACTAGAAGGAAATTCAATAAATGCATGAAATTTTTCCTTGCTCAAGGGGGGTCATGTTCTTATGATGATGAGAGAAAAGGAAACATCAAGGTGCCCTCTAGGTACCAATATCTACAGAAACAATGGGTCCCCAAGGAACTTCCTCCAATAAATACTAATTTTAGTGTTAAAGGAAAGATATATCGCATTGCACCATCGTCAATACATGGTTTGGGCCTATTTTCCATGGATGACATAAAGGTCTCTTATAACAAAGTTGTCAAATTGATGGAGTATGTTGGACCTTGTTACAATTACAAAAGTTGGATGTGAATTGTTCAATATAAAAAACATATGCGCAGGTATGCACTCTCAACAAATTATATTCAACAAAAAGACAATGAGCAAAGTAAAAGGTGGCTATATACATTGACAGAAGGCCAAAAGCATCAGGGAATATTGTAGGTTTTATAAATAGCACATGACCTCTGTCAACTATTAAGTAAATCAATTGCATATTTGAGGCATGCGAGGGAAATCATGTATTTGTATGTGTGATAAAATCAATACGTGCAGCGGAAGAGTTTCTTATTGATTACAATTTTAGTGTTAAAGGAAACAATGGGTTCCCAAGGAACTTCCTCCAATAAATACTAATTTTAGTGTTAAAGGAAAGGTATATCACATTGCACCATCGTCAATACATGGTTTGGGCCTATTTTTCATGGATGACATAAAGGTCTCTTATAACAAAGTTGTCAAATTGATGGAGTATGCTGGACCTTGTTACAATTACAAAAGTTGGATTTGAATTGTTCAATATAAAAAATGTATGTGCAGGTATGCACTCTCCACAAATTATATTCAACAAAAAGACAATGAGAAAAGTAAAAGAGTGGCTATATACATTGAGAGAAGGCCAAAAGCATCAGGGAATATTGTAGGTTTTATAAATAGCACGCGACCTCTGTCAACTATTAAGAAACTCAATTGCATATTTGAGGTGTGCGAGAGAAATCATGTATTTATATGTGTGATAAAATCAATACGTGCAAGGGAAGAGTTTCTTATTGATTACAATTTGAATCACATAAATACAAACAATGTCACTATCATGGGGGTGCATGTGTGTACTATGTACCATTAAAAATTTGACTTTTTTTGCTAGCCACATCTAGAGATTCTCCTCACGATCCACCTCATCTCCATCATCATCTTCTAATGAAATTTATTAATCTAGTCCTTTCTAATTATTGGTTAACTTTAAATAATAACATAGGGCCACAATATGGAGCAGCCACATAGAGGGGACAATGATGATCCCACAGGCACTTGTTCCTAGTAGGTAAACCTCTTTTTTATTGTACTACAAATTAGATAGAAGGAAAATGTTAAATAGTGTTTTTTTATTATGTTCTTTTCATCATTGTTTCAGATTAATTCTAATAGTGTTAGTAATATTGTTGTCATAGACACGTGGTTAGTAGAGAAAGGGAAAGGAACCCGTAGTCCCTTAGGAGGATTCCTTTGACAAGGACCTAGATGTTGATTTTAGTATTTGTGATGACCCGGCCTCTGCAATTAAAAAATGCTTCCAAAAAATTGGAAAAAGAGTGGCTGAATTGGCATCTATATTCCCTCTGACTCTTGAGTCACAAAAGAGGGCAACTAAATTGACACACCTATCTCAAAATTACAGAGTAAGTATTAATCTAATTTTTAATTATAACCAAAGTTCAATAATAGTTTTATGTTATACTAGTCTTTTATGTCATTAAAAAATAAGCGGGTGTGTTGCTTTTATAGCTTTTTTTGAGTAATTTTGATCCTCACGACCATGATGAGGGTACTGCAGCTGGTTCAGGTAGATCGCATGTTGGACTATCTTTTTTTTTTACTCTCTAACAATATTTTCCATGCTAATCACTACTTTTATTATGCTCTAACAATCTTATTCTTCAACACCTATCAATGATCATTTACTATCACCACCTCATACGATGACAAGCTCATATCTACTGCATCCTGCAATGTCGACAATGCATAGCATGGCCATAGATGCCATGGCACCACCTACTCATACACATATTTTATTTTCTTTGTCATTATATATATGTGTTTATTTCCCTTGAAGTATTCTTTCTTAGGGGTAGTTTGTAATGGATTCAATTTATGCAACAAGAGATGCATCACTTGATGGTGAATTTCTTGGATGTACTCATATTTCTAGTACGAGAATGGTGAAGGATTGCATATTTCTTGTGAGCAATGAACAAGGAGTTCCCTTGAAAATAGAAAAACTTCCAGGTGCTTTAAAGATTGGACCTTTCTTTTACTATACAATTGTATGTTAATTACACCTTGTATTCAATATGAGAAGCTTACATCTATTATATTCTTATTTTATACTATTATATCCTTCGACTAATGATCCCATGATTATTTTGTAGGGAATGATGTTTTTTATGATAAACTTGGTGATGAGTGTTTACGGATATTCGGGCCCACCATCTATATAGGGTGAAACATCATATCTGGACTAAAACCCCAATCCACTATTTTTATTTCATATCATTGCTAGGATAGTTATCATTACATCCATTTCTTAAACTATATTAAAGGTAATTTCACTTCATTTTTGAATCTAACACTATTTTTTTCTTAAAAGGTGGAAAAGCCAAGATATAAAGTTAAAGGATTCTCTCGTACAGAGTATGAAAAACTTATTTGGACCTTGTGCATTTGAGAAGGGTAAGCTCCTTCAGAAAGTTGGGTTATGTTTGAGGTATATTAGGGACCAATACATGTGTACATTATCTAAAAACCTGAAGTACCAGTGCCCCCTTTCATTCCTGATTTAGAGTGGCAATGTCTTATTCTAGATGTGAATGAGAAAAATGAAATAAAAAAAGGAATTACACCTCTAGACAACAGAAGAAGGTATGTGATACTGTTAAGAATGTAATTGTGTACTAAATACTATTCATATTTATATGAGCTAACATATTTCAATCTCTTCATAGATTGCCTGATACATCAAAGGCAACAAAGGCAAGACTACAAAAGTACGGGCAACAAAAGCTAGGCTTTGGCGGTTATTCCAAACTTGTTGCATGAGTTGTAAGTGTTAATATTGTCAGATTTATATGAGGAAAAATACAATCTATGGATGGATTTTAACACTCAAACTAATAATTTGATCTTTATAATATTTATTTATAATTTGCAATATTTTTGGTTTTGATGAAATAATGAAATAAAATTTGATGATACCAAGCAAAAATATAGGGCACAAAGTTCAATATAAGTCTCACATAAGAGGACAAGAGAATTGGCTTCCAACAAGGCTATAAAGCTATGGCAGAAAGAATAAGAAGTGCACAAGGTTCTACTGATGGATCCATCACGGTAAGTAAGATAAATGATGATTATTTTAAATTTAACTATTTACCAATTAGTTTATTTGATGTTAAGTTCCAGCATAAAGTGAGTATATTTTTTGTAAGTAAGAAAACAATGATAACATGAATGCGTATGAAATTATAATGCAACATGTTGATTCTGGTACACAACCTGTGTGTGATGATGACAATGAGGATGTGCATCACAGTGATGGAGGTATACATTTTCTATTCAATTTTTTATATGTAATTATTAATACAAGTAAACATCTTAAACTGATTGGTGTAGTAATACAAATTTAATTACAAATGGTGTTTAGATTAATGTAATAATTTGTATTGTAGCTGTAGAGAGTGTAGAGGTCATTGTTAATGGGCAGGTTGAGGTTGAGGCCAAGGCCAAACAAACTGATCTCGAAGTTGATGATGTGACTATATCAGGTAAAGAGATATACGATTATGGCCTTTAAAGTACTGAAATACTTGTAACAAATTATAATAAAATGTTTTTAATTTAACCCTTTTATATGTTATTACAGATTACCCCCCTTTGCATCAACATAGAACTAGGTGTGTGTGTGAAAATTATACCTAGCTGGAAACAACACTTCAGTAAAACATTAGAGGTTAGCAAAATTGAAATCTACAAATAAATGAAACTAAGCTAACCAGGCGATTTACTGTCTTCTGGTAGGTGTGAGTATGTATTCTCAGATTAGACCGAGATCAGTGACAATGGAACACCTAAATGAAGGATTTAATGTTAAAAGATGAATGTAGAATGAATGGATATTAATCTATATTTTTGTATTTTCTATGCAATTAGGATGAAAAACTGTATGAATCTAATCTAGAATTGAATGAAATGATATGCAGATTTAATCTAACAATGATATGGATTGATATGAAAAAATATGCAAAACTATGGAAAATTATGAATTGATCTCACAAAGTTGCCTGTCACAAAAGCTTGATTCTTCGTATGTAATTTCGCTAGAGTAATTGTGCAAATTCAAGAGATATCTTTGTGAAGCGCTGAGCCTTGTTTTTATAGAAATCTAGGGCTTGAGGATGCATTGAGAAAAGCCATAAATCAATCTTGATAAACTCAGGTTGATTTTTGAGTTAACAAGAAATTAAGAATAAATAAACTCATAAAATCATGCAAAAGTAGTTTTTATCTCAAAATAGAGTTTAGTTCTCTTTTTCAACTCATCATCAGATGTTGAGTTTAGAAAGTTAACAAATTGAAATTGAAAATTGATTTAAAGTTAATTGCTTTTTTGATTGTGCATGATCTAATATGAATTAATTTAATAAATAAAGTGATTTATTTTCCACTTAACTGATTTTGAATTAAAACAATTGAATTATGGGTTAACCAATTATTAAATCAAACTTTATTCCACTTAAATCATTAAATTTGACAACTTTGATTTTAAATCAATTAAATAAATATTCAATTGATTGTTTGTAGGAATTTTGATTTATTGTCAAAATAAAAAATAATATTAATTAGGAATAAATGCAATTAAATCTAATTAAATAATTAAGTGGCAGAATTAAATTAATTAATTAAATATTCATCATATTCAATTAATCAACTTTAGGATAAATAATGACATTTATCACCAAATAATATTCAATTAAAGATAATTATGATAAATTAGGAATATTCAAGGAATATTCCCCGATGCAGAATTAAGATAATCAATTAGGTTTTTGATAAACTGATGTGCAGATGTGCCTTAGGTTAGGACTTTGATGTCGATTTCGATCGATTTGATGATGTAGGAGGTTAATGAACCTATAGCCCATTTTTGTGGTATTACATTTTGCCCCACTTTGAATCATTGTGCGAAGCGTAGTGGTTCAAAGATTAGTCTATTTTTTATGTTGAAACTAATTTGAGAGATAAACCAATTTTGAGATAGAAATCGATTGAAAGATTTGAAAAGCTGATTCAGGTCTTGGTTGACCAAGAATCGTGATGATGTCAACTATAGAAACAATGAACTGGTGATTACGAAAAAGTATCAAAATGCCTAATTTTAAACTTTATGATTACGAAGAAGTGAGTGACCTGATTGTCCAAAGGAATTGAAATGGTATCACATTCGAACCTTTTAGTTACAAAGAACCAAGGAAATAACACTAATGAACTGATGGTTATGAAAAGTTGATATAGTTTACAAGATTGATTAGGATACCAGATTGATATGGATCTTGATGAATCTGATATGCCCCAAGCGATGTGCCCGAAGTGATGAGGTCTTTTGATGAATCAACAACTAGACGTGGTTGTTGTCTTGATTATTGAGGAAAGATCTAATTTACACACTTGATTGATATGCAATATCATGCCCCCTTCAGAATGAAATTCAAAATTTAACAAGAAAATTCAGCATTTGAAAGATTAGAAGCATGTTAATCAATTGTAGAATTGGTTGTATAGGTCTGGGAACATGTTTTGCATCATTTGAAGGTCTTGGAGACCAAGTTTGACTAGGTTTGACCATGAGTTCACCATGGGTGACCAAGTTGAAATTTTGATAGTTTGATGTAAGATAATCAGTTAAGTTGAATTTTGGATTTCTTTGATGTGTAGAAGGTTGATTATGAAAGCAGTCGGTCGTCCTGGGTCTGAAAATTTTAAATCATGATTTTGACAATATAAATGATCTCAGATTTTGATTTTGATCCCGCAAATGGATTCTACTTTTTGTTTTGTTGGAGGAACCTTCATACAATGCTTAGTCCTTGTGTCATGTTTAGTGTAGTTTTGGATAATTATCAAGCATCGAGCGGATTCAACAATCATGGGATAAATGCAGTCATGCAAAGTGCAAAGTGAAATGCAGAATGAAATGCAGACCTAGGACCTAGGACTTAGTCACTGATCATGTGTCGGTCATTTTCATCATTGAATTTTTATTAGGTAACCAGATAAATCAATACAACATCCACTGGTTAGAAAACTATGAATATATGAATATTGATTTTTGCGCCAAAGTCAATACAATGCCTACTGGCTAGACAACCATGGACATATGAATATTAATTTTGTTTTCAGAATGTCGGATTTGATATAAGCACCAAGGCATAAACGCCAGGATGACCTGAATATCATGTCCATTTTGATATAGCAATTGGTATAAACATCAACACATAAATGTTGTGATGACCTGAATACACCTTGCAAAACAAACACACCAAATAGTTTGCAGAATTCATTCTTGTCTCCAATGTGAATTACCCATAGTGACATTTATCATTCACATCCTTGGATAATATCTGTTCACAGTAGGATTGAGAAATCATTCAAAAAGATGTAAGCTAGATCAATCTTCCTTGAATTTTCTAGGTATCAATGGTCGAGGTACTCATGGACATCCAACACGTGATGGAAGCTCTTATAGATGAACACCATTTTAATCCAGAATTTCCAAAGTTGTTAGATTTTCACTCAAAGCAGAAAACAAAGAAAAGATTATGCCCCCAATCATCACTCTCTAAATCTTGTAAAGGACATCATCAAAGAGCTCAAAAGGACACAATATGAAAAAATCTCAATGCGAATCAATAAGCATACAAGGATATAAAAGCATGTGAAGCATAGATTGTTTTTCGTTCATGTTGATGTTTGATTGCATTGTTGTAGATGCAAAATCCTTTCTAGAGAGGAGACTGACTGACTGACTTGGATGTAGCTTCAAAGGACATTGACTAGATATGACACATTTGAGATACTAAGGACTGTAGGATATGACTTTGATTGCCCCCAAGTTTGAACATTGATAGGATATAGATGCTTGTAATGATTGGTGTATAGACCGACTTTATTGAAAATAGGAATGTGAAAACAAACCAAGAGATATGTACAAACTAAAATAATACTGAAAGCTGGGAAAGACCAAGATTGTGCTGATAGATGGAGCATTTTGAAACAAGTGGCACCCATTTGCAAGGTTTTCACCATCTTGGCAAAGATTCTATTTTTGCTACCAAGGTGCCTATTTCCAGGTTTTCACCAAGGCACTTTTTCTTTTTCTCATTTTTTTGTACTTTTGATATTTTTTGAATTTTTTGTGAATCATCAAGGTGCCTATTGCTAGGTTTTCACCAGGATGATCATTTTTTCAGGACTTTTTCTAATTTTTATGATTTTTTTTAGGACATTTTACCATAGACTGAATGCCCTAGGTGTAGAATTTCTTTAGATGGATAATGTTGATTGGTTCAAACTTTCCCTTGCATTCTCTATGTGATTGATTTTTAGGATTCTCTCTCAAGACTAGATCGCCAACCTGAAATTCTCTGTGTCTGACCTTCCTGTTGTAGCCTCTAGACATTATTTTATGATATACTCTAAGATGATCATATGCTTCTTGTTTGTGCTCATCTAGTAGTTCAAGTTCTTACAACCTAGACACTCTATAGTCATCATCAATTACTAGACCATGCATTCAGATTCTTAGTGATGGGATTTCAGCCTCAATAAGCAGTACCGCTTCAGACCCATAAACTAAAGTGAATGGTGTAGCCCCAGTGGGTATTCTGATACTTGTTCTGTAGGCCTAGAGAGATGGATTGATCATGAGATGCCAATCTCTTCCTGTTTTATTAACTGTATGGTGTATAATTTTCAACAGATTCTTGTTGGATGCCTCTACTTTTCCATTCCCTTGAGGATAGTAGATAGATGACCAATGTTGTGTAATCTTGAATTTTGAACACAAGGAATCTAAGTCCTTATTCTTGAATTGGCCACCATTATCTATGACTATTGAATGTGAAATTCTATATAAATATGATGTAGTTTAGGATGAACATTGATATTTGCTTGCCAGTTGCTTGAGTCAAAGAGACTGCTTCTACCCATTTTATAAAATAGTCTGTAGCTATAATAATATGGGTATGTCCATTAGAAGAATGTGGATAAATAGCACCTATTAGATCAAATGCCCATTTCTAGAAAGGCCATTGTGTAGTAAAGGGAATTAGATCTCTCCTTGGGGCATGAATTAAGTTACGATGAACTTGGCACTTTTGATAGTTCTTTGCATATTTGATAGCCTCTTTTTCCATATCAGGCCAATAGTACCCAACCCTAATAAGTTTTCAAGCTAGTGTTAAACCATTGGAATGTGATCCACATATACCTTTGTGGACTTCCTCTAATGCACGTTGAGACTCTTCACGTTCTAAACACCTAAGAAGTGTACCATCTAGACCTCATTTGTATAGATCATTACCAATGATGACATACCAGGATGCATTTTAGATAAGGTATAATTTCTCATGGTGGTTGAAGGTATCGGGAATGATTTGGTCTTGGAGATAGGAGAAAAGGTTTTTGTATTGGGATGAATCATGACCAACAATAGTGCAGATCATGCAGGTTTCGGGGGAATCATATGCAGGATAAGATAGTGCCTCACCAGGAACTCATAGCGTAGCTCATGTTCGGGCTACTGTAATAAAGTAGATAGCCTTTCCATAGCATCGACAACTTTATTCTCTATTCTAGGAATTTGTTCAAAGGTGATAGATATGAAATATTTCTTTAGATCATCTACCATTCTCTTGTATGGGATCAACTTTCCATCTTTTAGTTGATACACATCATTGACTTGGTGTATTACAAGTTGTGAGTCTCCATGAATGTGTAGTTCTGTTACTCTCCATTCAATTGCTATCTTCATTCCATTAAGAAGGGCTTCATATTCAACAATATTGTTTGTGCAAGGAAACTTTATTCTGAATGCTTTAGGGATTGAGTATCCTTGAGGAGTGATGAACAATATGCTTGCTCCAGATCTATTTTGTGTATAGGAGCTGTCAAAGAATAAATTCCATGTTCTAGAAGAAAGATTCATGATAGAGGAATTTGGGAATTCCATTTGCATTGGTGTATCATCAAACAAAGGTGTGTCAGCCAGTTGATCAACAATAACATGGCCCTTGATAGATTTTCTTTCAACATATTCAATGTCAAAATCACTTAATAACATCACCCATTTAGCTAGCCTACCTGTGAGGGCAGCTTTGCTTAGTACGTACTTTAGTGGATCCATCTTAGCTACAAAATGTGTGGTATGAGATAACATGTAGTGTCTCATTTTCTATGATGCAAAGATCACAGCTAGACAAGCTTTCTCAATCATTGAATAGTTCTTCTCATATGCTACCAATGTTCTACTGATGTAGTATATAGCTCTCTCTTTCATGTTGTCATCATGTTGTGCTAGCAATGCCCCCAGTGATGTATCTACAATGGAGATATACATAATCAATGGATTCCCTTGAATAGGAGGCATCAAGATAGGAGGGTTTGATAGATATTGCTTGATGTGATTGAAATTCTTCTCACATTCTTCATTCCATGCAAAAGTCACACCTTTATGTAATGTTTTTGTAAAAGGCTGTGATATGTCTACCAACTGAGATATGAAGTGTCTAATAGATTGTACTCTCCCTTGTAATGTTCTCATTTCACTTATATTTTTGGGAGGTTGCATCTCCATGATAGATTTTACCTTAGCTAGATCTACTTCAATTACTTTCTTTGAAACAATGTAGCCTAAGAGCTTTCCAAAAGTGACACCAAAAGCACACTTCTTAGGGTTCAGTCCGAGACTAAACTTCTCCATTCGATCTAGTATTTTTCTCAAATCATTTAGATGTTAAGATCTTATCATAGATTTTGCTAAAGTATCTTCAACATAATCCTCCATAGTTCGATGGATCATGTCATGAAAAATAGACATCATAGCTCTCTGATATGTAGCACTTGCATTCTTCAAACCAAATGGCATGACATTCCAACAGAAGGTACCCCATGCACATGTGAAAGAAGTTTTCTCTTGATCATCTGGAGCAATTTTTATTTGGTTGTATCCAGAAAAACCATCCATTAAAGAATACATCTTGAAGCTCGTAGTCATGTCCACTATCATATCAATGTTAGGTAGTGGAAAATCATCCTTAGGGCATGCTTTGTTTACATCTCTAAAATCTATGCATACTCTTATAGACTTGTCTAGTTTTGATACAGGTACAATATTTGAGATCCATTCAGCATAATCAATAACACGGATGAATCCAGCTTTTAGTAGTTTCTCTAATTCATCTTTGACCAAGAGTGCAACATGTGGATGCATCTTTCTCAATTTTTGCTTAACAGGTTTGACCCCTGGAGCTATAGATAAATGGTGCATTATAAGATTAGGATCCAACCCTGGCATATCTAAATACTTCCATGCAAAGTTGATCTTCTTTTCTGTTAGGAATGTGGTAAATTTTTTCTTTTCTTCTTCTGATAAGGATTATGCTACATGGATCAAATGTGGTTCTTCTGTTGTTCCCAAGTTGATGGATTGAGTGGGCTCAATTGATACTGGAGATCTATCCTATAAATGACTCAGAAGGACATCAAATATCTCATCCTTAGGTGCCTCAGAGAGATTTTCACCCTTGGATACATCATTTATTTATTTTTGTAGGTTTTGAGACTCCCACAAAGTGGTTTTCACCCTCAGAACTCATTTTCTTTTTACTTTTATTCTTTTGACTAAGATACTTGATATCTGACTTTGTCATGCTGATGCTAGGTTCATTGATGGAAGTAATCATAGGTTCCATTGCATTGAGGTAGCAAGCAAGGGCATAGTCATTTGGAAAGGTATAGATACCTTGGCTCAGATTCATGAAGGTTTGGTCAAGAAGTTCAGGATGTTGGATAGTCAAAGCGATGAAAGATTGGGAAATAGTGTTTACGGATATGGATCTATCATCATTGGTCCTAACCTGAATCTTGAGTTTGAAGGTGATATTACAACTCAAAACATTCAACTCGTGAATAGGATCAATGTCATTGTGGGAGTCCACTTCAACCATCGGTGGATCAGACTCGTTAAGTTCATTATTTTGCTCTAGACTTAACATTGGGTTTAGGTGCATATTGGTGAACAACATCAATAAGTTTTTTTGTGATAAGCTCATCTTCCTCTGGAATGACTCCCCATTCATAGTCATTTGATTCCTCATCTATGCCTCTAGGAAATCTGAGAACGTGGGTAAAGTCAGGATGGATACGCCAAGAAGGGTTACCATCAGATTTTGATTTGAATTCATACTTGTGAGAATCTATCTCAAAATAGCTACCTCCTTCCTCCTTGTCTATTTGGTTTTCCTCAAGATCAGTTGGTTCTTGTGGTGCAACTATCTTTTGTTCCATAGTAGGTTCTTGTGTATCTACTACATTGATGTTCTCCTTAGTTTTCTCTTCATCTTTGAGGAGGTCTAGTATTTCTTTAGGAAAATGATCATAAGGAATGATCTCATCAGTAGTGTTTGAATCATCACTAATAGATTGTGGCGCTTCTTCCTTTGGTTAAATTTCTACTGACGGTTCAATCTATTCTAAGACACGTGGAGAGTTTTTGCTAAGATAGAAAGGCTTCTTCTGATATCCTAAACCTATTGTATTCTTGTTTGTTCGGCCATGATGGTCAAGAGGTGATAGAAGACCTTTACCTTGTAGTCCTAGAGGCCCTTTTCCAGTGTATCCCATTTTTGTGATCAATTTATCCCCTGGTTCATATGACTTCTGAGGAATTTTTCTTGAAGTGAAGTCACATTTCTGGACTAATTGGGATTGAGACTCATCCTTGTATAACCATGCAAGCACAACTTCTTCTTCTTCAAACTCTTGTTTAGATACTTGCTCTGTGACAAAGCTTCCATTGATTATGACTTGGGATTCTTTGATTGTGGGTTTCACTTTGTCAGAAGGCTGTCCATAAGATTTTGGGGACAATGTGAGAGATGCGAGAGATAAAATGGGTTCCATTGTGTATTCGCCCAAGCCACTGTCTTTAATTTTGACTTCTTTAGCAAGTTCTTCTATCTTGGAAGTTGATGCAATGTCTAGCTACTTAGTGGAAGATTCTCTATTATTAGGAACAAGTTTATCATCACTTTTTTTCAATGCATTGCAAGTGGTAGATAGATCAACCGGAATCATCAGCTCTACTTCTTCATAAGGAAATTTCACACATTGATGGTATGTGGAAGGAATAGCTCTCATTTCATGTATCCAGGGTCTCCCTAGAAGGATGTTGTAAGCCAAAGGTAAATCAGGAACTTGACATGTGATGTCTCTGATAACTAGACCTATTCTAATATGTAAGACAATTGTTCCTTTAGAAGATCTTTCTTGTTCATCATATTCCTTAATAGTTATCTTCTTCTTAGGATCAATGGCAGCTTCAGATAATCCCAACTATGTGATCAAGATGTAAGAACAAATGTTGAGACCAATGCCTCCATCTATCAACATGCGTTTGACATGATGGTTTTGGATCAAGACTTCAATGTGAAAGGGCTGGTTGTGCTGGCTGCGTTATCATCTTCCTCTGAAAAGGAGATATACTGTGGAGATTTCAGATGACCAACCATAGTCTGTATTCTGTCTAAATCAAGGTTGTCAGGAACATTGGATCTGAGCAGAGTTTTGTCTAGAATGGATCTATGAGTTGGAGATATCTGAAGCAACTCAAACATGGAGATTTTTGCATTTGTATGCTAGATTTTTTGGACAATACTGTATGATGTTGGCCTTGTGTCTTTAGGATTTGATGATTTAGAGGAAACCTTCTATTTAGAAGTAGATGAAAGATTGAAAGGCATCTTAGGGACATTTGATGAATTAGAATTTTGTCCTTGTAGATGCGCCTAAGCTTGTGATTGAGTAACTGCATTTGTTGATTGATTATCTCTATCTTTTCTTACAATTGTGATGACATTGCAACGCTCAGATAGGCATGGTTCAACCATATTTATGACAACATTATTTCTAGAGTAAGGATAATTGACCTTAGCACCCACATTAGGATGAGAAGATGAATCTCCTTGACCATGTTTCAAAAATGGTTCTGTGAATGTTGTATGATCATTATTGCTTTTATGATTGTTAATTACAATTTCTCCATTATCGATTTTGTCTTGTATGATGTGTTTCAAGCATATGCAGTTATTGGTTTTATGACCCTTATTGCGATGGAAGTCACATAAATCATTCTCTCTCCACCATTTCGGTTTAGGTTCAGGATCAAATACCTTTATCTCAGGTAAGGTGATGATGTTGTTGGCCAACAGAGTTTTCATGGTGGATTCCAAGGACTCTCCAAGAGGAGTAAACTTGCATTTAGGATTTGTAGCCCAAGGTTTATAGTCAGATGACTTCTTGTTTGACTCCATTGCTTTTGCATCTGAGGCTTTGATAGCTTGGGTGCCAACAATAAGATTGAAAGCAAGTGCCTTAGGTGGGGCACATATATTATCAACAACGCCATCTGTGATGACACCTTTATTCTTGTTCTAGTTTTTGCCTTTATTTTTAGAATTAGATCTAGATTCATACTTGTCTTTTTGAAGTGATATGTCTCCTTTTTTTACAATTACTTTCTCAATTTTGATTGCATTTTCTACCATTTTATCAAAGGATGTATGATTTTGCATTTGCAAATGGTAGTTGATCTCTGGAACAAGGTTGATGAAAATTTCTAGCTTCTTGGTTTCTAAAATAGGTCTAGCATATAGAGAAAAAATTTTCCTCCATCATTTGAGAAAAGTCAGGTTTGGTTCTCCTGAGTTTTGTTTCAGATTGCACATGTCGATCATAGTGACCAGATGCTAGATTTTGTAGGAGTATTGTTGATAGAATAGTTTGATTAACTCCTCAAAATTTTTGATTATTGGAGGCATTTTTGAGAACCAATGAATAGCTGACCCTCCCAAGGATCAGGTTAAAAGATGCATTAGGTAGGTTGGTCATGCATGAACTCCATATACTGAGTATAGAATTCTCTGACATGATCTTGAGGATCAGAGTTTCCATCATACTTATCATATTTAGGCATCTCCACTCTCTTTGGGAATGGCAGCATGTACAAGTATTTATCAGATGGAAAAGGGCATAGAGCTTCCATGGAGAACTCTTTAGGTTCCTTCTCTTTTTCAAGTTTGTTGAGCTTGACTTGCATGGCATGCATCTGTTTCATCATGGATGTGATAGGAGTTTCTTCCTCATGTGTGATGATATCTTTGACATTAAAGTTTGGAGGAAGTTTAGCTCCTTGTTGAGCTAACTCTAGGAAGTATGCCTCTCTGTCTTCCTTCAAGAAGTGTTTCATCATTCTCTTGAAGTTATCATCATTTTGATATTGGTAAATTTCAAAAGGTGTTGGTTCAATATCTCCACCATGATTGGAGTGATTACCTTGGGAGTTTTGATTTGCTCCTCCTTGAGACATAGTGTTGTTATGAGGACTATTGGGGATTAATTTAGGTGGGGTTGGTTGATTACCTACGTGAGTTGATGCAAGAGGAGTGACATAACCACCTTTCAAGAATAGATTGCCAAGAGCATCTTCTCCAAATTTAGTAGTGTCATAGGGTTGATGAAATGTTTTAGCAATCACAGAAGATGCAACTAAAGAGAATTTGGGTTGTTCTCCTTGTTTTCTCTGTGATGAAGCTCTAGTTTCCACCATTAACATTGGGTGAAGAAAAAGAGCAAGATTAAGATGACTTAAGTATGAATTGATTCAAGAAGATCGAATGATGCAACCTTGTCAAGATTGGATTGATTGAAGATAGATTTGGACATAAATGAAGGATACTGTGCCCTAGTTGTATGGGTAGACACCCAAAAGATGGTGGACATGAGCTCACAACACTTAGTCATTTTGATGAATATTGAATTGAAGATGATTTTGACAAGGTTTTGACACAAGATGAAAAAGGACTCAAACCAATAAATCAAAAGGCTAGATTAGACTCAAGAGACCACTTTGGGTTAATAGATTGGATTCTTTCTAGTTTCTGCTCTGTTCCTGACACAGTGAATATTTTGACAGAATTTGGAAGTAGGCTGTAAAAACTAGATTTCTGACATATTTTGGAGTTTTCTGACAACTTTTGAAAATTTTGATATGAGTTTCTCCAAGCTCGTACGAGTCTGGATTGGTTCTGGCATGACAGTTGACAAGACTTGTATGACAATTGACACCGAGGTTTGTTTTTGCTTGACTTTTGAGATGAAACTCGTATGATAATATACTGCTTCCCGTACGATAATCTAGGGGTTCTGGTATGACTTTTGGAAAAAATTGTATGGCTTTTTGAGACTATAGGATGAATTTGGACTCTAGAAAGGAATTTTGCGTCATATTTTGCAATTTTTCAATTTTTTGAATCAATTTGTTTGTAAGATTTTCTTTGTCTAGGTTTGTAGATTCATGTAATAGTTCAGGATTGTTCATTTCCAAAGACAAAGTAGATAGAAAACATGTAGAACAATAAGAAAAGGGAAGAAATCAATCATCTAAAAATAATGAACAAGGGAAAAAGCAACCTTGCACATGAACAAGCAATAGTGACTTATTGTGCTAATCCCTAGGAATGCTACTTGTGTATGTTCTCAAAAGTTTTTCAATAATGCACATAGTCCTAGAAAATGAAAAATTTGGCCTCACTAGGGTTTTTAGTAATGGTCTAACTCTACAAATTTTTTGATCTCAAGAGGGCTAACTCCAATCCAGGTGCACTGGGGTTTTGACATAGTCTGAGAATTTAATCAATCAGGAGCTGCTAGGGAGATCTGACAGCCCAACAAGAGACCACACTTGTGGAGATTTCTTCCACAAAGACATTTATATAGTGGTTGTTTCTACCATGGTGAAAATGGCTATTATCGCTTGAGGTTCCATCCATGTGGTTGACCCAATAAAGGGAATGTCCACTATGGTTAACCCTCTCTAAAGGTGACTCATAAAAGATACCACATGGGGACTTGGTCCAGATCCAAGGATTTGAGTTTTTGATACTACCCAAAAAGGGAGTAGAGCATAATCCTCTAGCCTTATCACTTTTACCCAAACACAATAAACAGATTAATTCAACATGCTAAGAATGAAATTATCTCACCAAGATTTGTGATGTCAATAACTATGTCTATCGATCTCTCTGGAGAGAGAACGTATCGACCAAAAGTTGAGGACCAAACCAAGTAGAATGTGAGACAATCACAATATCCTCCCTACCTACAAGGTGATCTATCGTCAATAAGAGCTTCACATGCATGAACAAGTGAATGAAGCCCACTCTCTCTAGATCATCCGCAAATAGTTTTCATAGGGCCTATTTACTATGTGTAACAGATATGAAAAAAACAAATCTATGTTCGTTTTATAGCCCAAAACTGAAGTGTGATTTATGAAAGCTAGAAAGGCACTCAAGCTAGACACACGAGATGTTCGTTTTATATCCAAAATTGAAGTTTTATCTGATTGAACAGAATACCTGAGTTTCTCGCAATGTGCTTAGTAGATTTTACCTGTTTTAGCAATTTTTGAGCATTTGTCTTCTATCTTTTGTACCCACGAGATGTACCTGCACCTGCACTTGCAAACCATTGTTATGCAAAACTTACCTATTCTTGTACATGCAACCCACTATTATAAAAATCCCCCAAAAAACACTTGTCAACCCCACATGGTAGAATATCAGGTTAGTCAAAGATAATATGTGATTTGATAATTGAAAAACCCAATGTCATAAAATTAGATTCTAACCAGTCTGCACTAAATCGATCATAACTTTTGCAAATCAAGAAGAAATTAATTCAAACCAATGGAAAATAAAAGATAACTCAAATACCTTTCCAAAAATCTAAATTTTGGATCTGTATCATGTCATATGTGCATGTACCAATAAAAACATCAGTTGGATTTCATAAAATCAAGTTCTAACCAGTCTTCACTAAAATGATCATAACTTTTGTAAATCAAGATGAAATTAATTCAAACCAATGGAAAATGAAAGCTAACTCAAATAAATTTCTAGAAATATAAATTTAGGATCTGTATCATGTCATATGTGCATGTACCAATAAAAACATCAGTCGGATTTCATAAAATCAGGTTCTAACTAGTCTGTACTAAAATGATCATAACTTTTGCAAATCAAGACAAAATTAATCCAAAATAATGGAAAATGAAAGCTAACTCAAATACCTTTCCATAAATATAAATTTTGGATCTGTATCATGTCATATGTGCATGTACCAATAAAAACACCAGTCGGATTTCTGGAAAAATAGCTCAGAAATTTATCACAAAACTCATAAAAATTAACCTTGTGGTCTTGGGTTCGAGAAAAATGATAGAAATTTGATAGAATAGAATGGAAACCCATTTCAGGGCCCCATGGTGGGCACCAAAAATGTGTGTGTGAAAATTGTACCTAGCTGGAGACACAACACTTTAGTAAAACATTAGAGGTTAGCAAAATCAAAATCTGTAAATAAATGAAACTAAGCTAACCAGGTGATTTACTGCTTTCTAGTAGGTGTGAGTATGGTATTCTTAGATTAGACCGAGATCAGTAATGATGCAACACCTACATGAAGGATTTAATGCAAAAAGACAATGAATGCAAATTAATCTATATTTTTGTATTTTCTGTGCAATTAGGATGATAAACTATATGAAATTAATCTAAGATGGATGAAATTGATATGCAAATTAATCTAAGAATGATATGAATGGATATGAAAACCTATGTAAAGTTGTGAAAAAATATGAATTGATCTCACAAAGTTGCTTATCGCAAAAGCTTGATTCTCCATACGCAATTTCGCTAGAGTAATTGTGCAAATTCAAGAGATATATTACGAAGAGCTGAGCCTTGTTTTTATAAAAATCCAAGGTTTGAGGATGCATAAGAAAAACCATAAACCACTCTTGATAAACTCAGGTTGATTTTTGAGTTAACAAGAAATTAAGAATAAATAAACTCATAAAATCATGCAAAAGCAATTTTTATCTCAAAATAGAGTTTAGTTCTCTTTTTCAACTCATCATCAGATGTTGAGTTTGGAAAGTTAACAAATTGAAATTGAAAATTGATTTAAAGTTAACTGCTTTTCTGATTGTGCATGATTTAATATGGATTAATTTAATAAATAAAGTGATTTATTTTCCACTTAACTGATTTTGAATTAAAACAATTGATTTATGGGTTAATCAATTATTAAATCAAACTTTATTCCAATTAAATCATTAAATTTTGACAACTTTGATTTTAAATCAATTAAATAAATATTCAATTGATTGTTTGTAGGAATTTTGATTTATTGTCAAAATAAAAACAATATTAATTAGGAATAAATGTAACTAAATCTAATTAAATAATTTTGATTTATTGTCAAAATAAAAACAATATTAATTAGGAATAAATACAACTAAATCTAATTAAATAATTTTGATTTATTGTCAAAATAAAAATAATATTAATTAGGAATAAATGCAACTAAATCTAATTAAATAATTAAGTGGCAGAATTAAATTAATTAATTAAATATTCATCATATTCAATTAATCAACTTTAGGATAAATAATGACATTTATTGCCAAATAATATTCAATTAAAGATAATTATGATAAATTAGGAATATTCAATGAATATTCACCGATGCAGAATTAAGATAATCAATTAGGTTTTTGATAAACTGATGTGCAGATGTGCCTTAGGTTAGGACTTTGATGTCAATTTCTATCGATTTGACAATGTAAGAGGTTAATGAACCTATAGCCCATTTTTGGGGTATTACACTAGGCATGCATTGAGATCTAATGAGAGGGGAGATGATCATGATGATATCAATACTCCTCTTAATGATTACTTCTTAAAAATGAGAAACCAAAAGAAAAAAAAGAAATGATTGTCATCTATGCACCTTAATTGATAATGACTGATTTTTATATTCCAATGAATTTAATGACTGATTTTTATATGCCAATGAATTTAATTATGTGCTATTGAATGTTCATAAATTTTATAATGTGTTAATGAATGTTATCATGTGATATTTAATGAATGTTACATTTTATTAATGGATGAAATAATGAATGAATGTTAGATATTAATGAGGAATTTGGAGTGATGTTAGGGAGGGGGGGGCAAATGAGATTCCACCTTCATGTGGTTGGCCATGTTTAGTATAGAATATAAAACTATTTTCAAAACATAGTGAAGCTCAAGAAGGTTGTTCCTTATATAGGGTCTCAAATGTAACCTTTATCCCACTCTCAACATTGCAAGGCTTCAAGTGGTATTTCAAGATTGGTTTCTCCATCTCCCACTGACATCTTTTCTTTCTCCTAAGAACTCTACCGAGCTCTGATACCACTTGATGTAGAGCTTATAGCTTCACTTGTCCTCTAGGACTAAATCTCTCAACTTTTCAACTAGATCTCTTACTATAGGCTCTACACCTTTGAAAAATATAGGCTCTACACCTTTGAAAACAACTTATAACTTCAATATAGCATCCAAACTTGATTGATGTAGAGCCCTCCACTATCACTCTAAGGAGACCAACTCAACTCGAGGATTCAACAAGAAACTTGGAATCCACTTAAGGAATTAGACTCACTCAAGGATCAAGTAGAGTTCCCTGACTTTTTTAATCACTCCCACATCCATGCTACACAAGTTCAATTAATCATTCCTTTGAAATTCCTCCTAGCACCAACTCCATCCTAGGCCACCTAGTGCACCTAGTGCCTTCACCATGTCGAAACTCTAACTAGACCCCACACTTTGATCCTAACACCATATAAAATCTCATCATGGTCTATTCACCATGTTTCAACACCCACTTACTATGGTTTATTCAACACACACCATTCCTCTCCTTTAGCCCTTCTAAGTCTGTCTTGTAGCCCTACACAAACAGTAATCTACCACTTTCACAAAAAGTTCCCAAACATCCTAGTGAAGTATCTACCTTTTCAAATACCCTTTTCAGAGCTACTAACCCCATGTCAACCTCAATCCTCCATCATTTCATTGGTGAACACTTCCTTCACCCTCTAGCTCTCCATCTAGGCCTAATTATCCCTCCCATAAAAAAACAACTCCTAGAACCACTAATCTCCAGGACTCCAAGGCATGAAACAGTCTTGGTAAAGGATAAAAGGAAACAATTTTTCAACTTAGTTTTTTCATACTTACTCTTCTACACTCCTATTCAATAAACCCTCATTTTTTAGGTTAAAAACCTAGGGATTTGTAGAAATCACCCTACCCTACAACTCACAACCCCAAGACTGGTTCTAACACCTTCCCCTACATCCATATAGACATTTAAACCATTAAATACCCCCTCTTTTCATCGAGTATCTTCTAACCATAACTGGTACTTACCAATTGCACCCTTCGTTGTGACTTCACCAGGCTTGCCACTGCTCCCTCATCCTCTAGCGCCCTTCCATGCATCCAAAACCATATATAATACAAGGAATATACTAAGGCATCTCCAACCAAACTATAGAGGTCACAGGGGTGGGAGTGCCTTTACATGATAGAGGGTTACAACCCTTAATCTGCTGACTATGTCCTTCAACTAGTCATAGTCATTGGTTAACTGTCCCTTGCTTTCCTTAAAATAATAAAGTGAATGAAATAAGTGTGAGAAAGATATCAAAAGTGATTCAAAAAATGTATTGTATACCTTTCCTAATCCAAATCACATCTAACTTAAGTGCTATGATTCACTGTTACTTTGACCGATCCATGGGATAATGGATTACCATAGTTGTAGAGAATTTAATCTTTCATTGATATTCCTCTTTTTCTTCATTTCATACATCTTAGATCATACCTCTCTACCTTCTCCTTGTGGATCCAATCCAAAAATACATTAACTCTCCAAATAACCTGAGAGTAACCATCCAACTAATTCTAACTATCTTTTAACAGTCAAAACTGACTATCACTAACAAAACACAAGAAATTGTTGTCAAGTTGACAACAAAAGTTGCCAACTTGACAAAAAAACACCCATAGCCCATTCTAAAGACTTATAAAAGGTTTAAAAAAAACCTTTGGCAAACCAAATTAACCTATAACCCTTACTAACCCCAACTAAGCCTTTTAGGCTTATATTGCCAAAATAGGCAATTTACAAGTTTTTGCACTGTTAGTGTTTTTAACAATATTTAAAGGCTCTAATGGCCTTATTAAATCATTTTAGACCATTATAGGTCATTTACATAATCCCCTAACCTAGGATCAATACATATCCATTCCTAGTGACCCCTAGGTACATTTTAGGCTTATCAATGCCAATAAGGCTTACATTCAAGATTTGATTACAATATGATCAATATGCGATCCAAACAACATTACATGACCATTATTGGTCTAATACATAATAAAATGACCCTTGAAGGCCATATTATCTTCAAATCCACCCACAGATCTCTATTAGTGACCCTGGTTCACTCCATGGCTCTTGCCTTTGACCTTGGTGCTCCTGCACCATTGATAATTCAAGTTCCTATTTTGGGTTGATTTGGACAATCACTCCCAATGAACCTACTTGGGTACAACAACTATTGGTAAAACACAAGAGACTATGCAAAATTGAGCATTGATCTATGGTGCAGGGAACCTTGGCAAAGGCATGTAAAGAGAGTCATGTAGACTCATGAAGGTCAAATGATCTTTCCCTTTGAGGCCTAATACCCTAGGGCTTTCCCAAACAGTCACTTCCACACCATTATAGATCCCTTCAATGGATCAAACACCATACTATGACCATATAATGATCATCTATGTAAAGAAATAAGGTCCTCCAATGGACCAATCATCCAGACCTTGACTTTCCCCTCTACAAGTGACCCCCAAACCGGTCTATCCAAGCAATTAGTGAACTAACTTGCACATATCTTGTCTGACTTGCATTCAACACAATTGAAACCTCATAATATATAAATAGTCATCCATAAATAGGGCTCAAACCCCTCCATTCATCTCAAAGACCCTTGAAAACATTAAGTAATGAAACATAGCATCAAGACTAACCATACCACTTATTTAAATCAATGTTAGAGGATTAAATCTATTCAACCTTGCATCAAATTATTTTAATCATTACATACCCTGACTGTACAAGAATATTCACGTTTAGAGGATTCAAAACACTTTCAAATTTCATAAAAACTATCCAAAACTCATGGTAAATACATAACCATACTACACCAATCCATCTCTATTCATACCATTCATGAAAGAAGAAATAAATCAATAAGGATTTTGACTGTATCCTCATGGGCAGTGACATGGTATGTTGGAGAATAATTTACATTTCATTAAAAACCCAAGTATGTTACATTATTTCTTTGGCATTTATTGATTCTTCTATCTTCCCTTACTCCCCTGTGTCTCAAACATACGCATCCATGCTCTAATAAGCCTCTCCAACCAGTTTACAACCTCCATGTAACTAGTAACAATTAGTTATTAGCTATTTGGCTTAGTTTGGAATTGGCCTTCTCTCGTTGGTGCTTTACCTTGCTTCTAATGATTATGGTGTTGCTTATACCACTTCTTCAGGTTATTTGTAGGCTTGTCATGCCTTCTAGAGGGGACAAGTAGTGAAAAAGTATCATTTGATTGGATAAGGTTGATGTTGATGTCTATAATTTATTTCACTTATTGATGCTTGCCTATATTGAATTTTGAATTGCCAGGCTGGAGAACACTTTCAAAGTTTAGGGTTTGTTCTACATGATAATCTTAGTTATAGCTCAAATGCAACTCAAGATATTTTTCATGCTGGGCAACCCACTATAGAAATCCATCTGCAGGTAAAATTTAATGTTGTGAATCTTGGCATTGTTAATGTTATTACTTTTCCTCGTGTTTCATATTTTTGAAAATGTTTCTTGGCACTATCTTCTTTTTCAATTCTTATATTTGCATCCTTTTAGATAATTAACATAAGCATTACATGTCTTTGTACAAAGTTTATTCTAACACTATATTATATCCTATTCCCCCTTAATAAATAAACCAGAAAAAACTCTAATTCATAAACTAGAATCTTACATTTATATTCAAATGGATTGTGGAAACCTGATTACATTGAACTCTAATTTTCCCCCAAACTATGAATAGCACCAAAAGGTTTAGTCACCAAATTAATTGACTGTTCTTGACAAGTGCAGTGAGAGAGAAATATCATTGATGCAATTTAATCAACAAAAATAGTGATGATGAATTAAGTATGTTTATTGTGAGCATGATCATAACATCAAAGATCATTGGAAAATCTAGGAAACCAAATGATCATGTTTTTTGCAAAAAAAATGAGATTTTTAATTGGGAAAAATTATGTTTAATAAAATGGAGGTGGTCTCAATAGCATAGAGATATAAAAAGAAAATAAATTTAGAATTTAGCCCGAGAATTGTGGAATATAGATTTTGTCATTTCTATACACATTGCTGATTTCATTGTGTTGCACAATGCATATTGCATAGTGCATGAATAATGACTAGATGCAAATAGTTTTTAAATTTTCAATTAAAATCTACTTTGTAAAAAGTCAACCTACAAACTAAGTACAAACTTCTGAGAAATTTGCCGTATCCAATAACTCTTGTTGCTATGAAGGTAGCTACAAGAGGTTGTAGAGCTTGATGATGAAGCTCTTGGGTCAAAGTCTCTCTTAAGTCTTTTAGCCAGATCACTATCAAGGTTGGCCTCTTATTATAAAATTTTAGTTTGTCTCACTTCAACATGGGATTTTGGATGCATGAGATGGTATAACATTTTAGTTTGTCTCACTTCAACAACAATTATTTTGTATAAATTTTCCCTACTTCTATTGAAGGTAAATCATTACCTTTTCCCTATTTGGTGTTCATACACTCGTTATTTCCATTTTGTTACATTATATAAATGTCTTCTCAATTGATGTTCTTTGATTATGTTGTCTTCTCATTTAAACTTTTAAAAAATTACTTTTATTATGTATTAACACTTCAATTATGCTTTCCAATTAAATGCATATTGGTGCATCTCTTGCACCTCCTTTGAGTGCAAGTGCTAGTATTAATTAGGTTTAACCTTTCATTTTATAGAAAGCTTATTTTCTTTACAAATGAGTTAGAATGCTTCTATGTTCTTGTCACTAGGATTAAAAGGTCTTATTACAATGTTCTTTGTTGTGGGGCAGGAGGTCTTTGAATATAGCAAGAGAAAATAACTCAACCACTTCCCTTTTCCTGCAAATGGGTGAGTTTGAGAAATGATTTTCAGTGAAAGAAAATGCTATTTATAATATTGCACATGTTTATTTTATAATTGTTGTGCCACTAAGCTATTCTTGTGGGATCATGTAAGAACCATTGATTGCAGATATTCTTATGGAGGAGAAACTAAGTATCATAAACTATGGTTTGAGAAAGTGAAGAATATTTAAAATAGGTTAGTCTCTTGTGTTATCTATGGTTGTCATTTTTGTTAAATTAGACTTGTTGGAAATCTATTGGGAAATGTGATGCTGAGAGGGGGGGGTGAATTAGATATCACCTATTAATCCATTTTATCATTACTAAAAACTTGCATAGCATTATTGTTACCAAATTTCTACACATGCTAAAATTTAGCTTAATTGTAACATTGTATAAGATTCATAAACTGATCATGCATTTGTTTCTATTTCATTTCATTTCAAATCATCTTTATTCTGAGAAAAATAGGACAAAAGTTCATTGTATAGCTCATAATTGATATGTACAATTTTCATTCTACATCTGATGAAATGATTTGAAATGCTGAAAGAGAAAATCTCACACAAGCCATGAGTATAGCATACTAACTTTCATACTAAAATGGAAATGCATAAACAGATAGAATATGTATAAAGAATAGAGGTGAGGCTAGAGATAACCAGTCATTTCCTTTTATGCTTTGACTGGTTATATCTTGCAGCGTCATTTTCATCCAGCTCTTAGCCTCAGAGATTCCTTGATATCTGCAAAAATGAAAGAAAAGTAATGTTAGATCTCGAAAGATCTAAGCAATGACAGGATATCCTAAGCTACCATTACATATGCTATCTGTTTATGCAATTCAAATATCAAAAGAGAGTAAGCTATATTCACTGTTCAACTGAAAGTTATTTTGTAGTGAGATTTTTAAAGACAATGGAAGTTGTTTACAGGTGTCACGAGCCCGTGCTCGAACCTTGTAAACAAACTTTTATTGATTGGATAAAAATTTGAAAGGAAAGTACAACAATGATTGTTGCTGCAAAGAAGCATTAAAGGGACGTGTTGTTCTTAGCATTGAAACCTTTTGTATCAAATCAGTTGTAGTATGTATTAAATCAATATGAGGTATTAAAGGGACAGTTGATACTTGGAACCTTTTATCTCGCATTACTAGATATTTTTGTAGTATTTTCCAGCCAAGAGAGTGCTTTTAGTTTCATACTTGGTGCTGCAAAAATCTCAATGAAACTAATCATTAGTTAAGTTTCATTGAGATGTTTGCAGCATTAAGTTAAGATTCAAAACCAATTTTCAAACGGATCTGTTATCATCTCAGAATAATATGACAGCCTTTCAGGAATAGACAGAATGCAGTAGTCATGATCAATTTTCAAAACTACTTTGCAAAGTGCACCTGATTCATGCTACAGAAAGTGCAGGTGACCTCATTCTTAGGGTCACCTATACTTGCTCTAGCACAAATCAAGTCATTAATTTTCAAAATGTTCCAGATGAATTCAACAGTAACAGTGTTTAAACATTACAGCAGCTGGTGAAGATATTTAATACAGAAACAGAGCAAGAGCAAGCATGGGAGATTATGATATACAGGCACAGTAAAACAACAGTGAAAAGACCAGCTGGAGTTAAACAATGCTGATGTACAAAACCCTTTTGGAGGTTTATAAAAGGAAAATAGATCAAAAATGCTTGCATAATGATCAATATTGTGAGTAAGGGAAAAATGGAAATTGATCAGCAATCTGGTGTACCTGAATAGAATAGCAACAGCAGAGTTTGAACACAAAATAAATAGTGCAAAAAGTTGCATAACATCAACAGCAGCATTGGGGTTTTAGAACCCAGATTTTTAAAATATATCAGAGACTCTTGCGTATGAAGATAGCAGCAAATCTCTTTCAAACAATAGAAAGATACTTTAGAAAATGCGAGTCTAAAGGGGCTGAATACAACAAGAAGTATTTCAACAAGGAATGCACAGGAAATGCTTGTGTAAGAACAACAGCAACTTGCCCAGAAAAGAAAAGAAAAGAAGACATTTAACATGGTGGCTCAACCCAGATTTTCAAGGTTTTACCCTGTACAAGCCATGGTTTTTTGCAGGACACATCCACAAATGTTTCATAATATATAAAGCCTTGATCTCTTTCACAACAGTAGAAGAAAAGATAAGTGTTCAAACGGCGGCTATCAAAGTTGCAATCAGATATACACAGAAAATAAGTAGCAGAGCAGCAACAAACCCTTGCTCATAACAAAAGGAAAAGGGGAGGAAGGAATTTCTTCAAGTACGTAATGGAGCTACAACAATAAATAGTAAATGCACATAGATATTGCTTTCAAATGATATCAATAGTGCAGTAAAAATGGCGTGAAGATAGTTCTTACTCAACAAATGGCGACTTCAAAAGTTGAGATCTTCTGAAATCTGCATATGAATTGAACATTTGGCATCCAAGCTCCCAAAATTTGCGGCCAAAATAGCAGTTGAGGTGATTAAGCAATGAAGTTCAAAAGCTCAAAGTTTCAAGAGGAATCTCTACAACAATGGCGTCCAGAACGGCAGCATTTGTTACATATTTTTGACACTTTCCTAGGGTTTCAAAACCCTTAGCGGCTGCTCTTCTTTTCAATCGATTATGTTACAAATGAATGTCTTCATTGTATTTTAGGTTATCTCTTCTTTATTTTTTTTTTAAGTCTTTTTGAAATCCGATTACTAAGTTGAAGTATCGGATTTATTTTTGAGGTTTTTGAAAAGAATTACAAATATTTTAATAAGTATCTTAGTAATAAAACAAATATTAAGTTAAAAATATATTGTTTTATTGTTTAGGTATTTATTACTATAAGTAATAGACTTAGTAAAAATAAGATAAGTCATATTTCATTTTACAAATATTAAATATTATAATAATGTGTTACTTAATTTAGTAATATATTATTATATTATTTATTAGTTGTTAAAAGAGTTATGTTTATTTTTTGCAAATATTGTAGAATATTAATTAATTGATAACATTATAAATCAATTAATTAACTATTCAAAATTGCAAAGTCTGATGACTAAGTCCATTTTTCGGATTTAGAAGAAGAAGGGTTTGAAAAGTCAATGTGTGACTAAGTGTTTGAAGATGAGGTGTCTTTTTGACATGTTTTGGATGTTGGTTGCAAAGCGGAACTCTTTTATGAGTGATTTGAGTCTTTTTAGGGACTGTTATGACTCAACTGGAGTTGTCACTTGTAATCACTAGACAGATAGGTTTTTTATAGTGTCTAGACCTCTTGGGTGGCAATTTTGAGGCTCTTTTGTAGGGATTTTTTCCACATCCGACCCCTGCTTTTTAGGGGTTCTAGGTGGGAATTTTTCTTATTTATTGGCCTTCCTTTATCATTGTGTGGTTCAATTTTGGAGAAAGGAATAGCTATTGTGACATTTTTGTCCTCTACCTTATCATTTTCTGGA
This sequence comes from Chamaecyparis obtusa, assembly GCA_027943335.1. Taxonomy (NCBI): domain Eukaryota; kingdom Viridiplantae; phylum Streptophyta; class Pinopsida; order Cupressales; family Cupressaceae; genus Chamaecyparis; species Chamaecyparis obtusa. Next base: position 870,533 of record BSBK01006069.1, read on the forward strand.
TTGTATCATTGGGAGCTGATGCCTTTGGCCTTTGAAGGAATAATACAACAAATTTGATCTACTTTAGGGCTCATTTTCAGTGTGCAAAACTAGTGATTGATGTTTATTTCCTGTGTTTTCTTTAAAAACCTTCAAATTTATGTCTCATTTCTGCACCTATTGAGTTAGTTAAATTGTTATGCATAGGTCATAAGTTGTGCATCTTTATGGACTAATATTGATTGTGATTTATATCTTTTTGATATTGTTCATTTGAGCCTTCTTTGAAACGCTGTTATGCAGAGATTTTCATCAAAAGTAGTATCTTATAATTGATAGTATTTCTCATCATTGTGTTGTTGAGTATCAAATCCTTTATCTTATTCTGGTTCATCACCTTTTAGGTTTAAATAATCTTCATTTCAAGTATTCCCTACCCTTTTCCTCATAAGTTTGTAGTTTTCAATAGTTTAGGTGCAGCATCACATAATATCAAATAGGAACCGGCCTAGAATCCAGAGGTTCAATCACTTTCATAGTTCACCCACAAACTTGTGATTGTCCCCATGTTGTCCAGAATTTCTAATTGTTTAGGTGCTTAGTTTAGGGTGCAAATTCTAGACTTAACAATTTTTGGCACGCCCGGTGGGACAATTTGATCGGTTTTAGAAGCTGCTTGCTGTTCTGATACACAAACAACCAAGTGTTACTAGCTGAAGGAACAAATTTTTCATGTATCTGGCGACTCTATTATCAAAAGACCAGTATAATCAAAGTTTATGAGAAAAGTTCAGACCAGGAGTTCCAGTTCTTTTGAATATTTACAGTTGGAGACTCCAAAAAGGCGTGGTAGAACTCTTACCAGGACAAAGCCAGCCAAAAGGACACAATTTTTAGTTCTAGATATTCAAGTTTACAGAAGAAGAAATCAGTCAAGTGAAAGAAATACCAGGCATTCAGCAAGTCCAACTTGCAGAACAATGCACTTTGAATCTGAGGGTTCAGTTGTTTCTACTATGACAATAGTAAGTGCAAATCTAGCACAGCAAAAACAAACTCATCCAGCACTTTAGAAACAAATGGCTGCACCAAGAAATTTTGCATTTGTGCCATTTAATCAAGGGAGTCCCTTGAATTTTTCTCAGCACCATGATATTCCTTTGGCTGCATTGAAGAGCTTACCAGATTTTACTGGTGAAACTCAAACTATAGCATTCGAACACATAAGAGATGTGGCAACATTATGTAATGTTCATCATGTCACAGAGGAAGATGTTGCAGTCAAGTTGCTTGCAGCCTCTTTCAAAGGAAAAGCGCTTCAGTGGTTCAAAAGTTTAGCCGTTGGCTCTATCAATTCATGGGATGTTCTTAGAGATGCATTGACAAAACATTTTGAAGATAAATCTGATCATTTGTCTCTAGTTGAGCAGCTCACAACCATAAAGCGTGCTCCTCAGGAATAAATGATGGATTTCAACAATAGATTCCAAAGGACTTGGACAAGAATACCTATTTCGGTAAGACCCTCAGCAGATCATGCATTTTTATATTACTTAAAAAGTTTAAATAGTGATATTTCTGTAATGATCCAATCCATGGGAGGTGTTTCACTACCTCAAGCATATAATACCGCTGTTAGAGCTGAGAATAGTCTTATTCAAGCAGGCAAAATAGCCCCTAGACCCCCAATGCCCATTTTTCCAGACATTCAGTCAAATATGCCTTTGATAGCTCCACCTCTAAATGCTTTGCCTAATGTCCCTAGTCATGAAATAGCCGTGGCAGGCCCTTCACAAGAGCTTTAGGAGATTAAGAGTAGCCAGCTCAAGATTGAAAACTTGATGCAAACCTTCAGTAACGAGCTGGTGAACTTGAAAAAGAAGCAATTTCAAGCTAGGCAGCCATTTCAACAACAGAATCAAGCCACAAGTCAACCATTTCAATAGCAAAATCAAGGCCAATTTCAAGCAAATAGGCAGCCATATCAAGCTAATGCTGCTGGTTATAGGCAAAATATTAATCAAAGACCTTTTAGACCTTATAACCCAACACCACTTAATGCTGCTAATACAGTGAGGGACATTGTTCCTGTGCAAAATAACTTGGTTGCAAATTTTGAATAGTGTTATCCCTGCAATGAACCACATAATCAATCCACTTGCACAAATGGGATGATTAATCAGGCTTTGATGGTACAAAACACCACAACAGGACAACAGAATGTAAATGCTGATGTATTCGAGCAGCAAAATGATATACATGCTCCTGAAACTAGTCTTCTTAATTGGCAAAGAGAGGAGTTTTGTGCACTAAATGATGATACACTAGTATCAGCCAATACTAGAGCAAAAAAGAGGGCTCTAGAAATGGAGCAGTTAGGTAAAAATAGAGTACCTAACACTACTGAACCATCATTTACTGCAAATGCTATGGGTGGTACTCCTGCCTTTGTCACAAAGGATACTATTCACAAACAAGCTGAGCCTGTTGCTGCTAAAATACATCAAAAATCACATGCTGCTGTACCTTTCAGCATAGTGGATAATATGAAGAGGATGAACATAACTATGTCCATGTGGGATACTTTGGCAATTCCAAGGCAAACTAATCTTCTAAGGCAGGCTTTGTTTGATGAAGTGATTCCTAAAGTGATGGGTAACAAATCTCATGAAGCTATGCTGACAAATGCTGATCATAGTAATGAGAAACGAGATAGTACCAAGGAAGTCAATAGCAAATCAAGTAAGAGTATTAAGCCTCCTCCTTTCTATCTTTCATTAATTATTGGTGATAAGCTAGTTCATAATTATTTAGTTGATAGTGGAGCTACAAGCTCGGTCATGCCTAAAAAGGTAGCAGATCAGTTAGGAATTAACTATCAGCCTCTTGAGAAGGGAGTTGTTCAGCTTGATGGAACAGCTATTAGTACTGTGGGTTTTATTAAGGATGCAAGCCTTACCCTTCATGCCTGTCCTAATTTTACAATTCAGCAGGATATTTATGTGATAGATTTACCTCCATACTTCGCCATTTGCCTATCTAGAGATTTTACTGCTAAGATTGGAGGGTATCTATCATCTGATTGGTCCCATATGTTGTTTAGGACTAGATATGGAACTAAGGTTATAATTAAGCCAGAACTGCTTGCAAAAGATCACATAGAGCCTTATGTACCTAGTGCTATAAATGCAAACTTAGTTTCATTTGACAAAGAAGACCATGCCAGTGATTTTGAAGATAAAACCCATCTTGATGCTATTCCGAATATCCTCCTTGATGAATGGGTAGCGAGTCATGCTGCTGAAAATCATCATTCAGATTTTTGTCATGCTGGTTTGGGTAACTATGTTATTCATGAGCAAGATGCAGTCATTCTAAACTTAGTCAAGTCAGAAAATCTGGTTAAAGAAGAACATAATCAGTTATGGGAGATGTTTTTTGATGGTTCTAAGAGTAAAAATGGTGGTGGTGGTGGTGCTATGTTAGTATCACCTCATGGTGATAAGTATTTTTCTTCTTTTCGATTCTCTTTTGCATGCTCTAATAATGTTGCAGAATATGAAGGGTTGATTCAAGGGCTGGAATGGGCAAAGAAAAAAGGTATTGAATGTTTAAAGGTGTATGGGGACAGTGAATTGATTGTGAACCACGTTAGAGGTTTGAATGTAGCAAAGAATGATACTTTGAGGTTGTATAAGAACCGAGTATGGGACATTATTGAAGAGTTTTCTGCTTTCAGTATTGTCTCTATTCCAAGAAGTCAAAATCAACATGTGGATAGATTAGTAGCTATGGGTGCTCAATTTGACATACCTGTAGAAATCAGTAAGGAGAATATCCAGCAGCATGTCAAGATTGTAGTAAGACCTTCTATCCTTGATAATCACACTAATTGGCAAGTATTTCATAATGATGAGAAAATTCTCAGTTTTCTGTTGGAGGAAGATGTATTTTCTGTTTCAAATCAGGACAAATTGAAACATCATTATGATGATCAGATAATTCAACTTAAGTCAAACAAGCTTCCCAAAGGTTTAGTTACTTTGGAATCTATTTTTAGCAGAGATGATGAGTTAAGAAAAAACAAAGCTAGTATGCAGGTCAAGGAGGATCATTATGAGGACCTTGAAGTGGCTAATGGTAAGTTCCTTAAATTTGGTAAGGTCTGTACACACAGCAAGAGAAATCTGAATTTATTGAACTATATAAGGAGTTTCCTGATGTTTTTGATGAAGGGTGCTCCCCTTAATACCACAAACACATAACAGAAATAGAGAAACAACAACAGTATGCAAGAACAGAAAATTGGCTTCTTATTATCTCCACAAATGTGGAATTACAAACTTTCAGAATTACAATATGCAAAGCCACATGGGCATTCCCTTACAATATTCTGTAGGACAAAGCCTCGAACTATTACCCAGATCTACTACCCAGAACTATTCTGAACTGCCTAAGACAATAATATAGCCTTCCTTATATAGGCAACTTTCCACCGCCTGGGAAGGTTCCAGAATTTAGCCAATAAGGCCGACCAAACTTAGAATTATTTTATTTTACATTTTATTACATCATAGTCGGCTCAAGATAACCTTTGAAACCCGAACAAAAATTTTGAAGAAAATTATTTTTCGCCATTTCAGGTGGCCCAACTTCCGAAGACCATAAGTCATCACTAGTTGACCCGATCGGCTATTATAACCCCATTTCGGAAACGCCACGAAACGCTCTATAGGCTTGATTGGCGCAAGCGCCTGTCACCCAAATTTTCGACCTCATCTGGGGCCTCTAAAGCCTTCAAAACTGAGTTCAAAGTTTCTGTACCCTGCTGCCAATATCGAAAATCTTCAATATCTTCCAATATACACTTGATCTGGCAATGAAACTTTACTGGCAGACTTATATGACCAACATGAACCTCCAAGAAAGAAATCAGATCATTCTAAGCACATACGAAAATTACCAAAAATAGTAACTTTCCATAAATAGCAGCTCTGCACAAAATAACCCTTATTGAAAATAAAAATAGAAATATTTTTGGGTGATGCAAGATTGCTCTTACACCTAGGATGCTCCTGCATCAGACACCCAGGGTAATTTGAGAAGTGACCCTGTCACGACTCAGGTGTGTAGAGGAAAACCAAGATGGTTAACCTCCTCCTTTGTTAGCCATGATGAATCTTCAACAGGTCATCCTTTCCACTTGACCAGATATTCTTCATATGTCCTGTTCCTTGTGCTTCTGCCAACACGACTATCCAGTATATCTTCAATCTCCTTAGTGTCTGAACTAGTTGCTGGAATACTCCACTGTGCTGCTGTGATCTCATCTTCAACACCTCCTTCATGATACTCTATCAGATCTGAAATGTTAAACACTGGTGAAATATTTAGCTCAGTAGGTAATTTTACCTCATATGCGTTTCCTGAATCATGTTTCTTCAATATCCTGCATGGTCCAAACTTCTTCATTTTCAGCTTGTTATATGTACCAACTGGAAACCGCTCCTTCCGCAAATGAACCATGACTTCATCACCAACCTGAAATTCCTTATGCCTCATTTTCTCATCTGCCTTAGCCTTATACTGTGCGTTCATCTTGGTAATATGCTTCCTCACCTCCTCATGGATGTTCTTCAAGTGTTCTGCAAAATCTTCAGCTTCAACACTACTTATTTCTCCTTTATCTATCTTCCTCAATTCAGATTTATTTCTTGGACTACTTCCATATACAATCTGGAATGGTGATTTACCAGTGCTCCTGTTGACAGAATTATTGTATGCAAATTCTGCCTGTGGTAAAATCAAATCCCATCCCGTTGGCTTATCTCCAACCAAACATCTCAGCAAATTTCCCAAACTCCTATTCACCACCTCTATCTGTCCATCAGTCTGTGGATGATGTGATGAACTGAACTTCAAATCTGTCTTCAACTTCTTCCACAATGTACGCCAGAAATATCCAACAAACTTAGTGTCCCGATCTGAAACTATGGTCTTTGGCAAACCATGAAGTCTCACTAGTTCTCTGAAAAACAATTCTGCTACATGAACAACATCATTAGTCTTCTTGCAGGGAATGAAATGTGCCATCTTTGAAAATCTGTCAACTACCACAAAAATTGAATCGTGTCCCCGCTGTGTCCTCAGTAAACCAAGAACAAAGTCCATGCTGATATCCTCCCAAGGCTTCTCTGGTACAGGTAATGACTGATACAACCCTGTATTCTGCTTCACTCCTTTCGCCATCTGACATACTCTGCAACTCTGTACAAACTTCTTCACATCTTGCTGCAACTGTGGCCAATAATAATTCTCACTAACCAAACCAAGGGTTTTGTCATGACCAAAATGTCCAGCCAATCCTCCGCTATGCTTCTCCTTGATGAGATTCTCCCTCATAGAACTTCGTGGAATGCACAATTGACTCCCTTTGAATAGCATATCGTCCTGGATGATGAAATCCAGCCACTTCGTCCTGTCTAGAGTAACAGGTTCTGTACAAGCTTTCCAAGCTTCACCAAAATTAGGATCCTCTGGATACAAATTCTTGAGTTCCTTGAACCCAACCACTTTAATCTGCATTTCTGTCAGCAATAGTTGCCTTCTGCTAAGAGCATCTGCAACCCTATTAGACTTTCCACTCCTGTGTTTCAAAACAAATGTATAACTCTGCAAAAACTCAACCCATTTCAAATGCCTTTGATTCAATTTTCCTTGACTATTCAAATATTGCAAAGCTTGATGATCAGTATACAAAAAAAACTCTTTAGGAAGCAGATAATGTCTCCACTTCTTTAATGCCTGAATTATAGCATAAAATTCCTGATCATAAATAGAATATTTCCTCTTGGCATCATTTAACTTCTCGCTGAAATAAGCAACAGGTTTACCTTCTTAGCTCATAACAGCTCCTATTGCAGTACCACTAGCATCACAATCTACTTGAAAAACCTTATTAAAATCTGGAAGTGCTAAAACAGGTTGTTTTGTAATTTTTTGTTTCAATAATTGGAAACTCTTTTCTGCCCCATTAGTCCACTTAAACTCTTTTCTATCCCCTCTCATTGTTTCAGTCAAGGGTCCACAAATACTGCTAAAATTTCGGATAAACTTTCTGTAAAAGCTAGCCAAACCATGAAAAAATCTTACCTCAGTAGCACTCCTTGGAGTAGGCCATTCAAGGATAGCCTGTACCTTCTCTGGGTCCATTTTTAGACCTTCTGCTGAAACTACAAATCCCAAATACACTAACTCTTTCTTCACAAAACTGCACTTCTTCAAATTAATCAATAATTTCTCTTCTCTCAGCTTCTCAAATACCATACGAATATGCATCATATGCTCCTCCAATGTCTTACTAAAGATTAAAATATCATCTAGATAAACAACGACAAACTTACCTAGAAATTCTTTCAGAACTTCGTTCATGAGCCGCATGAAAGTGCTCGGTGCATTGGTTAGCCCAAAAGGCATGACTAACCACTCATACAGTCCTTCCTTTGTCTTGAAGGCAGTCTTCCATTCATCTCCTTCTCTGATCTGAATCTGATGATATCTACTTTTTAGATCTATCTTTGAAAAATACACAGCTCCACTCAAACAGTCCATAATATCATCCATTCGTGGCAATGGAAACCTGTACTTGATTGTGATCTTATTTATTGCCCTAGAATCTGTACACATCCTCCATTCTCCATTCTTCTTTGGTGCTAATACCGCTGGTACAGCACAGGGACTCAGACTCTCACGGATCAATCCTTTCTGTAACAACTCATGTACTTGTCTATTCAACTCCTCACTTTCTGCAGGTGTCATTTTGTGTGCTGCCTTGTTCGACAAACTCACTCCTGGGATCAAGTCCATCTGATGACTGATCTTCCTGACTGGTGGTAATCCATCAGGCACGTTATCAAACACAATATCCTGAAACTCATTCAACAAATCTGCAACTTCTATAGGAACATCTTCTACTTCCTCTTTACCAGCTTTTGGAATTAAAGCAAAACATACATGCTCATGCCTCATACCATCTAGGAAATTTCTTCCATTAACAAAAGTTATCCTTGCAGTACCACATACCTTTTCTTCAGTCTCCTTCAATGGTTTTAGCTTATGTCGCACTCAATCTTTTGTCAGGGAATAGGTATTCACACGACCATCATGTACAGCACATCTGTCAAACTGCCATGGTCTACCCAACAACATATGACATGCATCCATAGATATGATATCACACAATACCTCATCTTGGTATCCGCCGATCTTGAACTTTACCGGGCATTGTTCACTGACCATGACCTTGTGCTCATCCTGCACCCAGGCAATTCGATATGGATGTGGGTGTTTCTATCTCTTGAGCTTCAACTTTGTCACCATCTCTTCTGACACCAAATTGTCAGTGCTTCCACTATCGATAATCACATCACAGCATTTACCCTCACACTTGCATCTAGTGCGAAACAGGCTCCTCCTTTGTTTAGGTTCATTCTCACCACTCAGCAAGACTCTTCTATTAATTAGCGTTTCTACTCTTTCAGCATCTTCAGAATTTGATGATCTAGCATCTTCATCGACATGTACAAATCTGGCCTGGCCTTCATTTCTCCTATCTGTTCTGCCTTGGCGCTGAGGACATTCAAATGCCCTGTGACCTTCTTCTCCACAGTGAAAACATGTTCCACGGAAGCCACCTCTTCCAGATCCTTGTCCTCTTCCTCTCCCTCTCTGATCTCTATTATTCTGATCCTGGAAGTGATTGAAATTATTTCCTCGCTGATTCTGACTGCTACTGGCCTCATCCTTCTTTTTTGGATCTTCATTTCGGCCACCATATGACCGTCCACCAGATCGTCCACCACGACCTCTTCCATTTTGTCTGCTCTCAAACTTCTTGTTCAGCTTTTCCTCTACTTTTAGGGCAAACTGGTATGCCTCTTCAATACTATTCATTCGAACCAGATTCAGCTCCTCCTGAATGCTTGGCCTTAACCCATTAAGGTATCGGGCAACTTTCTCCTTATCAGCTTCTGCATGGCCTGTTCTGATGAGAAGTCGATAGAACTCCTCTGTATACTCCTGAACAGATCTTCCTGCTTGCTTCAAACTCTACATTTTCTTCAGTAGGTCAAGCTCATAATCAACAAGAATGAACTGTCGCTTCAATTTATCCACCATCCGATCCCATCTTGTGATTTTATCTTTCCCTCTTCTATTTCGCTCCAATTGAATTTCTTGCCACCAGATCTTCACATGACCTTTCAATCTGGCCTTCGCAAATTTGACCCTATCAGGATCTTCAACATCTTCATACTCAAAATATTCCTCACATTCATTGATCCAGTCGATCAATTCCTCTGGGTTAAGATTTTCAGAAAATGTAGGAACCTCAATCTTAGGTCTTTTCCCAATCTTGGAAATCGCCCGAAAAAGTCTTTCTTCCTCATGGTTCACAATTTCAACTTCTCCTTCTTGATATTCTTCTTCGGCTTCATCCTCACTTTTATCTCTGACATTAAGATTCATTCCTCTACGAATCTTTTCTTGCAATGCTCGCACTTGTCTCTGCAACTCTTTAACCTCAGGTGTCACAACACCAGGTCTTCCGCCACGTTCTCTTCGTGGAGGTATTTTCGCGATGCGCGCTGAAACCCTAACCACGGTCCTGGTGCAAACTGCCTCACAGTCGGTGATCTGTTTACACACTCAAGAACCCCTGCTCTGATACCACTTGATGAAGGGTGCTCCCCTTAATACCACAAACACATAACAGAAATAGAGAAACAACAACAGTATGCAAGAATAGAAAATTGGCTTCTTATTATCTCCACAAATGTGGAATTACAAACTTTCAGAATTACAATATGCAAAGCCACATGGGCATTCCCTTACAATATTCTGTAGGACAAAGCCTCGAACTATTACCCAGATCTACTACCCAGAACTATTCTGAACTGCCTAAGACAATAATACAACCTTCCTTATATAGGCAACTTTCCACCACCTGGGAAGGTTCCAGAATTTTAGCCAATAAGGCCGACCAAACTTAGAATTATTTTATTTTACATTTTATTACATCATAGTCGGCTCAAGATAACCTTTGAAACCTGAACAGAAATTTTGAAGAAAATTATTTTTCGCCATTTCAGGTGGCCCAACTTTCGAAGACCATAAGTCATCACCAGTTGATCCGATCGGCTATTATAACCCCATTTTGGAAATGCCACAAAACGCTCTACAGGCTTGACTGGCACAAGCACTCGTCACCCAAATTTTTGACCTCATCTGGGGCCTCTAAAGCATTCAAAACTAAGTTCAAAATTTCTGTACCCTGCTGCCAATACCGAAAATCTTCAATATCTTCCAATATACACTTGATCTGGCAATGAAACTTTACTGGCAGACTTATATGACCAACATGAACCTCCAAGAAAGAAATCAGATCATTTTGAGCACATACAAAAATTACCAAAAATAGTAACTTTCCATAAATAGCAGCTCTGCACAAAATAACCCTTATTGAAAATAAAAACAGAAATATTTTTGGGTGATGCAAGATTGCTCTTACACCCAGGATGCTCCTGCATCAGTTTTTGCCTGGGAATATTCAGATTTGAAGGGTTTTGACCCTAATTTAGCCCAGCATACAATTGAATTGCTTCCTAATGCCAAGCCTGTAAAGCAAAAGCAGAGACCTCTTAATCCAAGGCTAGAACCTTTGATGTTTAAAGAACTAACCAAGCTTATTGAGGGGGGTATTATATATGAAATTAAACACACCAGCTGGGTTTCTAATCTTGTTCCTGTTAGGAAGAAGAATGGGGAGATTAGGTTATGTGTTGATTTTAGGGATCTTAATAGAGCCTCTTTAAAAGATCATTATCTGCTTCCTTCTATGGAACAAATTCTACAAGTAGTTGCTGGTTCTGAGAGATTTTCACTTCTAGATGGTTTTTCAGGATATAACCAGGTGCTAGTTAAAGATGAGGATCAATATAAGACAACCTTTACTACAAAATGGGGCACAATGGCTTACAAAAGAATGCCTTTTGGCCTATCAAATGCTGGTGCCATGTTTCAAAGGGCAATGGATATGTCCTTTAAAGGGTTGATGTACAAAATGGTTCTTGTGTATCTAGATGACATTACTATTTTTTCTAAGACTGCTGATTTACATTTCGATCATCTAAGGCAGGTTTTTGAAAGGTGCAGACAGTTTGGGATTTCACTTAATCCCAAGAAGTGTGTTTTTTCAGTTCATGAAGGCAAGCTTTTGGGCCATATTGTTTCAAAGGATGGCATCAGAATTGATGCAGAAAGAGTTAAAACAATTCTAGATTTACCCCTACCAAGTCATAAGAAAGGTTTGCAAAGTTTCATTGGAAGAATCAACTTTGTAAGAAGATTCATGCCTGACATTGCTGCTTTACTTAAGCCTCTCACATCAATGCTTAAAAAGAATGTAGTTTTCTCTTGGACCAAAGAGGGTAAACAAAGTTTTCAGTTGTTAAAAGAAGCCCTTTCATCAGCTCCAACCTTAGTTAATCCTGATTTTTCTAAGGATTTCATTTTATATGCATATGGATCTATTGATGCTATTTCAGCTGTTCTAGTACAAAAAAATGATGAAGGGTATGAGCAGCCTATTGCTTTCTACAGTAAAGGACTCGAAGGCTATGAGCAGCGTTATAGTTTTGTGGAGAAACATGCATTTGCAATCATTAAAAGCCTCAAAAAGTTTAGACATTTGTTGTCAAACAACAAGGTACACCTTATGGTCTCACACCCTAGTGTCAAGGAGTTTTTTCTTAGTAGAGATGTTAATGAAAAATGTGCTGGGTGGATAACTAAGGTGATAGAATATGATGTTGACATCAAGATTACTAGACTGGTGAGAGGTAAAGGGCTATGTGAACATATGACAGATTACTTATCTGAAAGTTCAAAATAAGGAGAAAATTTGCTGGTAAATAATGCTATAGCTGTTTATGATGAAAATTTACTGTTTAATGGTGATGAAAATGTTGTAGAAGAACAAACAGCTAGCTAGTTGTAGGAAATGGTCCATTTCTTACAAACAGGAGAGTGCCCTCCACAACTTGACCATGCCAAGCGAAGATATTTTAGGTTACAGGCTATACCCTATGTTTTAATTAATGATGTATTGTTCAGAAAAGACTTGAATGGCATTCTGCTCAGATGTATTAATGATAACCAAACTAGCAAGTTTTTAGAGTAGTTTCATGAAGCAGGGGGTCACTTTTCACCTAAGACAACAGCCTACAAGATCATGAGAGCTGGGTATTTTTGGCCCAATTTGTTTAAGGATGCCCATTCCTGGGCAAGAAAATGCAAGCAATGTGCATTTTTTGCAGGAAAAGAAAGACTAGCTGCCATGCCTTTGCAGCCCATTTTGGTTGAACAGCCATTCATGAGGTGGGGAATCAATTTTGTGGGACCTGTAAATCCTCATTCCAGCGCTGGTCACAAATGGATCCTAACTGCCACAGATTACTTCACTCGCTGGACAGAGGCTATTGCGCTAAGGGAAGCAAATGAAAATTCTGTTCTAAGTTTCTATGATGACTTGGTCACCTGATTTGGAGTGCCTGAATCAATTATCTCAGATAATGCCTTAGCATTTGTGGGGGCTAGAGTGGCTGAATGGGCTTTGAGGAATGGCATTTACCTAAATGCTTCATCAAATTATTACCCTCAGGGTAATGGTTTAGCTGAAAGCACTAATAAGAATCTACTGTGAATTATCAAAAGAACATTGGAGGAGAACAAGCGGAATTGGCATGCAAAGCTGAGATCAACCTTATGGCTGGATAGAATTACCCCCAAGCAGATTCTTGGTAATTCTCCCTATGTTCTTGTCTATGGCAAACAAGCAAGCTTACCTATTTCCACTGAGTTTCCTTCACTTGAGCTAGCTGACCAATTATTATTATTTGAGAGAGATGATCCTCTAAGTCTGAGATATGCTAAATTGATTGAATTGGAGGAAGAAAGAAGGAAAGCATTGCAAACAATGGAGTACCAATAGTTGCAAGCTAAGCGTACTTTTGACAAAAGGGCAACATCAAGGTTATTTAAGGAGGGTGATCTAGTTCTGAAGTGGGATGTTCTGAAGAGCAGGCCAGGGCACCATAACAAGTTTGATCATATGTGGGCTGGCCCATTTTTGATAGTTGAATGCAAAGAACATGATGCATTCCAGCTTGCTACTATGGAAGGAGATATTTTACCTATTCCTGTAAATGGGATACACATCAAGCCATGCTTTGAGGTATGATCTATCAGTTCTATTAGTTCTATCTTGTATATATTAGGTTAAGTTTCATGTTTTCTAAATAAATGCATTTGCATAATAGTTTAGGTCTTTCCTCAGTGCTGTCCAAGCACAAGTTGTGTGTTTCCTTTCTTAGTCCAGTTTTCCCATTTTCCTAGGTCAAGTGTTTGGTTTTAATTGCTGGATGAGTCTCATGTTTTACATTAAATATCGATGTATGTTCTCCATACATGCATACATTTGTTTGTTAAACATGCATTCTTGGTTTTTTCATATAGGCACATATGACTGGTTATAGTATTTTCTAGTCAAGTCCTACAGGTTCATAGACCCACTAGTTTCCACTCACATGTGTATATATGAGTCTTTTCACCTATGCATCCATTTAGCAAACAGATTTATGCATGTATGATCAACATACATAGATATTTGGTAACTCAAACTCAACTCTTGAAGTTGCTGTTTAGGCCTGATCATGCACATAAATCTGTTCATTTAGTGTCATAGGAGTCTACGCTCATTTACATGCAGATTAAGACTAACCAGCAATTGTAGGTTCTAAGTTTGAGTCAGGTCTAGGTTTTAGGTTGTAAGTTTTCAAGCTCTGTGCCCAATGAATAGCAAAGGCACACTGGCCTCCAATGTCTAGCAGGCAGATAGGCAGCAAAAGTCACCAAAAATGTTACCAAATTTCTACACATGCTAAAATTTAGCTTAATTGTAACATTGTATAAGATTCATAAACTGATCATGAATTTGTTTCTATTTCATTTCATTTCAAATCATCTTTATTCTGAGAAAAATAGGACAAAATTTCATTGTATAGATCATAATTGATATGTATAATTTTCATTCTACATCTGATGAAATGATTTGAAATGCTGAAAGAGAAAATCTCACACAAGCCGTGAGTATAGCATACTAACTTTCATACTAAAATGGAAATGCATAAACAGATAGAATATGTATAAAGAATAGAGGTGAGGCTAGAGATAACCAGTCATTACCTTTTATGCTTTGACTGGTTATATCCTGCAGCGTCATTTTCATCCAGCTCTTAGCCTCAGAGATTCCTTGATATCTGCAAAAATGAAAGAAAAGTAATGTTAGATCTTGAAAGATCTAAGCAATGACAGGATATCCTAAGCTACCATTACATATGCTATCTGTTTATGCAATTCAAATATCAAAAGAGAGTAAGCTATATTCACTGTTCAACTGAAAGTTATTTTGTAGTGAGCTTTTTAAAGATAATGGAAGTTGTTTACAGGTGTCACCAGCCCATGCTCGAACCTTGTAAACAAACTTTTATTGATTGGATAAACATTTGAAAGGAAAGTACAACAATGATTGTTGCTGCAAAGAAGCATTAAAGGGACATGTTCTTAGCATTGAAACCTTTTGTATCAAATCAGTTGCAGTATGTATTAAATCAATATGAGGTATTAAAGGGACAGTTGATACTTGGAACCTTTTATCTCGCATTACCAGATATTTTTGTAGTATTTTCCAGCCAAGAGAGTGCTTTTAGTTTCATACTTGGTGCTGCAAAAATCTCAATGAAACTAATCATTAGTTAAGTTTCATTGAGATGTTTGCAGCATTAAGTTAAGATTCAAAACCAATTTTCAAACGGATCTGTTATCATCTCAGAATAATATGACAGCCTTTCAGGAATAGACAGAATGCAGTAATCATGATCAATTTTCAAAACTACTTTGCAAAGTGCACCTGATTCATGCTACAGAAAGTGCAGGTGACCTCATTCTTAGGGTCACCTGTACTTGACCTAGCACAAATCAAGTCATTAATTTTCAAAATGTTCCAGATGAATTCAACAGTAACAGTGTTTAAACATTACAGCAGCTGGTGAAGATATTTAATACAGAAACAGAGCAAGAGCAAGCATGGGAGATTATGATATACAGGCACAGTAAAATAGTAGTGAAAAGACCAGCTGGAGTTAAACAATGCTGATGTACAAAACCCTTTTGGAGGTTTATAAAAGGAAAATAGATAAAAAATGCTTGCATAATGATCAATATTGTGAGTAAGGGAAAAATGGAAATTGATCAGCAATCTGGTGTACCTGAATAGAATAGCAACAGCAGGAGTTTGAACACAAAATAAATAGTGCAAAAAGTTGCATAACATCAACAACAGCATTGGGGTTTTAGAACCCAGATTTTTAAAATATATCAGAGACTCTTGCGTATGAAGATAGCAGCAAATCTCTTTCAAACAATAGAAAGATACTTTAGAAAATGCGAGTCTACAGGGGCTGAATACAACAAGAAGTATTTCAACAAGGAATGCACAGGAAATGCTTGTGTAAGAACAGCAGCAACTTGCCCAGAAAAGAAAAGAAAAGAAGACATTTAACATGGTGGCTCAACCCAGATTTTCAAGGTTTTACCCTGTACAAGCCATGGTTTTTTGCAGGACACATCCACAAATGTTTCATAATATATAAAGCCTTGATCTCTTTCGCAGCAGTAGAAGAAAAGATAAGTGTTCAAACGGCGGCTATCAAAGTTGCAATCAGATATACACAGAAAATAAGCAGCAGAGCAACAACAAACCCTTGCTCATAACAAAAGGAAAAGGGGAGGAAGGAATTTCTTCAAGTACGTAATGGAGTTGCAAAAATAAATAGTAAACGCACATAGATATTGCTTTCAAATGATATCAATAGTGCAGTAAAAATGGCGTGAAGATAGTTCTTACTCAACAAATGGCGACTTCAAAAGTTGAGATCTTTTGAAATCTGCATATGAATTGAACATTTGGCGTCCAAGCTCCCAAAATTTGTGGCCAAAATAGCAGTTGAGGTGATTAAGCAATGAAGTTCAAAAGCTCAAAGTTTCAAGAGGAATCTCTACAACAATGGCGTCCAGAACGGCAGCATTTGTTACATATTTTCGGCACTTTCCTAGGGTTTCAAAACCCTTAGCGGCTGCTCTTCTTTTCAATCGATTATGTTACAAATGAATGTCTTCATTGTATTTTAGGTTATCTCTTCTTTATTTTTTTTTTAAGTCTTTTTGAAATCCGATTACTAAGTTGAAGTATCGGATTTATTTTTGAGGTTTTTGAAAAGAATTACAAATATTTTAATAAGTATCTAAGTAATAAAACAAATATTATGTTAAAAATATATTGTTTTATTGTTTAGGTATTTATTACTATAAGTAATAGAATTAGTAAAAATAAGATAAGTCATATTTCATTTTACAAATATTAAATATTATAATAATGTGTTACTTAATTTAGTAATATATTATTATATTATTTATTAGTTGTTAAAAGAGTTATGTTTATTTTTTGCAAATATTGTAGAATATTAATTAATTGATAACATTATAAGTCAATTAATTAACTATTCAAAATTGCAAAGTCTGATGACTAAGTCCATTTTTCGGATTTAGAAGAAGAAGGGTTTGAAAAGTCAATGTGTGACTAAGTGTTTGAAGATGAGGTGTCTTTTTGACATGTTTTGGATGTTGGTTGCAAAGCAGAACTCTTTTATGAGTCATTTGAGTCTTTTTAGGGACTGTTATGACTCAACTGGAGTTGTCACTTGTAATCACTAGATAGATAGGTTTTTTATAGTGTCTAGACCTCTTGGGTGGCAATTTTGAGGCTCTTTTGTAGGGATTTTTTTCCACATCCGACCCCTACTTTTTAGGGGTTCTAGGTGGGAATTTTTCTTATTTATTGGCCTTCCTTTGTCATTGTGTGGTTCAGTTTTGGAGAAAGGAATAGCTATTGTGACATTTTTGTCCTCTACCTTATCATTTTCTAGATTGTATCATTGGGAGCTGATGCCTTTGGCCTTTGAAGGAATAATACAACAAATTTGATCTACTTTGGGGCTCATTTTCAGTGTGCAAAACTGGTGATTGATGTTTATTTCCTGTGTTTTCTTTAAAAACCTTCAAATTTATGTCTCATTTCTGCACCTATTGAGTTAGTTAAATTGTTATGCATAGGTCATAAGTTGTGCATCTTTATGGACTAATATTGATTGTGATTTATATCTTTTTGATATTGTTCATTTGAGCCTTCTTCTGAAACGCTGTTATGCAAAGATTTTCATCAAAAGTAGTATCTTATAATTGATAGTATTTCTCATCATTGTGTTGTTAAGTATCAAATCCTTTATCTTATTTTGGTGCATCACCTTTTAGGTTTAAATAATCTTCATTTCAAGTATTCCCTACCCTTTTCCTCATAAGTTTGCAATTTTCAATAGTTTAGGTGCAGCATCACATAATATCAAATAGGAACCGGCCTAGAATCCAGAGGCTCAATCACTTTCATAGTTCACCCACAAAATTGTGATTGTCCCCATGTTGTCCAGAATTTCTAATTGTTTAGGTGCTTAGTTTAGGGTGCAAATTCTGGACTTAATAATTATCACAGACTTCATCAATGTAATGAGACTAATAAACTAAACATCATTCATGAAAGTACTCATAACACGGTAACTTGGTTACCTAGAAACCCTTGAAAGGTAAAATTGGGGTGGGGTTGACACCTACAAATATTCACTACTATAGTATAAATTTTGCCTATTAGGGCTACAAATTTGATCACAAAATATGATCTACCCTATGAGGGGTCTACCCTGTTAAGATCTTAAAGACTTATACAATCTACCTTGCAAAAGGATTTAAGACTTACAACTAAGTAAGCACTTGGTTAAGAGATTACATAAGGTCTATTAAAACCACTCTATTAAGAGATTTACCCTGATACACTTGTTAGAATGTTTCAATACCCGATCCTTCGGTTTGCACTATATGCTAATTACAGATCTTCTCCTTCCAGTATTGATTTGATCTTATCTATCAAGTTTATCTCTGTTCTTTCCTTCACAGCTTTACTTTGTTTCACTCGGTCACTGAACTCTATCTGAATACTTCACTGATCTGAATATATTCTCTCTTTTCTTTTCATTCCTCTCATTCCCTTAACATCCACACATAGACACTATTAGGGTTCAAAACTCATCTTATATAGACAACTGAATTCTTCCAAATTTTGAGATCTACGATCCAGATTAACTCATTTTTTTGCTTAACCTTTCCCTAATTTTGATTGGCTCCAAGTGTTGCATAGGGATCAATGATTACAAAATAGAAGCGCAATCACCTCCGTGTTTTCCTTAACAAATAGTAAATAAAATATGAATGTCAACCAAATCATTTTACCTAGGTGATTGTGCCATAACAAACACATGTTAATTTTGGCTTGCTCGACATTTGATATCTCTAGCACTTGGCATTAACTGTTCTTTATACTCTGGTGCTCGGCATTATCTTCTATACATAACTTGGCAAAAACTCACTTGACTAATACAAAAGTACTCGGTGACCATTGGTTTACTCGATAGTGACTACTGCTTAGTAAATGTACA
The DNA here is from genome assembly GCA_027943335.1 of Chamaecyparis obtusa. Lineage (NCBI taxonomy): Eukaryota > Viridiplantae > Streptophyta > Pinopsida > Cupressales > Cupressaceae > Chamaecyparis > Chamaecyparis obtusa. The sequence goes on from BSBK01006069.1 coordinate 889,228, forward strand.
TTACATGACTTAGCCTATACATGATGAATCGGTCGCAGTGATGACCAACCAACATTGCCTAGCTAATGACTAAGTGTAAGACACTAATAGACAACAAAATTGTAGGGATCTACAATCTCCCCCTTTGAAATTAGTGGAAAAAACATTTTGTCATGAGATTTACAATACATTTACATAGAGTATTTAGTACTAATAGAATACTCCCCCTAAAATATATATACATAAAAAAAAACTAAGTATATCATACCATTCTGTTATGCTTCTGCTCTTTGATTCTATTACCTCCCTATGTGCCTTGATATGTCATTTTATTATTTCCCCCTTATTTTTGGCACTTTTGATTTCTTTGTTAATAGGAAGATTGTAGTGTTTCTCTAGAAATGGTTTGTGAAGCATCATAACCATGTGTAATGCAAAGTCCCAACTGGATGTTGCAACTTTTAGAACCTCTGATTGCACTTTTAGCTTGGTATCTAGGTTGACTAGGCTCTCAAGAGTATAAAGATGAGGATCTTTCTGTAATAGTTCCTTAGCCTTCTCTAACTCTCTTTAGATGACCTCCACGTGAGGTGTCAACATTATTTGAATAGAGAGTAGATGAGCCCTTATCTTACCATCATTAGCCATCAACTCGACTATCCTTCCTTGAGAATGTAGAAGCTTTACATAGTGTTTGGAGTTGGAACTTGCATCCAAACTCAATGAGTTACTAGTAAACATTATATCTAGCTGTAGTCTATCTACCAGCTCCTGGTTATCCTTGGTAATTTCTTCTACATTGCACAGTTTCTTGTATAAAGATTGTGCATTTAGTACAACTCCTTCTGAATCTGATATTTGGGTAGAAAGTTCTACCTACTTCACTGCTATCTTGGCAGAGACCTTATTCAGTCCCTTTGTCTCAAATTTCCTTTCTGACCACTGCAAAAACTTATCATTTTCTTCACTTTCATCATCTGTCACTTTCTTGACTATGTAGAAATTTTTTTCTAGTATAGGGTTAGAGTCATTAACATTAGTCATGTCGAAAGCATCAATAAATATACCTTTTATCTCATGCAAAAATTTCTTTTTTTGACGTTACCTTCTCAATTCTTCCTACCTTATTTTCTTCTTCAGTAAGTCTTCCAATGTCTGCATCTGTTCATATGATAAGTTATCTGTGTCCCATTTCAGAATCACAATAACTTCTTCGAGTGTTACCTCAGGTGTAGACATTTTCACCTTCTTTTTATGTGCCTTCTTCTTCAGTGTATTCCCACTCGACATGTGTACAAGTGCTTTTATTGCCTCTTTCTCCTTAGGCTCTTGAATATCGATATCTTTTACCTTCTCTTCTTTTCCCTTATCCTCCACATGAGGATTTACAATCACTAGTGTAGACTGATCTTCTTTTTCTTTATGTGACTCCTTGGTAGATGTAGACTGAAGTGCAGTTGCCAACTGATCCTACGCCTCGGTAGTGCTAATATCAGCTAACATGTAAACTATAACAACTTGAGGATTGATGAAGATTGTGTTGACAGTTGATATGCCATCAATTTTTGGATAGTCCATGACTTTTAATAGCACAGTCTTACTACCCAGAAAATATGTAGCATGTGCTTCCTCATCTTGTATGTCTTCCTTAGTCAATACTTGATTCTTCACTGGGTATCCTCGATGATGTCAACAATAGTTATTTCAAGTAATGTCTAACATTTCTCTTCCTTGGGAGCTTCTTTCTCCTAAATTTGTGGATCATTTAAAGCTTCTTTATTATCTATCTTAGCACCCTGAGATGTGCTAGTGTCCTATGGTGCACTTTTGTCAATTAATCGACCAAAAATAATCTTCCAAGTCCTAAGGCTTTCCTGAACAACATCCTCAACCTTGTGTTGAAGGATAGAGTAAGCTCTAAGCTTAGGAACAAATTTGTTCATGTATTATTCCACAACTTCTTGAATACTAGTCGGGGATAGATCTGGTGCAACTTGAGCTAAAGTGCTTTCCCTTATCTGCTTCTCGGTCATTAGGGAAAATTCCCATTTCTGTGCAACTATCTCGGATAGATCATTAGGGATCAATTTACCCATTTGTATTGGTAGAATCTTGAAAGTGTAGAGCATATCAGGTATAGATTCTTCAATTTTCTCCTTATCTCCTATGCTCATGCTCTCAAATCTTATTTGTTTCAAACCTGTGAGTCCAGTAGAGTTCTTGATGGTGTGGCATAATTCATCCACATTAGGTGTTATTCTCTATAGTGGTAACTTCTTCTTCTTAACTTCCTCATCACTCTCTATTTCCTCATCATCTTTCTCCAAAATAAGTTTCCTTCTAGGCTTCTTCCTTATCTAGCTTGGCATTGCCCTAGGCTGAACAATTTTCCTTTTTCCTGATGCAAGGGTATTTTTTTGTGGCTCAAGAGCTATGATAGTAGAGACTGCCCTTGTTCTTGGCCTAAGAATAGGTGATGAAATAGCCTTAGGTTTTTGCATTTTATTGCTAATAGGCTTAGCAATTAATTCCTTCTTACCTTTCTTCTCCACTACTTTCTCTCCTTCACTTTCACTGGATTCACTTTCTTTGTCTTCTCCTAGTCCTTGTGTTAGTTCAAGAGGTGCATCTAACCCTCTCTCTCCTATCATTTTCACAAGGTTCTTTACTATCTTTTTCCTCTTTCTCTCCATGGTAGCAGACTTCAATCCCATGGTTATCTTGGTCTTAGCCTCCTCATATGTTCCAAAGTAGGGAGCCTTCTTATCAACTTCTTTAGCTAACAAGATTGTAATTGTTGTTGTGGTCTCGTCAATATTAACCTCATAAGGTAATGGAATTAGCCATGATACCCTTGGTAAAGAAGCTTGTGCATATGTGAAGTCAGTATCTACTAAGAAACAAATGTCCTGATTGTACTTCTCAACTAGAGATACAGGAATCCTACTTCTCTTCCTCATTTTCTTCTTGAATTAAACAAAGTAGTTTTCCATTACACCCTCAAAAATCTCTCCTATCTGATTGATAAAATCATTAATTTGAACTGTGATTGGCCTATATATATCCTATATCACTCCACCAAAAGTAGGAAAACACTTCTAAATGTAAAAGAATAGACAAACGAGTAGGGAACTGAACTTACATATAGAATTCTTTTCTTTTTGGATAGAATTAAGGTTCTCGACAAGTTGAGTCAGTCAAAGCTCGGTAAGGTCATAGGTATGACCCTTCTTGATGATTTTCCAGGCCTGGTCCACTGCCACACATGGGATGTTGTCCAACTGACTAGATTGATAGAATTTGTGAGCAATTAATCTCACTGCAAATTCAATCTCTAGATCAGTGATAGTGGAGATTTTCATCCCACGCTTATTCCATACTACTTAAGTGTTTTCCTGAATCTCCTCCTTGCTTAGACATATCATTGTTTTCTTACTAGGTATTTTAGGGTATCCAGTTACCTGGTGAATCATGTCTTTTGTGATCTAAACTGGTCCATCCCCTAGCCAAATTTTCATGTCATGTACTCTACTTAGTACAATTTAAATCCAGTCCACTTTTAAATTTTGCAAAAAATTTGGGGCATGAACTAACCCTTGCTGGACAACCTTCTAGTGTTCTGGCTTCAACACCCCATTACTACACAATTTGTTGTATGATTCCCTAATTTCATAGTCACCAATCTCTCCAATTTTGCACATGTAGCATGATCTAATGTTGTTTACCATTAAAACATTTTTTAGAACTGATGACAGAGCTCCATTAAGATCTCCTATGATTGCACTCTCCAGAATGACCTGAAACTTATGTGGCTTACTCACCTCATTCCTTACCAACTGAACATTGAAAACCTCCTTTCCTTGTTTCTTCATTACAACTGATGAAGATGATGACATTAATCTCAACTAAAAATTCTCAAAAAATTATTTTACTCGATAGGGTACCTTTGCATAAGTGTTCTACAGATGATTTGCCAATGACATGCTATGAAGATTTTGAAATTTCCTTAAGCTCTAAAAAAGATAGGTTATAGGCTCTCTAAATCGCTTAAAGAAATTCTCAATTCACTGGTGAAATGAAATGAATGGTAACATCCCAATTTATAGACTTCAAATGATCGGATTAGGACTTCATAAATGTTCTGTACACATTCTAGGTGGAATACAACTGTCTCAACAATCTTATGTTAAGCTCGGCTAACACAAGCTCAGTCGATACAACCATTTGGATACAGCTCGGTGTACATCACATCTCAACTATCACAGGTGCTCAGCATACATTGATAACTCAGTCATTTTAGACTAAAACACTGATGCTTGGCATAAAAAATGAATTGTTCCACTTTGCTCAAATATGTCCTAATGCATCTCTATCTATGCAGATATGGACTTTTTCTCAACATATGTTAGGAACTGATAGAAGATAAACATTTTAAGACTCAGTTCCATACATACCTACTTTTCTTAGTTCAAAGTAGTGTGATCACTTGATCCATCAGATTGGGTAACCTCAGGTGCACTGGCTTCACTAGTGCTTCCTTCTTCTTTCTTCTTGCATGTTTTGTTCATCTGATTTATCAATTTCTCGATGATATCTTCATTATTTCTTTGATCATTTCTTGGTATCGGTGATCTACAGTCTTTCTTTAGATGACCTATCTTGTTACATTTGTAGCATACCATACTTCCATTCATCTAAATTTTAGATTTCCCTCTGAAAGGAGCCTTCAGACAATTTTCTCAAATGTGCCCATATTTTCCACAGTAATGACAACTATACCAAGTGTTATAATCCCATTTGTATGAGTTACCCTTCATAGGTGACTTAGTCTATTCATTTGATGACCATTTAGGTTTAGATCTGCATTCAAATGCTTTATGTCCATACTTCTGACAGTTGAAACAATGTCCTTGAAATTTTGGTATGATAGGTGGATTGCTGACCTTAGACCTACATTCTTGTGCCTAATGTCCAATTTTCTTACAGTTAAAACAATGTCCATTAAATTTAGGTTTAGGATCAGACTTACCATGTTTTCTTCTATAGACGTTATCTGTATGTCCTAGCTGTCCACAGTGATGGCATGTAGGCTTGTTGTTCTTTGGTTTAGCATTCCTTTGCTCTCCACTTTTTGATGATTCTCCTTCCTTAGTGGATGATGATTGCTCATTTAGTCCAAGTCCAAATCTATCACTAGATCTTCTAGGTGATCTTAACAATTCTTCAAAGTATCTTGCAACTTTGTTAGGTTTGTTCATCCTTTCATTTATTTCCTTTTCAGATCTCAGTTCATTCCTTAGTTGATTATTTTTTTTTATCTCAGATTGGTGATTTCCACATCTTTCCTACCTAGTTCTTGATTAACCAGTAGTAGTTTATTTACCATGTCTAGTTGACTATTAGTCAACCTTTGCATGCCACTTGTCTTTTCATCAAGTCTCATTGATATTTGTCTTTTTTCTTCTTCAGGCATTGTCTTGTCTTCTTCATCTTTATTTTTTTGTTCAACTACTTCACAGAGTCTGACAGATTGAATTTCTTGTTCTCTCTTCAAATTTATGATGTCCTCATTTAGTATGTTAATTTTCTCTAGTAGCTCTTTTATGGCTTTATCACTTTTTGTAGAGTTCCCATTATCAAATAGTCCAGTAGTATCTTCTTCTTGATATTGTGATTCATTTTGCTGAATAGCAATTTCTCTTCTTCTGCTTAAGGATTTCTTTAGTTCCCCTCTGGATTCTTCAAGTTGTTGTAATGCAAGTTGAACATCAATCTTTTTATTCTCTAATTTTTCCCAACTTATAGACCTCCATCTCAAGATCTTTTTTCTTCAAGTGGTTAGACTTTCTATAAGAAAATCTAGAGCTCTAATACCAATTGTTGGAAATCTATTTGGAAATGTGATGTTGAGAGGGGGGGGCTGAATTAGATATCACCTATTAATCCATTTTATCATTATTGAAAACTTGCATAGCATTATCATAGACTTCATAAATGTAATGAAACTACTAAACTAAACATCATTCATGAAAGTACTAATAACACAATAACTTGGTTACCCATAAACCCTTGAAAGGTAAAATTGGGGTGGGGATGACACCCACAAATATTCACTACTACAGTATAAATTTTACCTATTAGGGCTACAAATTTGATCACAAAATATGATCTACCCTATGAGGGGTCTGCCCTATTAATAGCTTAAATACTTATACAATCTACCTTGCAAAAGGATTTAAGACTTACAACTAAGCAAGCACTTGGTTAAGAGATTACATAAGGTATGTTAAAACCACTTTGTTAAGAGATTTACCCTGATACACTTGTTAGAATATTTCAGTACCCAATCCTTCAGTTTGCACTATATTCTGATTACAGATATTCTCCTTCTAGTATTGATTTGAACTTATCTATCAAGTTTATCTCTATTCTATCCTTCACTACTTTACTTTGTTTCACTCGGTTACTGAAGTCTATCTGAATACTTCACTGATCTAAATATATTCTCTCTTTTCTTTTCATTCCTCTTATTCCCTTAGCATCCACACACACTATTAGGTTTCAGAACTCATCTTATATAGACAACTAAATTCCTCCAAATTTTGAGATCTACGATCTAGATTAACTCATTTTTTTGCTTAACCTTTCCCTAATTCTGATTGGCTCCAAGTGTTGCACATGGATAAATGATTAGAAAATAGAAGCATAATCACCTCCATGATTTCCTCAACAAAGAGTAAAAAAAATATGAATGTCGGCCAAAATGTTTTACCTAGGTGATTGTACCATAACAAACACATATGTTAATTCTGGCTTGCTCAGCCTTCGATATCTCTAGCACTCGGCATTCAGTATTCTTTATACTTTGGCACTCGACAATGTCTTCTATACATAACTTGGCAAAACTCACTTGGCTAATACAAAAGTACTCGGTGACCATTGGTTTACTCGACAGTGACTACTGCTCGGTAAATGTACATTACATGACTTAGCCTATACATGATGACTTAGTTGCAGTGATGACCGACCAACATTTCCTAGATAATGACTAAGTGTAAGACACTAATAGACAACAAAATTGTAGGGATCTACAGGACTTACTATCCAAATTGGAAAAATTATTTTTGTTGTACATGGCACTTGGAGTCAAGTGTGTCTCTAAACATTGTGAGCTTTTGATATTCTTTAAGTGTTCAGTCACAATTTTATTTGTCAAAGAATGAATTAGGGATTAAGCATTTTATCACAATTTTATTCGTACATTGATGAGGAACAATGATGGAGAGTTTTTAGATTTTTAGAAGATGTATATTTAGTGGAGGCCAGAAGAGATTTTTGTGGAGATTTTCTAGATGTCTAACATTCTAGAGAATATCTTCTTTACTGAGCTGGAGTGAGACAAAAGTGAGGATGAGGGTTTCTGGATTGAGTACCAGTGTGGAGATGATGATTCAGTAACCTATGTCTATAAAACCTTCACAAATATCCCTTCTTTGGCCTCCACTCATACCTCTTCTCAGAATCTAGAAACTTTGGATATTGTTTCTCATCCATGCACAAAATGTGCTAGTGATCATATAAAATTACTTTTGTGAGACTGTGATCAATTATGAAAAGGTAAACAACAAGATAATATTATTGTATCTTTCATTTCTTTTGTCCATTCATATTTTATGCCTTCTCTTCTATTGGATACTGTGCAATGTACATAAAGGCAAGGCAATGATTATTCTCAATGATCGACATGTATAAGTCTTCCATGCCTTACCTAGTAGCTAGGACTAAAGATAGCAAAGATCAAGAGACCATTATAGTTGGTCTTCATCTTTGGTCCATATTACTGACAAAATGTTTTACCTTTCATTAGCTCATCAAATGTAGTGATTAGAAATAATTTAATAGATGATATTTTCATGTATACGGTACATTATTTTAGTTTGACGCTAAATAAATTTGTCTACTTCGCACACTTGTAGACTACGAGGACAGCCATAAAGAAGCATCCCCTCCGGTGGCTTGAATAATGTAGGCCATGGGAGGAGATGCTTCTTTATTGTTGTCCTCATAGTCTACAAGTGCACAAAGTAGATAAATTTGTGCAATGTCAACTTAAATAATATACATTATCATGAAAATATTGTATTAAATTCTTTCAAATCCCCACATTTGATGAGATAATGAAAGGTAAACCATTTCACAATAATATGGACCAAAGACGGAGACCAACTATAATGGTCTCTTGAGCTTTGTTATCTTTGATGTGCATATTTATCGCTTTTTCAACACGAATGAAATTATTTCGATAGCAATGCTATACGATCGATGGGTTTTCCTATCAGACATTCAATGCATATCTGTCGCTATTCTGATAGGTATAACATTGGAGAGAACTCCTTTTTGATAGATAGGTGCGATGAGACTTCTATACTTCCAACATGTTGGCTTGTCTGATAGTCACTATGTATCCGTCGCCATATCGACAGTTGTAACATTGACGAGAGTCCCTTTTCGACAGATATTTTTGACGAGAATGCTATATCTATGACAAGTTTTCATGTTGGACAAGTAATGTTATTTATGTGGCATGTTTCAATGGAAAATGATGTTGAAATACTGATGGTTATCACTTCCATAGAAATTTTCAACGCAAAAATGCTGACGGACATATCTGTCAAAGTGTCGACAAATAGGCATTGCAAATCTGATAGATAGCCATTGGAATATGGCCTCAAATGTACTAGTGAGGGATTTTTTAGTGGTGATTATTCACCAATTGATGAATATGTCCCATCGAGCGTATACAAATTGGCAAAAAAATGCTTAGTATATTAGTTGACTGGTTCGCCAAGATTTTATAAAAGACACGTATAATGGTCGGCTTGTTCACCACTATTTGTACATAATTTCACTATGATAGTCAGGTTGTTCACCCATTTTTCTATTGTATATTTTACTATTATTCACCACAGATTAAGGAAGGGTTTATTTATTGAGGATCACCATTCGCCAAAGGTCCATTGTCCCAACTGAAAGTTTTATTTTCACTAGGACCCAATTCGCCATGCATCATACATAATCGTGTCCCAAATTCTTGCCCTATTTGCCTAGTTAATTACTTGAAATTACATGGGGCTCACCAAATATTAGTTGTTATCATATGCAATTGTCGGCCCCTTCACAAAAATTCAAAATAAGCATTTGTATATAAGGATATTTTTAAGAGATTTAGTAGTACAAAAATTCAGTTGATTCTAAGCTCAAAATTGTGATAGGTAGCGAATTGGAATGACTACAAGTCCATAGTATCTTATTCAAGTAAAATCTTATTGGAACCTTCATTTGTTGGAGATGTCATAGTCAAAGTTAAACAGGAATAGGACTATTGAAGGTGGAGATGTCCAAGAGAGGCCAACAAAATGCATAAATATATCTTCATACTTTGGTGGGGGTAGACACAATGGTGTTGGTCAAAGTGAGGAAGTACATCATTAGAGGAACCTGTACAACTTCAAGATTCTCAACCTACACAGAAGTCTACTCAACAAATTGGGGAACCTAATAAATTTGGCGACGAAGTTGTGGAGCCTAATATCTCTGATGAAGATGACCTTGAAGAACAATTTCAAGTAAATAACCAATGCCAGGATGAATCAATCAACTTCAGTGATGATAATGGTTCAATTAACAATAACACTAAAGCGAGAGGAAAATCTAAAGAAAAAAATGATCATCAATGGGAGATGTCCAGGAGATTTAAATTTGATTGGGTGGAAAAGTATCCATTCATTGAACCAGTGGAAAATCCAATTGTAGGTGAGCCACTAGTAGAATGCAGATGTACAATTTGTAGTTGGAAGTATAAAAAGGAAAAGCAATTGTAGCTTAAACTAGACACCATAGAGAAACATGTTGGTAAGGTTTATGAAACCTCAACTCTAGATGGAATGGAAATAAAAGTGATAAGATATAAAATAAAGGAGCAATGTCAACATAAAAGGAATGCTGAGGAATATTATTTGTTTCATAAATTTAAGACTAAGCCCGGTGAAGTTCAAGGTTCTATTAATGCTATTTTTGCAAAAGCAAGTGAAGTAGAAGAATGCGTAAAATCTATTCAAATAAGTAATGTTTTCCATATTTTGAGAAGAGTGCATCCAATGACAAACAAACCATAAATGAGTGGTTTGTTACACTTTTTGAAAGTTCCTAACTATCCTATCACTCATTGGTCAATAAACGGTAGATGGGAATGGGAAAGTTGTATTGCCCAAGTTGAAATAGAGGATGTACAGGGAAAAATAAAAGAGTCAACCTTTATTGCATTATCCTTAGACAAAGTTATGACAATAGATAATACATTGTGGGTATGCATGCATGTTTATACTGTGCAAAATAATGTCTGCCAACCACATCTACTAACTATTGCAAAATTGAGGGACAATGTGACATCAAAAATTTTATTTCAATTAGCAAAGAGCCATTTAATTGAATATGGAGCGATGGATGAATTGACAATAGAGAAGAACTTGATCTATGTTGGAGCAGATGGAGTTTCAGTAATGCAAGGTCAAAGAAATGGTCTTTACACAAAGATGCAGGCTTCTTGTTCACCATATGTTGTTGGCATTCACTGTATGGTCCACAAGATGAATCTTTCTTTTAGAGTTGTGAAGACGTTTCCTTTAGTAAACAAGGTTGAAGATTTAGTAAGAGATTTGTACTGATATTTTTGTCAAAGTCCCAAATGTTTTAGGGAATTTTAGCACTTTACTGGTGGAATTACCAATGAAAACAAGCTTCTTAAAGATGTTGATACTAGATGGATCTCTTTGGATGGACCAACGCATCAAGTTTTTTCTGAATATCAATCTTTGATTGGACTTATGTACGAAAATCATGACAATGCAAAAATCAGAGATGTGGCGACTTGCTTTAGAGGTTAAGCAATATAGAGACACTTTTGACTTTAGCATCTCTTCTTCCCATGCTACAAGAAATGATGTTCATTATGAAAAAAGCCCAGCAAAGAGCCATGTATATTGCAGAATATGCTCAATTGCGTAAAATGTCATGCCAAGCCCTCGATAATCTCTATTGAAATGACCCAAATTTATCTGATGAAAAATTTCATCATTGGTGAAAAATAATAGATTTGGACAATCTTGATAATTATTTAAAGATCATTGAAAATGGATAATTATGTGTTTGTGTAAGGGGATTTCAGATACCAATGTACTACAGTGCCCCAAAGAAGTGAGCTACAAGAGTTACAAGGGAAGAGTTTACCAAGATCGTCGAGTCTATAGCAGCTAATGCAAGGGTCATAGTCTATAAAGTTTCCTCTGAAATAAGATCCAGATTCCCATATGAATAACTTCTTGAGGCCATGGAAATTGTGTTTCCTTAATATTGGTGCTTAAACTCTAAGGAAGATTATCATAATAGGCTGTTAACTTTGATAAAGGAATTTTGCAAATCTATAGAATTCAATGGAGTGACTATCAATGGAATTTTAGATGAGGGTCTTCTTAGATAGCAATCAGGCACTTTTGTAAGGACTATGAAGCATAAATGTCAATTAATGTATAACCCACATGAACAAGGCTCGATAATAAGGCTTTAGATAGAACTAAAACATAGCACAATGTTGTATGATGAAATTTTAGAGTTCTTCAAGCTTGCTGATCTATGTCAAACCATGATATTGGGTTTGGTGGAGGATGAGAGAGTTTTTAGTGCTTTAGGATTCCTAAAATCAAAGCTAAGAAACAAACTAGACAAGAATTTGGAAACATGCTTGAGGGTCTACACATCTAGGTATGATGTCAATACTTTTCCTTATAAAAAAGAAATGGAAAATTGGAAGAAAAGATGCAAAAGACAAGGGTTGGGCAACACCATTAACCAATATTTGACTTCGACTGGGATAACTACAGGTGGAAATGGGAGTGGTATTCATAGAAGTGGAGGTCAAAGTGAAGAAGAAACAAATGAAAATGAAGAGAACAATGAAGGACCTGGAATACCAGAATTAGATGATGATGATGATGCAGAGATGAATTGGAAAATTTAGGAAATTTATGCTAAATTAGCAGTTGCAATCAATAGGTATTTTTTGAACTTATTAACTACTATATCCTATCATTCAATGTTCATTTTAGAAAAGAAAGAATGCATTATGTCTCATCATTAAAATTTGAGAACAAAGAGTATCATTACTATAGTTTGTATCATATCATCAATGATCATTCATATTTGAATTTGAAATTCCTGAATGAAATTTTGTATTCCAATAGCATATAACAAAGTACATCAACTAAGAATAACTGAATAAAATAGAGAAACTCAACATACATTAAACTGGAAAACATGCAAATTAGATAGAGCACAATTTGTTTTGTATTCATTTGCAATACATTACAATTTACAATAGTTTAAAATTCAGAGCAATCTTTGTAGGCCAGTCCAAACATCCTTTGATGGCAGAACAATTTGGTTCATAGTATAGTCACACTCCTACAACTTCATTAGCAATTAATATTTGGAAGTGTGACTTGACAACACTGTTGCTTCTAAAAATCCATTCAAAGTTCTCACTAGTTTGATGAAATCCATGAATTTATCAAGAGATATGTCTATAGGAAGAAAGCGTAGATCAATATTTATTTTGTCCTGCAACCTTATTTTGTAAGTTTCTTTTCCAATGAACTTATTTGCGTCAAATCCCTTAGGCAAAAAAAGACTTTCCAAATTTGCTTTCCTTTTTTTCATCTTTGTGATCTTCTTCTTAGCTTTCTCATCTAGTTCATGTGCTTCCCATAGCTTCTCACATTTTTGAATGATACTTCATACCTTTACTGAGGCATCAAGGCGGGTGTTAATTACCTTGTTTGATAGATAACTATCACTCTTACTGTAGAGTTTTTGCATAATATCTTTTTCTTTCTTTTCTTTCTTGAAAACATCCATGTTTTGTTCAATGTTCTAATGGAGCTTCAAATAACATACTCTCATACTTTGAAGAATTTCAAACCACTCACACAAGCTATGAGACATCCCCAATATCTGGCCCCAAATGTGTTCTTTTTTAATCTTCACTAAATTATTATTAGTATTTGTTAAAGTTTGAATTGTATTATTGGCCTTCTTTAGTTATTTTGCCATTTTTTCACATTTATTTTTCTCTTCCACTGCTTTGTGTTCCCAATGATTGGCTTTATCCATCTAAGAGCCCAATTTCTTTTGTGATTCCTGACTGGAGGCAGCATTACTTTCCTCAGTTTTAAATAACTTTTGTGAAGTGACTCTTTCTTCCTCTAATTTTTTAATAATTTCTGCCAATTTTTCCCTCAGTGCCTTCAGTTCTACCTGCTCATGTTTCTTCACTACTACCTCCACATGTTCCTACTCTGTATTTGCTGATGTAGAGGTTGATTTTTTAATATTTTTCTGTAATTCTTTCAAATTGTTCCTTGAAGCTTTCCTGTTTTCTTTTTCATTGGCAATGTCTACCTATAACTTTTCTATATTTTTCTCAAGCTTACTTTTCTCTCTTTCCAACTTTAGCAGTGCACTGTAGACCACTTGGTTCGTAGAATTTGACACATTGATTTTGTCCACATTTTAACTTTGGAAAAATCTATTTGGAGAGTGCTAACTTGAAATTTAGACGGATCTATCTGACTCTCTGGTGGGTTTCCATCTTTTTTGCATGGAATAACAACCATGAACTCCATCATGTCTCTGTTTGGGTCATATGTTGGAAAAACCCTATTGGATGCAGGTTGTTCCTCTATAGCTATAGTTGTATGCACCCTAAAATGGTTGCCTACACTTTGGGCCCCATTCTTGCAATTTATCAAATCCCTGAATCAATATTTTCAAAAATCAATATTTTCAATCAAATCAATTTTCTTGATCAAATCCTATTTCTATCATTTATTTGATTATATTCTATGGGCTAACCATTTTATCCTAAGTCTTTATTTATTTAAAAGGAATTCCCTCCCCTTTTATTAAATAAAAAGCCCCCACTTTCCTCTTATCCTAAGTTGCACAAATAAAGCATTATTCTTATTTTATAAAAAGGAGAAAAGGCCTTTTTGTCTCACATGAGGCTCAAAAGTCAACACTTCTTTCTCATTGGAGGATACTTGTGCACATGGATTTCTCCTCTTTCAAACCCCACCCTTGATCAAATCTTTTTCCTCTTAATCTCCATCGTTTGTTGATTCTCATTTCTTATAAAAGAAGAGCTCTCTTCTCATTCTAGAGACCAACTTTTTATGCTAATCTTATGTTGTAGGATTTCTTGGTGACTTTGGAGCTTTGGAGATCTTCTTGCATTATAGTTTTCATTCTTGCATCATAGCTTCATGTTTATACTTTCTTAGTTTAGATTTCCTTTCAAGTTATAGCTTAGCTCACCTAGTTTAATTAGCAAGGCTTGTAATACTCTCATTTTCCTTTCATAGCTTAGTTTGAATTGTTCATTTCTAGCATAGCATTTCATTTCATCTTCATTGTTGATTCTTGAGGATATTGGCATTCTTGCCCTTGTCTCTTTGAATCTCCCATTGTGTGGTTTACTAGCAAGGTTATAGGCTTAATATCTCTAGCTGAGAGCATTCTTTAATATCCTTGTGACTCCATGCCTAGGGAGATCTAGGTCCCTTTCTCAAGGTTTCCAATTCATGGATTCTCTTGGAGGTAATGACTTAGAGAAGTGCACATCTTACTGTGTACATTTTTGGTGCCCACCGTGGGGTAGAACACTCTTGTTTTGTCCTTCTTTTCATGCATTTCTGTCAATTTTTCATCAATATTTGCTTGTTGTTTCAGCTATTTTCCATACTTTTTGACAGAGTTTCATATGACAGTCTTCTAGTATCATACGATAGTTTATCATATACCCATGTGATACTTTTCCAGTAAAAGTATCGTACACTTATACAGGATTCTGTTGCACTGGTGTTTTGTACTCTGTCGCATGCAGGTAGTGGGAAGTATCATTCAGACAGAAAGTATCGCACCAGTATACAGCGAAGTATTGTATGATTCATTCTCTGATAGAAGTATCATAGAGACCTGGCAATGAGTGATTTTGATCATTTCTTTGCAAGATTTGATTGGGTTGTTTTGGATTTCTGATTTGTTGTGGTAGAATAGAGGTTTACTTGTAGATTTTACTTGATTTTATTGTGCTAACCTTTGTGGGGCTAACAAGTTGTGCTTGTAGGTGTGCCCTCATTGCTTGAATATTTTCCAAAAAGAACACATGTCAAAGCTTCAAATGCACAAGGGCTACTAATCATTTCTTGCAGGGCCGCCCAAAGCATAAAAACAATGAAGTGCTTGTTCAGTGCTTTCATTTTAAGTGTGGCATATACTAGTTGATTCTTTTATTAGGCACTTAATATCTTATTGTAGGAGTCTTTTGGTGGTAGGATAGTATGTTCTTCACCCTTGTGGTGAACCAAAAATCTTGACCCATCTTTAGATTTTGAAAGCAAGAGGGTAATTGAACTTTGCTTGGTGTGTTTGGGAAAGATTTTTGAGATAGGAGAATATGCTCTTCACCCTTGAGGTGAACCAGAAATCTTGAACCTCAAAGATTAATCCACTTCTTGTTTAGTTTAGAATCCTTTAGCGGGCCTACTCTTGATCAATCAAGAGGAACAACCCAAGTGGGGACAAACTAATACCAAGCTATTCTGACCCACTATAAAATCAAGGCTATCAAGGACACAAAACTTTGTAGACATAGTACTTGTCTTTTCTTGATGTGAGTACTTGTGGGATTGTGACCATGAGGAAAATGTTGAGCAAGAATGCTTAAGGTACTCTTGTGGCCATGAGGTCTGTTACTTTCCGTAAGGTAAGGAGTCCCTTTGGGGAGCAAGAGGGGTATTACGAATGAAAGCCCTTACTATGAACCATAGATAGAAGCTACCCAATTTTTCTGCTTAGCATCTTGGTGCAAGGATTGATCCTAGTGGACTAACCTAGATCATCCCAAGACTACTCACCATCTATGTTCCTTTGGTTGTGTCATTGGCACTTCCACGACAAAGCCAACATCTATTGTGGGAAACCACTTTGTGTGAGGCGATGAGACATCAAGTGTGGGCCAAGTTGTTAAGTATTGAGCCTTTGTCTTTTTAGGCTAGTAAGTGCTTGAAGTGTTCTTGCCATGATCTACCCATGCAAACATTCTCAAACATCATGGTAGCATTCATAGAATTTTTCGCTTTGATATCACAATTGCTTGTCTTGGCAAGGTTTCTTTTGCCCTTCTGCAAGTGTTTTACGACATGTTTGATCACCTACTATTGGAAAACCTATCTATTGTCTACTATTACTATATTATGAACCGTGAAATTGAACTTGCCAAATTGAAACATCGGCCAAATTTCCTTCAAAACTAAGATTTTTACATTCACTGGTCAAGAATCATACAATACTGAACAATCATCGCACACTGGTCTAAATTTTATCATACGATTCTTTGTTGCTACACAAATGTCGCACATCTTGCCTAGAAAATATCACACTGACTACCTGGAAACTATCACACTGCTTCGTGCAAAATATCATTTTGGAAGATTGTATTGTTTTGTTAGCCTGGAAATTGTCGCACAGAGTAAATTTGTTGTTTGTCTAATTTGTGCCATTTTCAGTCTTCCTTTGGTTGATCCAGATTTTAGTAGGTCTCTTACCTTGTAGTTGGAAGTCTATTTGTACCTTGGGTTCCTATGTTTTGACCCCTTGAATTAATATTCTTTGATTTCACAAGTAATCTTGCTTGGAATTGGTAAGTTAGAAGTCATCCTTGTTGAAAAAGTAAACCTTTAGATTCTTTGGTAACACACTCAGAAAGTCTTAGTAGTCTCTTGTCCAATTCACTTCCATCAAAAAAAAAAATCAATTTCAATTTCAAATATAATTTGGATAAATCCATCGTCCTGATCCATATGTGCTAGGATACTTATCCTTTGATTGGGCACCTCTGTGGTAGTGTTGGTTTACACCTTTTGTAATTTTCTATCTTACCATCTCTTTTTGGACAACTGAACACTTTTACTATCCTAGTTTGGTATCAACATTTTTTAGGGTCATCTTATCACCAAGGGTCTTTTTTTTCATGTCGGTTATGACAAGGTGTCAAGTCAATCAAGGAAAATGACCTCAAGTTGTCTTTGACCAGTTACCCTTAGTCCAAACTCATCAAAAGCGAAAGGGAAAAGAGCCCATCTTTGATCAATCCCCTAGGAGTGAGTCTGAAGTTTGGTTTGACCCAAAGAGAAATCCTATTAAGTTGATCACATCCTTAGCACCTTCTCAATTAGATATGGACATGAGTTACACCATGACTAGAAAGGAGATAGAAGCAATGGATCAAAATCTTGATGACATATTTTAGAGACATAGGGACAACATGCTATTTGGTGATGACAATCAACCAGAATCACCCCCTATCAACACCAGATATTTAGATGCCCATCAGAGAGATGAAAGGTATACAAGATGAGCTCACCAAGATGAACGGTCACAACATGAAGACCAAAACAATGAACCTTGTGATGCTCATGTAAATGTAGTGTTTACTAATGACTTGTTCAAACATTTGAGACCGAACTCTCCACTCCAAACAACCTCAAGGTATGCGAGTGAAAGGTTCAAAAGAATTTAGCGAGAAAGGAAAGCCTTTTTGGATGAACAAGCTGCAAAAGAAGAAAAGCTTAGACTCCTAGAGGCAAAGAGACAAGCCTTGTTATAATTGGAAAGAAAAACATTTCAAGAAGAACAAGATAGGCTTCTACCCCAACAACTCAATGACCAATTCAACAATAGGGGTACCAACAGTGGAAATGATTCTCCACCATCTACTCCTTTGGGAACCCCACAAAGTAGAAGGTGTTCAAGAACCCCTTTGAGATCTCCTAGTCCTAGAGGAAGAAGGACTTCACAACATAGGAGACAAACACCTCCTAGGAACTCAAGACAACCCTCCCAATGAGCTCATCATGGCTCCCAACATGGAGGAAGTAGTACAAGTTTTGATGCTCAAGACTTTATGAGGATGCAACAAGAGCCACTCTTCCAACAATATGTGGAGAGATATCTAGATCAAAACAAGGATAAGTTCCTAGAGAGCTTGATCAACAAGGGTACCAGGGTTCCTTAAAACTTTGATTTGGATAGAAAAATCAAGAAACAAGGACCATCCCAAGAAGAGGAGATCAAAAAACTCAATTGTATGATGGAAAAGGTGTTGGCACCTAAGAGTTCCTTTTCACTTGACTCCATCTATCCTAATCCCTTTGACAAGAGTGTGAGCATGAAGGAATTTCCTAGGAAGGTGGAAATCCCCCAATATGACAAGTATGATGGTAATGGGGATCCACATGACCATGTGCGCCAATTCTACATCATGAGCTTTGAATTCCACCAAGATGAATCCTATCTCATGAGGTTGTTTCCTAGGAGTCTCAAGGGTCAAGCAATGGAGTGGTTTATCAATATTACTCCCCTTGTCAAAACTTTCAAAGAACCTGTTTATAGATTTGTCCAACACTTCACCTACAATCTTTCAAGATCTGTCACTATGTTGGACCTATGTAACTTGAAACAAAATCAAGGGGATTCATTTGTTGTTTTCTTGCAAAGATGGAGATGTCAATGTTCTCGTTACTCCAGGACCATTCCTAAGAAGGAGAAGGTTGACATTCTCATTAGAAACTTGATTCCTGAGATGCAGTACGAAGTGAGGAAGATGGTCTTTGACTCCTTTGACACCATGGTTGAAACTGCATGCAGAATTGAGGATGTGTTGAAAGAGCAAGGAATTTTGACCAACAACAAGAATACCAACAATGGTCAAAACAACCACAATGCTAATAAGGACAAAGGGAAAAACTTGCACTGGAATAAGAATAAGCAAGTGGTTAACGACAGAGTGGTGGAATCTTCTCAACCTAAGCATCAAGGTGTTCTCCACTTATCTAGTGCTGTTCAAGAAATGAAGCTTAACACATCCAACCAACAAGAAAATAAGCCAAGGTACCAAGAAAAGCCTAAGAAAGAGAGGCGTCAATTTTCAAAGCTTGGTGATTCCTATGAGGATGTTTTCAAAATACTCATTGCCAACAATCTTGCACATCCTCAAGATCCTACAAAGCACCATATTCCTAATGTTAAACCTCATTGGTGGGATGAGAAGGCTTTCTGCAAGTTCCACAATGGTATTGGACATGACATCAAACATTTTTGGAAACTAAAGCATATTATCCAAGAACTTACTAAGAGTGGAAAGCTTAAGGTGGATGGTTTGAACACTAATGCCGATCACAAGGCTTTCAAGGAGCCTTTGCCTAAATATGAGAAGGGGGAAACCTCTAAACCAAAGAATGGAAAGGCCAAAATCAACTATACCTACACAACTATAGAAAATGTGGTCAATATGCTTGAAGTGGTGGAGGAAAATGTCAACATGATGAGGGACAAGGATCCTTATGGTTATGATGTAGGCTCTCCTCCTATATTTGATGAAGAACCTATGGTGGTGCTAAGGGGTCCTCACTCTCAAAGGTCATCCCAAGCTCTTAACACTATCACAAGAAGTCAAAGTCAAGGTCCTATGGTTATTAGAGGTCCTAGTTCCAACCAATCTAGTAAACCAAAGAAAGTGACATCCAAAAATGTCACCACCAAATCAACAGTTAATCATAAAATGATCTATAATCTTGTTGACCAATTACAGAGAACCCCAACTCAAATCTCAATCTTTGAACTCTTGGAATTGTCCCCAAGACATAAGTGTGTCCTTGAGGATGCCTTGTGCATAGCCAATGTTCCTACCAACATAGATGTTGACCAATTTGAAAGCATGGTCAATCATATTGCTAGCCCACACTACCTCAATTTTTTAGAAGATGATGACAAAGCTTTGAGCCATCTGCATAATCTTACCCTTCACATTGAAGTCATGATCCATAAAACCCATGTCAGGTGTGTGTTGATAGATGAGGGTGTTGGGCTCAATATTTGTTCTTTAAGTCTATTGAAAACATTGGGTTACTCAGAAGAGGTCATAGATGCCTGAAAGAAGATCACAATAAAAGCCTATGATGAGGCAAAAAGGAGTTCTAAAGGGTTGGCTATTCTTCCTGTCAGGATTGGCCCCATTGAGAGAGACATTTTATTTCAGATTGTTGATGCTAGTCCTCTTGCATACAACATTTTACTTGGTAGGCCATGGATCCATGAGATGCAAGCAGTGCCATCCACCTACCACCAATGTGTTAAGTTCCCCTATAATGGCATAGAAATATGTATACCTGGGGATAGCACATTGTCTGTCAACTCCATTTCAGTAGGGACTCATGTTCCCCTAAATAGAGAAGTAGAGGATTTTAATGCGACTCTAGCATAGTGCAAAGATAAATTCAAATCAATGGACCTTGGTATGGGGGGGTATCAAGTTGACTCCTTTACAAAAATTCTAGTCTCACCTAGGTCCTATGGAAAGCCTTCCCAAGAGATGAAGCCTTCCTCTTCAGCCATGACCCTATTTGACACATTTGTAGAATCCTCATTCCCTATCCAAGATGAGAAGGAAGAGGTGGCTATTAGAGATTGGATTTACAAAGAGGAAAAATATATGCACAATGAGAACTTCTCTCCATCTCCTAAGGATTATGGGAGAGGATACACTTTTGTCAAGAAAATGGGCTATCCTAAACATGGACCTCTAAGTCAAAGATTGGATGCTAGAGCTGAACCTCTCAATCATGCTCTTTTTGGGTGCAACTCTAAGAAGACAGTTGGCCTAGGGTTTGAAAATCATGACAAGAAAATTGCTCCTATCCTTATTGCGACCAATAGTGGCTGAAGACTGGGAAAAGACTACATTCACTTGTGCATGGGGTACCTATTGTAGGAACATTATGCCATTTGGATTGAAAAATGTAGGAGCTACATACCAAAGAGCTATGACAACTATCTTCCATGACATGATGCATAAGAATATGGAATATTATGTGGATGGCACCTTGGAAAAATCTAAGAAAAGAAATACACACTTAGGTGATTTGGAAGTCATTTTAGATCGCATGGAACAGTTCCAACTAAGATTAAATCCTAAAAAGTGTGCATTTAGAGTCACCTTTGGAAAACTTCTAGGATTTATCATTTCAGCCAAAGGAATAGAGGTGGACCCAAAGAAAGTACAAGGAATCCTAGATATGCCACCTCCCAAAAACATTAGTCAAATGAGGAGTCTTTAGGGATGTCTTCAATCAATAAGGAGGTTCATTTCACAACTGGTAGATAGAGCTCAACCTCTCAATAAGAACTTGCATAAGGGAGTTAAATGTATCTAGAATGAGGATTGTCAAAAAAGCATGGACCAAATAAAATAATACTTGGAAAATCCTCCTATTCTCATGCCTCCTATCCTAGGAAAGCCACTTATACTATATATTTCAGCAACAGACTCTTCCTTGGGGGCATTACTGGCTCAATTTGATGAAAATGGGAAAGAAAGAGCCATATATTACATTAGCCGTACTCTTTTTCAATATGAGGTTAATTACACCAGTATTGAAAAAGCTTGCCTTGCAGTGGTGTTTGCTTCCCAAAAGTTGCGACATTACATGCTTGCACACACAATACACCTCATAGCAAAAATTGATCCTCTCAAGTATTTGCTTCGTAAGGCTGCTCTCATAGGTAGACTTGCTAAATGGATGATGATTCTTTCAAAATTTGACATAGAATATGTTGAGCATAAATCTATAAAACGACAAGCCATTGCAGATCAATTGGCTAACTTCCCAATTCAAGACAATGTACCAATTCAAGTTTCCTTTCTAGATGAGCACATCATGTACATGACTGAGAGAACATGAAAGATGTTCTTTGATGGCTCTTTTATGTAAAATGGCTCAGGAGCTGGAGTATTGTTTGTTTCTCCTCATGGGTAGACAATCCCTAAGTCATACAAACTATTGTTCCCATGTACAAACAACATTGCGGAGTACGAAGATTTGACCAATGGGCTCAAAATTTCTATAGAATGGAGAATCATAGAGCTACATATCTATGGGGATTCACAACTGATAATCAACCAGGTTAATGAAGAATATCAAACAAAAGATGAAAAATTGGTACCTTACAAGAAAATGGTTGATTCATTGAGACAATATTTCACATTCATCACATTTCAACAAATCCCTAGAGCAGAAAACAAAGCAACTGATGCTATGGCTACACTTGCTTCACTCCTCCAGTTAGAACAACATGAGTCCAGATTTGAATTCTTGGTGGAAGAGCTAAATTATCCTATCTATGACTCACAAGAAATCCATGTCATTTGTACCCTTGTTGGTCATGACTCATCCCAATATGGTGCCATTTACTCATACCTCCATGATGACATTATCCCTGATACCTTTAACCACTCTGAATGGAGAAACCTTACCCAAAATGCCTCTCGCCATACCCTTATCTATGGTGATTTGTATAGGAGGGGTTTAGATGGGACACTTCTTAGATGCTTAGAAAAGGAGGAATCTGATCAAGCATTAGTTGAAATTCATGAGGGCATCTATGGGGGACATTCCAATGGTCTTTCCATGGCTTGAAGGTTTCTTAGGGTGGGGTACTATTGGCCTACCATGCAGATGGATGCAGCAGCTTTTGCAAAATCCTGTGAAAAGTGTCAAAAACATGGTCACTTGATACATGCTCCAGGCAGGGAGCTTATTCCTTCTATATCTCATTGGCCATTTCAATGCTAGGCCTTTGACCTTGTTGGGCAGATTCATCCCAACTCATCAGGTGGACACAAATTTATCATCACTGCTACTGACTACTTTACTAAATGGGTAGAAGCTGTCCCACTTTCTGTTGCCTCGAGCAAGACAATTTCTCTTTTCATCCTGAACCATATCATCTGTTGATATGGTGTGCCTTCTAAGATTATCACTGACAATGGAGGTCAGTTCAAGAATAAGGACCTAAAGCAACTCTACAAATAATTCAAGATTAAACAACATTGGTCCTCCATTTACTTCTCGCATGGAAATGGACAAGTAGAGGCTTCAAATAAAACTATTCTTAAAATTCTCCACACAATAGTTCACAAGAATGGTAGAGATTGGCATTTACAGATAAATCTAGCCTTATGGGCCTATAGAATGAGTATTCGTACTCCTACTACGGCTACCCCTTTTTCCCTTACCTATGGTGCTAAAGCAGTGTTACCTTTAGAGGTTGAGATTCCTTCACTTAGAGTTTCCATCAAAGGTCTAGTTATAGATGAAGACTACCATGCCATGAGACTCCAAGAGTTAGAACTTCTAGATGAGAAGTGTAAAGCATCATTTGACCATATGAGGGTCTACCAAAAGCGTATGTCCAAAGCTTTCAACAAAAATTTTCACCCTAGAGAATTCCAAGTGGGAGATCTTGTCTTATGAGAAAACCCTAAGAACCAACAACATAGAGATCAAAAGGGAAAATTTGAACCTAATTGGCTTGGACCATACATCATTACTGCTGCTTTTGGGATAGGTGCTTATTTGTTGTCTACTGAAGAGGGAGAACAACTCCCTGATCCTATCAATATCTTGCACCTGAAGAAGTTCCATCCATGATGCCTGTTCTATCTAGGGGCATCCTTTGTACATATTTACTAAAAAAAATTCCAAAAAAAAATTCATATATGATGCTGAAAAAATCCTAAAAATCATATAAAGTCCTAAAAAAATACAAAAAATAAAAAATTACAAAAAATTCAAAAAAATAGAAAAAGTGCCTTGGTGAAAACCTAGAAACAGGCGCCTTGGTAGAAAAAATACAAAAAAATGGAAAAAATCAAAAAATTTGTCAAGTGGTGAAAACTTGGAAATAGACACTACTCGAAGCCTTTGCACCCTTGTTTCTTAGCACACATCCTTGACACTTAGCCTTTCTCCATCAGGCCTTGTCCTTATTGCCTTGGTTTGGAATTGGTCTTTGTCTTTGTCTAGGGGGCATAACTATGTTAGCTTTGGTCTCTTGGATGCATTGGTCTTTAGGACACCTTGCAAACAGTGTTTTTCAACACCACCCCAACTATGTTTTCCAACACTCCCCTAGCGTCAAGTGTTTCTTAACACTTATCAGATATCCTACCCACAGTCTACTATGATACGATATTTCTCACTGGCAGATGCGATACTCAAAGTTTGATTCTATGACCTACACACATGCACTTAAACACTTGATTTAGTCTCCAAAACTTGCACTCTAGCCTTGAGATCCTCCCCGCCTCCCCTCCCTGGAAGCTGGTCCTATCATGCATCCACCTGTCAGTGAACTAATCTTGCCACATCATCCTCCTCCTCACCATCAGAAACCTATCTCCGTGACCATTTTCGGCCACCCGATCTCGATCCTTGTCCCTTGCCCACTCCCCTCCCTCCCCCATCTCCCCCATCCCTATCACTCCCATCACCACCCTGTGCCGACGGCTGTGCATCTAGAATAGTAAAACATGGGAATGGATGTCTCTGCCGCTCTGCCCTATAGGCTGCACCTACACCTGCATCTGCCATATCAGGAAGATAGTCCCATGGCTCCCTATGTATACCTATAATCTCCTGTATTGCCTACTGGTAGTCCAGCATCGATAGCCATCCCTATCCCTCCTCATCCCTAGCCCGGGCATATGTAGTAGTCTCTGTGGGTACCCTCTGCTACCATCCAAACTACTTCCATACCTAGGAGATAACGAAGCACTCAACTATCTCAAAGTGGCAGCCTAATAGTGGCCATCTACATACCATATACACTAGCTCCTACTCTCAGTCCCTCCACTACTCACAAACCCTGTATGGTCTCCACTCAAAAGATGTGAGCTCATCAAGGAGCCTCCTATAGTATGTGAGGTCTCTACTATGGGGTTGGCTGATGAATCCCATGTACCTATAGATATAGGGGTGTCTTCACTCCCTAGGCTGCACATGTGGGTGCACAATGGTGATGTGCTCCCATGCTCATGTCCTGCTCTCCCTGTAGACTATCTCATGTAACTCATGGTACATGTCTGCTAGGATGGCTGGGCTTGGTTATCATTATTTTACTCACCTTGGTGACCTAATTACTAGATGAGGCTAATATACCCTAGTTTGTGTTATTAAGTGATCTTGCTTAATATTTGTGTTCATTTTCATTGTAAAGTACATGAAAGGGAAAGGGAATGAACTGCATATAAGATTACATGTGCATATATCAATGTTAAGCATACTGTACAAGAGGGAAAGAATTGAAGAGAACATCTATCTGAGCTCACACATGTTGTGAGCATGACCATTGCCAGAATGGCATAAATGAGTGCAAATATACATATGAAATAAAGCATAAATACAGGGGTACTAGATGTTTCCTGGTAATGAGTCTTTCTCCATGGTGTTCTTGATGTGCTCCTGTGATCCTGAACCCACAGATAAGAGAAGAGAAGTGGGTTAGATCCAACGGATCTAAAAAATGCCTGGTATCAGAGTATTTACAAGCATGCATACATACACTCAGCTATACACCTCTGACACAGGCTGTGCTCAGGACATGTGCATTAAGGAGGTTCTAGAAATAAAAGAAATACCATTGTTTTCACTAATGTGTTTGTTCCATGTGCAGATGAATGACCTTGATCTGTGCTGCAGTCGATGCCAGGAAAACCTCATTTCCTTGGCAGTGGCTACATCACAGGGCAAGAACACCCATGACCAATAGGGAAACATCTAGTGAATGTTGCAATGTGAATAGGACACTCAAGAGATCACAAAGATAGATAGTGAAGCATGGTTGGAGCACTAGAAAATTCAAAGGGACATACATCATCAGCATGATAGTGGATAGGATACATGATTTGCATTCTAAGGTAGGGTACATTCAAGACATGAGGTGTGTTTAATTCTGAATCTTGGGCTAAGGGAAGAAGCTACAAATAGATACAGAGTGTAATATTGCTTCAAAGGAAGTTTTAATGGTGCTATCAAAAGAGATACAATCATCATAATGGAGCTATACTCAAGGGTGGACAACAAATGATCAAATAATACAATGCATCAAACTAATCATAGTGAAAGAATAAGAATAGTAATATTCATCAATAGAGCCCCAAAAGAATGTGGCTATTACAATGAGGTTCAACATGAATCCATAAAATGGGAATAGTGAGCTTGATCAAATGAATGAAACACCTTGAATCATGGTGAAATAGTGAACATCAATAGCTATATGATGCCTCAATATGTTCAAAGAACAAGCATAAATGAGAACATATATTGAGCCCGCGGTTTAGCCTCAAGAAATGAGCATATGGAGGAAACAAACAATAAGGGTGCTAAGGCATGATCAATATGTACACAACATGACTAATAAATAGGGATACCGCAATGTAAAATGGGCTGGCCAATGTTTGAATGCTGAGTTGTAGCAATGGTAATGAGGTTTCCATTCATGGACTCTGCAGTCAAAGGGGCATGATAGATTTAAACATGCTCACGGGCTCCACAAGAAATGGGTACCAGTGGATAACTGGGAAATTCAATATCATTATTCAAAGAATGATGTGCCCTATTCCTATTCATGGGCCAAGGGTGTAATACCTTAGCTCAAGATGTTAGTGGCTAGGGCACAACATTACTAATATACAACATTTCACAGCACCCTAGCTTACAACACAAGGCACGGGTTTAATACAACTATTATACAAAGATTCAATATAGTCACCAAGAAGTAGGTCACGGAGCCAAGGTGCAGTGAGCAAATCAAAACCTCTGGGCCTTGAATAGTCACACTAGTAGGAGGACATGGTAGAGAACTCACAGGCTAGCATTGAATACATAACACACATGCGTGTAATCAAATATAACAAGAATCAAAATGTGGATTAGGTCACTGGCGGCAATGACAATACGATGCCCTGGCTTGTAGCTACAGGACCCATAGGTATAATTAACAGTGAGCATACCATTAAAAGAATGAAGCATCAACAACAATGGTGAGGTCGTAGTGACAGTGATGCCAAAATCATGGCATGTCAATGTGTATTGAAAAGTACATGTTGATGAATATCATAAAGAATGATGCCCTCATCAAATACAAGACAAATAGTAAAGCACAGATCATTAAATCTGTATTAGTAGCAAATGACCAAATAGAGAATGGGCCTCCTAGATTCAAGGCATTTCAACAGTATGATAGCAGTGTGAACTCACAAAATCCAAAACAAAATGGACACACACTGAAAGTGCCATGGATCCTTCACGATGCCATTCATAATAGAAAACCCACAATTTCATGATGTTGAGATATAAACTCATGGGTTATCAAAGGTGTTTTCCACAACAATATGATTCATTGCAATGAAACAACACAACATAAAAGAAGAGCCACATGCCGTCGTGCCCTAGTCTAATGTCATGCCCTTGAAAAATAGAGGGATTGAATACATATCACATATAAAACATTCAGTGCCCTCGAAATTGAAAGCAAAATACAGAGTAATGATGCCCTAGTTCTTGCAAGCTATGAATACATGTACCAAGCACATTTTCCCACCAATGATACAGTGCCCTCATCAAATAATGAAGGAACAATATCAAATATAGGGGCACAAGATATAGCAAGCAATGATATCAAAATACAAAGCAATGCCATCATAGTACCCTCATAATGTAGAGATTCAACTTCTTGATGCCAGAGAAAGTAAATAAAATAACAAATATATCATGAATACTCAGAATGAAAGCCAGATCAAATGCAATCAAATGCAGAGTATGATGCCAGACTAAATGCAGAATGGTGTACAAATCAATGTTTACCTCCGTATTGAAGCCATGAATATCATAAAGAGTGATGCCCCAATCAGATGTTTCCAAAATCATATGCAGGGACTACTAGCAGAGGAAGGAAACTTGCCATTTGTCAAGTTGGAAGTCCAAGTGTCAAGGGTTATTTTGCAACAGGGTTTTGATATAATGGTCTATTTGATTATTTCTCCCCTTTTGTAGGGTTGAAGTTTTATTGGCCATTTTATTTTTTCTATGTATCCATGTTTTTTAGCATAGGTGGATTTATTAAAATGTAATACTTTTAAAAATATGTTTTCCCCTTTTTAATATTGGGTTGAGGACATTTTTTTAAAAGTATGTTAAAATCCACTTTTATTTGGCATAGGGGGGGTTTAAATTTTGAAATGTAAAAAGTAATTGCAAAAGTCTTTATTATAAATTATGACAAATGGCATTTTATAGGCCATTGTTAGAATATTATTTATGATGCACGACTTAGTGGGTAGGGTCATTCCTTTGACCATCTATTTTGGGCACCCAACTTTTTTTGCTACCCCTAAAAACTCAGGAATTGGGCATCTGAGTTAAGGAGACATTCATGGGCCTATTTGGAGAAGTTTTCCATTTTAGGGAGTGGAGGGTCATGAATGCAGATTCTTAGGTTTACTTTTTATACCTCTCACTTCTATGATTGAGGTTAGTTCTTCTTTCCTTCTTTCTTGGAAGTGAAAGTTTGCAGCTCTAGAGAAGAAAGCTATACTTTGGCTCCCTTCAATTTAGTTTATAGTGATTTCCCTTCTTATTCCTATAGCTTTGTGAGTTATTTTGGTGGATTTGATGTCATTTATTGTGATAAAAATTAGTCCTTTACTTGATATTTTATTCATTTTGATGTTCACAAACACTGTTATTTCTTAAATTCTCAATCTGTGTGCATTTGAATGTATTTGTGTTTGTGGAATTCCTTTTCCCTTCTCACTTACAACTAGCACCTAGTTCTTTCTAAGGGAAAAATCAGATTAGGGAGGAGTTGTGATGCTCAGGTTATGTTCTGAATCTTATTGTGAGTTTGTTTTTAGTTTGTGGATCTATCAAAGTTTGGTGAATAACCTAGTTTTAGTTTTGGTTTTGTGCACTCTCTCTCCCTTTTCCTTCAAAGATTAGTTAAGTTTCAAGTGATTCAAGGGGAAGCTGATCCCTAATCTGGAGGTCTACTCTCTGATAGGTTACCCATAGCCTAGAAGTAGTCCCACATTTCATGGGATTGCTAGGTTCTACACTTAGCCATACTTGGGTGTAATCCCTAGTGACAATAGGCCTTGTGCCATCTGTCAAGGGCGTGCTATCAAATCGGCAACCAATCTACCCCAGTCCAATGGAAACCCTCTCTAGCTCCTATCAGTAATAAGGGCCTGTGCAACTATTGAGTACACTATGCATGGCATCGGGTAATCGCGACCAAAATCCTCCATCAGCCAGTCCCAAATGAGGTGTCTATCAATGATCGTGACATCTTGGAACATGTCCTGGATGGCTTATCACCCCTTGGTCAGATCTTGATCATAATATACCTATGTCCATAGAAAAATCATGTCAGTTTCTATCATATGGAAACATTACATCTATGCACATTTTGAAACATGATTATACTCATTGGATTGCCATGGCTAGGTATTTGAAGGATTTGATATATGTCCTCTAATGAGATCATCACCTCTCTAGTAGGTAGATGAAAGGTGTTGTGCTCACTGTGCCATCTCTCAGCCAATGCCATCAGTAGCTCGTGATCTACCCGAATATGGGGCATATCTAGCAAGAACCTGAATCCCATGTTGATGAGGTCATCTATCCTAGGAGTATCAAGATCTTTGATGTAGTGTATCCCAGTCACTCTCGAAGCCCTAACAAGGAGCACTGAAAAATCCTCCTACAAGCCATAACCCATAAACTAGATGTCAGAACATATCATGATGGATGTCTAAAATCAATACAAAAAATCTTAAACACAAAAATTATCTAGACCCATGTTATATTGTTCAAATTCAACATATGCAATATTTCTTAATATACTAGTGCGATACTATTTTTGGATATTGTATTGTGTGATACTTTCCTTAATAATAGTGCGATACTATTTTAATGTACGATAGTTCACCCAAGATCGCGTGATGTTTCATCTAGTATCGTGTGATACTGGATTGAACACCTATGCGATACTTTGTGGACCTGCGAACTATCGCATGATAAAAAGTATCAAAGTGTGTGATACTTTTAATCTATCATACAAACTTTCACATGAGAAAAATTTGAAATATTAAAAAACAATTAAAAAAGATGTTTTAAATGCCATAAATAGCTCATAAATGACTCAAAAGGTGAGTTTTTCTGAAAACTTACCGGGGCACCATACCGAGGAGGCCGGTTGTGCAACCAACCATGCTCAAATCAATGTGTGTGGACTGGAATCACTTCTTGCTAGGCCATAATCTCTCTCTGAGCTCTCGAAAGTTCTTAATATCACAAAAGACAAATGAATTTGAAAATGACCTTTTTACCCCTTATATAGCATTTTGAATTTTTGACCTAATTTTCAAAACATCTTAGAATTTCATGAAAATTGCACCCCTGGCTAATTTTGACATCCTGGATCCATTTTTAGGATCAAAATCAAAATTCAAGTTCATCTTGATAGTCAAAATCACAATTCAAAATTTCCCCTTCTTCTGCGCAGTTGGCTGACCATTTGAGGCCCGATCCTTCGATCTTCACTAGGGCATCTTCATTTCTTTATCCCCATCTCTTTCAACCTTCTAGTCTTTCATTCACTTTCATTCACTTCATCTCTTTGAGGTTTGACTTCATCTTTATCCTATATCTTTCTCAGTCAAATCTAGTCAAACTGGGGCTTATCTTCACTACTTGATGGTTATTCTATCATCTTTCATCTTTGATTATGATTTCTAGTGATTTGATCAAATTTATCAATTTACTATTTCTCCTTTCAATTTCAATTTCGAGGGGGAATACCTATCAAAATTCAATCCTTGATTTAGTTTTATCAAACCTTTCTTGAGATTCTTATCTCTTATCTTAGACTTGACAATTACCTATTTACAGGGGTGTTGGCCTTGTCTTTTTCAATTAGCTTACCTTTGTCCTGATATGTTCCCATTCGTCGAACACATGTCTGGATTGTTTTGTGATCCCAAATTGATCTCACACTTCAATTTCATTCTTTGACTACATGTGATCCCAAATCAATCTCACATTAGCCAAAGGGGCAAATGTATGCACCCTAAAATGGTCACCTAGACTTTGGGCCCCATTCTTGCAATTTATCAAATCCCTGAATCAATATTTTCAAAAATCAATATTTTCCATCAAATCAATTCTCTTGATCAAATCCTATTTCTATCATTTATTCAATTATATTCTATGGGCTAACCATTTTATTCGAAGTCTTTATTTATTTAAAAGGAATTCCCTCCCCTTTTATTAAATAAAAAGCCCCCACTTTCCTCTTATCCTAAGTTGGACAAATAAAGCATTATTCTTATTTTATAAAAAGGAGAAAAGGCCTTTTTGTCTCACATGAGGCCCAAAAATCAACACTTCTTTCTCATTGGAGGATACTTGTGCACATGAATTGCTCCTCTTTCAAACCCCACCCTTGATCAAATCTTTTGCCTCTTAATCTCCATCGTCCATTGATTCTCATTTCTTATAAAAGAAGAGCTCTCTTCTCATTCTAGAGACCAACTTTTTGTGCTAATCTTATGCTGCAGGATTTCTTGGTGACTTTGGAGCTTTGGAGATCTTCTTGCATTCTAGTTTTCATTCTTGCATCATAGCTTCATGTTTATGCTTTCTTAGTTTAGATTTCCTTTCAAGTTATAGCTTAGCTCACCTAGTTTAATTAGCAAGGCTTGTAATACTCTCATTTTCCTTTCATAGCTTAGTTTGAATTGTTCATTTCTAGCATAGCATAGCATTGCATCTTCATTGTTGATTCTTGAGGATATTGGCATTCTTTCCCTTGTCTCTTTGAATCTCCCATTGTGTGGTTTACTAGAAAGGTTATAGGCTTAATAGCTCTAGCTAAGAGCATTCTTTAATATCCTTGTGACTCCATGCCTAGGGAGCTCTAGGTCACTTTCTCAAGGTTTCCAATTCATGGATTCTCTCAAAAGTAATGACTTAGAGAAGTGCACATCTTAGTGTGTACAATAGTAAGGGCACCTATCTGCAATGTCTTCTTTATTTCCTTATTGTTGGTTGTTGTTTCTGCAAATTTATTATAGAAATATTTGAAACGAAAATATGGTGTTGCAGAAGGAATTAAATGTTTGAAAGATGAACCAGAGCTTGCAATGCCTATTGATCTAACTAATGATATTTGAGGATTTAAACTTTTAGAGGGTTTTGTTGAACCTGAAATTGCAAACTGTTCTTTAGGATCGAGTGTCAATGTTCTAGAAACCTTTTGCTTCTTGACACTATCTTCTACTATGGGATTCTGTGTAGATTTCTTGGCCTCTTTAGAGAGGGAACTTGTTGTATAAGTTGCCTAGTCCTACTAGCACCAGTGTCAGTACTAGACCCAGTAGTAGTAGATTCCCCAATCCCACCTATGGAAATAGATGTTCTTGTGGGCATAGTGGTTCCTGATGAATCTAATGGGTCCACTCCAAATCCAAACCCAAGGCCTACACCATGATCAATTTTTTGTGTGAAAATTGGATTCCAGATGCCTTCTTCTATGGGACCCAAACCACCACCTTTATAACCCATTTTTTCTACAATGATTGCCCATATACTTGTTTCTGGTGGTCGGTGACTCCACTTTGACTCCTTGGAGTAAATGCAATTGGTGGATTATAATCCTCATTATCTGCATTTTCATCCTCGTCACTGCTATCATATGTCATGGTAGGATGCTCCAAATTCCACAATTTTCTAAAATCTATTTCCTCATCTATGTTATCTAGTTCTACACTAGTCTTTGGTTCACCAAGATCCTTTCTCATACTCCAAAAATAATTCATTTTCATTTGAGTCCATTTTCTATCCTTACAATCTTCTGTTATTTTCTTTGGTATTTTTATGTTTGATGGATGAGTAGCTTTTTTGTAGAAAGTGTAGGACATCCTAGGTTGTACAATACCTTGGTTTATTGAGGTCATAATTTGTCATGACAACTGTTCAACTAAAATTTTTTCCTCAGCGGAAACTTTCTCCATCTCTTTTGTAACGTCATCCCAGCTATCCTTGTTTTTCAACTTCTCTAGCAATGGTTTAGTTTCATGTTGAAATAAGTTTGCAGAGTTCTTATTAGCAACAAGCATTGTTTAAATGATGTTGAGTGGATCATACTTCTAGTACCACTCTAAATCAAATTGAAAAATTTATAAAAAAAAATTTCCACTTTGAATGCCTCTCTCAAATGTTAACCCTCTAATTGAGAAAGGTAAGGAAGTGAATATGCTCTTCTTCGACTGGCTAGTGAAGAGTCTATCTATGCTCTCTAGTTGTAGTACATATTATACTACAAACACCCTATCTATTACATGCATTGGAAGTTTTTGGGGTTGTAGTTTTGATCCATAAAAATTTAGCACAGTGTATTCTTCCATTAAGTACTAGTCAACCAATTGAATTGTGCTTCTGAGTTGGATGCAATCCCTAAATTAAGTAGACAATCTAGGCATTGGAGTGCTTTTTATTTTTTTGTACAATGGTGCCAAAAAGAAGTCTACAAAATTACTATAATTCCTTTTATTATCATACATCCTTATCTGAGGTGTCTAGTTATATATTGGAGTACCTGTCAGTCCTGCCCCCCTCTAAATTTCAAGCTTGTTGTCATTGCTCATTAATATTGCAACATGCTTGGCTAGAAGAAGATAACACAAGTAGATTGTGAACCTAAATGTCTTAGAATTGCCTCTTTTAATCAATGCTAATTGTTCTTGCATCAATTGAACCACGTGTCCAACAAAATTATATCTTACTGGTTCATTGACACAATGGATATCCCAAATCAATTGAAGAATGCTGACACCCACTTCCCTATTGTTTTCCAATTCTAGGAAAAATGCTAGCAAGGATATAGTATCTTGAACCCATGGCACAAAAATGTTAAAATCATAAGGAGGCTTATGGTTCTCACCCAATGAAGCCTTTGCCTCTGCAACTATTATACCCTTTACAAATGAATCTTTTGTGTTTGGCGTGACTACCCCATATTGCTCTGCCAACAATCCCAGGTCAATATGGACATTATAGTTTTGTCGATAAAACCCTAGGTCTAGCAAACTGAGAAATTCTTCTTGGGTTATTGATAAAATTTCTTCCTAATTGTTTATATTCACAATTTATTTTCTTTCTTCATTATAATTTTCTACACAAATAAAGACAATTTCTAGGCAAGGGAAAACTTTGGGTAACAGCATGCGACCCAAACCAACATCTCACGAAGCAACTTTATTCATTTTTGCACCTATCGCTGGATTAAATTTTATAAATTCAGACCTCTTTGGCCCAGTTGCCTTACTACACAATGTATGTTTAATTACTATAACTCTCCTTTCACCATCGATAGCAAGATCATAAACATTGTGATACTCATCAGTGAAACCAAGGATTTCTACTAGTTTTTTGCATTCTATTAAATTTTTCCCATCTACTTGCCCTTGGCCTTGAGTTTTCATTTTCCCCATTGTTCTTCAGAACAATGAAAAAATACAGAATCATAGATATTTACTAACAAAATAATAGATAACAACTAACTAATTAAGAAAACCCCAATTGTACATGCAAGAATTAAAATTTCATGACATTACAAAATCGAGATGCATCAGGCTAGATATCTTACCTAAAATTAAATTTTGAAATCTGGATAGATAGAAGTTAGAATGGCTAAGGCTCTCACAAATTATAGTCTCAAAATCTTTGGTGTCCATTCAATAGTTCTTTTTAGCTCTGTTGCTATGAGTCGATAGGTTTTTAAAAAGGAAATGTTAAAAACCTTTTGTTAAATGTAACATTTAAACCAAAATTCTAGAATCCTTTTAATGTTTTATCTTCACATGATATAATGGTACATAATCTTTTCAATGAATTACACGTGTCACATTTTCAGAGCAAGTTTGCAGAAAAGGTTTTTGAAACCCATAGTACTTCTGAAATACAACTTCAATTATTCATCTCTTGTAATCCAACAATTGTCATGATTTTAAAATATGAATAATTTAATACACACTAATTAATATAATCATTAACTATATTCACTTAGAATTCATGCATTCGAGAATACCTTATCCATGAAATTTGAACCAATCACCATTAAATGATAAAGTTTGGAAACATTTAATTATTGCATGAAACAAAAGTGCAATGCAAATTTTTTATATTATATTAGACAAAATTTCATTACAATTCAATGATGCCCATAGGCCATATCTATTAACGATTCTTATAATTAAAAAAAAACAAAGGCACTTCAAATTTCTTAAAACTTTTTCATATTTTTTTTTAAACATACGTGATTACAATTTACATCATTGCAAAAACCCTGGTAAGCTACTACCACTAGGTGACCAGAGGGAGACATAGTAGAGACTAGGTAGACTCAGGGACTATCGGTCGGCTGAGGCTCCCTTCCTTCTATGTGGAACTTTGAAGAGAGGATAATCTCAGAGAATTCTTCTAGCCATCAATAGTCCTTAGTTTCCTCCAGTAGGTGCAACTTCTAGAGGAAATCCCTCCCAATTTGTGCCCACTTCCGATGATGTGTGAGCTTCTCAACATCAAGGTTTAGTAGAAATGGTTTCCTAGGCACATTTACTCCTAGTTGTATAATCCTAGGAAAATCATTTTCCCAAGGAATTCCAAACCCAATTTCTATAAATACGAAAACATTCACATCATCGCCGAGGTACTCTTCTCTAAAAACTTTTCTTAGAAGCATGAGAATATTCACCTTTTCCCCCCAGGTCCAACAAAGATGCCAAGAATCAAGATGAAATGTTGGTGTTAACTCTATACCCATTTTCACTCTCCAAAAATTCACGTCCCAGCACCATCCTTATAGCCTCCTTGGTGAAGGCTCCCAACTCC
The DNA here is from genome assembly GCA_027943335.1 of Chamaecyparis obtusa. Lineage (NCBI taxonomy): Eukaryota > Viridiplantae > Streptophyta > Pinopsida > Cupressales > Cupressaceae > Chamaecyparis > Chamaecyparis obtusa. Next base: position 925,170 of record BSBK01006069.1, read on the forward strand.
GTAGCAATAGAAGCTAGGATTGGGTCTATGACCAGGCCCAAAAAGGCCTTCTAATCCTCCAAGGTAGTGAATCTTAAATGAATTGGAGTGTCCATTGAAAATTGAAATTTGACAAACTGATATTAGTATTCTAATTTTTGACAAAAATCAAAGAGAACCTAGCACTCTCAGACTATTTTCACAAATCTTCTTTCACAATCATAAATTAACGAGAGTAGATCATCTATTTATAAGCCCTGATTGAAATTCTTCCTTTTCCCTAAAGATCTAATTAATTCATAATTTAAATGGTAACTTTCCTTCAAAAATTTCCAAATCTTTCATATTTAATGCAATAGTGGGTGAAATTGGAAACAACACTTATGATAAGACATTTTCTACCTTGGGAATAATGAAGGCCAAAAGGATTGCATCACATAGGTGGACATAACAATTCTTTATTATAAAGAAACCTATGCCTACTCTGTAGATACAATAAGCAAAGTACATTAGCTATGAAATGGTGGAAGGAAATGAAGCTTTACCATTGATGTAAGATCATCAAATGGTTAGAAAACAATGTCCTTAGATGACATGATGTTTTCATTTAAGCCTTAACTTTAAGGCATTATTCTATCAAGGTAATGAATAGATAATGATGTGACACATATGTGTCATTGAAAATTGAAAGGCTCCCTCTAAGAAGCCATTAATTGACATTACTTTAATTGATGTCATCTACTCATCACCATTAATTAATATTTCTATCTAATATTACAGAAGATTGCCAGTAGAATTCTACTTTTTTGGTTTCAAAAAATGAGGTCACAGACTCACACGTTCATTGGATTAAAACATATCAATGGCCAAAGGTGAATTTTGGGCCTATTGTTGGTCTTCAAAATCTTTATGAAAAACTCTCAGCGGAATCATGACACGTGGTATGATTCATCGTGGGCTTATTGGTATGATCAATCATAACATGTGTCATGATTCCTCCAAGAGTTGACCGTAAAGACTATGAAGACCAACAATAGGCCTGAAATTCACCTTTGGTCATTGATATGTTGTAATCCAACAAATGTGTGAGTCTGTGACATCATAATGATGGGATCCACTAGACCCGCTAGTGCAACTTCAACATCAAATCAAAACCATTGGATTAAGAGAGGTGAATGGTGGAAGGTCCATTTCATATGGAATGTGGTGAGATAACTCCTTTACTGAAAACTCTCTCTAGAATCATCACACATGTCATTCTTTGAGAATGAAAACTAAAGACCGAACTTATTAAATTTAAGTTAAAAACTTAAATCATCATACCAACTATACATTTTTTAAAAACATTCACTATGACAAATAAATTAATTAAAATATTTGGAAAATAGTTTCACCATATTTTTATAAAAATGGTATACATTATTAAAAAATTTGCCACCAAATATCCATATTTTGAAACATAATTTACCATCAATATTAATAATTTTCCTATAAAAAAAATTATAGTCTCCATTTTTTTATAAAAATGGTATAGACTATTAAATAATTCAACAACAAATACCCATATTTTGAAACACAATTCACCATCAATATTAAAAATTTTCCCTCCAAAACATATGTGATTTGCTATAATTTTCTACTTTTTGGGAGGGGGGGTTCTTAAAGTTATCCCTGGGCTGGAGCCCTAGTCGCAGAAGGAGTTGGAGTGGGAGCCATTCCAAAATATGAATAATGAAAATAGTTATATCTTACAATTAATTGTATTTAATATCTACATCCATAACATTATAGCCTCACCCATATTGAGCTCCCTAATAACCTATCTACTATACTCTAGTAGTTGTTTGGAGACTAGATGATGAATATTTTCACAAATGATCTAGTGTTATGTGAGCATATGATGTTGATAAGAGTGATTCAAACCTAATATTGTGTTTATAGGTATTATTATATGTTCAAACTAGAGATGACTTGTAGTCTTTGAGTTTATTTTATCCTCTATGTTTGTGTGATTAAGGTGTAGTGTAAGTTGGAGTCTTTGAGTTGCATGTATACCTCATCATTGTTACTAATTTTTTATAAGTCATGGAAATTCTTTGAGCTTCTTGATTTGTAACTCTACTAGATTGTATTTCAAAGATTGTTGTAAAGAAAGAACACCTATTTTGAAAGAAGAGAATATGGTTAAGGTAACACCTTATTGTTAGTTTAGTGTACATAATCCTAGATAAGTGTTAGTTTTTTTCAATAGCAATAAGAAGGGAACCTCCCTAATAGATTCACCAAAAATTATTGGGTGAATATTTTGCAATAAACCAAATGCAAATAGTAATTTCAACCATAGTGTGTGAGAAAAAGTCTCTCCTTTTTGAAATCTCTAAAACTTTGAATTTAGCGTGTAAATTAGATTGCAATCAATAAAAGAAATATGTTTTTGATTAAGGAAAAATTAGGTTTTGAAGGACCCAAAACCCTTTACAAAATAAATACATAAGGTATACCATGAAAGACCACCATAACAAGAAAGGATAGAACAAGACCACAACATGGGTTTTACCAACATGCTACCACAACTTGAAACAAAATTTGTCCAAAAAATCTAGTAAGCAGCCAAAAATCAAAGAAAGGACTAGAGAAAACTCCAACCCAATCACCCACAACCAAGAACCATCAATATTTATATTTAGCACTACCTTTGTGGGAATGAAGAGTCATGTCAAAATAGGGTGTAAACATCTTGGATTTCTTTCCCTTCACAATTATCCAACCCTCTTCCACCTTAGAAACCACATCCTTCCAAAACAAAAAACCCATTGAGCTTCTTGATTTGTAACTCTACTAGATTGTATTTCAAAGATTGTTGTAAAGAAAGAACACCTATTTTGAAAGAAGAGAATATGGTTAAGGTAACACCTTATTTTTAGTTTAGTGTACATAATCCTAGATAAGTGTTAGTTTTTTTCAATAGCAATAAGAAGGGAACCTCCCTAATAGATTCACCAAAAATTATTGGGTGAATATTTTGCAATCAACCAAATGCAAATAGTAATTTCAACCATAGTGTGTGAGAAAAAGTCTCTCCTTTTTGAAATCTCTAAAACTTTGAATTTAGCGTGTAAATTAGATTGCAATCAATAAAAGAAATATGTTTTTGATTAAGGAAAAATTAGGTTTTGAAGGACCCAAAACCCTTTACAAAATAAATACATAAGGTATACCATGAAAGACCACCATAACAAGAAAGGATAGAACAAGACCAAAACTTGAAACAAAATTTGTCCAAAAAATCTAGTAAGCAGCCAAAAATCAAAGAAAGGACTAGAGAAAACTCCAACCCAATCACCCACAACCAAGAACCATCAATATTTATATTTAGCACTACCTTTGTGGGAATGAAGAGTCATGTCAAAATAGGGCGTAAACATCTTGGATTTCTTTCCCTTCACAATTATCCAACCCTCTTCCACCTTAGAAACCACATCCTTCCAAAACAAAAAACCCATTGTTGGAACACCAACATCCTTAGAGGGAATGCTAGCAGAGAAAACACCCACCATCTCAGAGGCAATGCCAGACTTCACATCATCCTAGAAGCTTCTATAAGTGATATCCAAAGAAGCATCAGAAGAAGAAAGCAAGGGCCTAATCCTACCCACAACCAAATAATAAAAATTGGGGACATGAGACAATGAAACAACCTCAAAAGGCACACCCCGAGAAACTAGATCAATTTGAGAAGAAACCATAGTATCCTGCGCTACCACCTGAGAGAAGCTCCTTTGTTTTTTTGAAATTATTCTTAATTGTGTAATGTTGATTTCAAGTACCTTTCCACCATGAAGATGACAAAATCTTCTTCTCTAACCAACAATGCTCAGTCGCATGGCCAATTTGAAAACATATTCTACACTTGAAGGGAATACCTTCATAGTCCGAAGTTTGAACCCAACAGCCCTTAGAAGAATTGATATAGATATCAGCAAGAATCCCTTTTGAAACATCCAACTTAACCAAAATATGAGAAAATTTGGAGTACAAAATATCTGAAAAAGTATCATCTACCATCATAAAATCCCCTAGAGCATTTCCCACTTCCTTAAATAGAGAATCAACCTATAGTTGAAGAGGGAGATAAGGAAGCCAAACACAAATCATAATCTTATCAAAGAAATATGTTGCTAGAATTAATTGTTATATGATGACATTATTTTGAGTTGATTGTGAGTATTATGACATCGATAAGAATGATTCAAACTCAATCTTTTAGTCTTTGAGGTGTTTATTATGTTTAAAGCTACCATCATATGTTCAAACTAGAGATGACTTATAGTCTTTGAGTTGCTTTTATCCTCTATATTTATGTGATTAAGGTGTAGTGTATGCTAGAGCCTTTGAGTTGTATGCATACTTCATAATTGTTGTTGAATTTTCATGTCATTGAAAGCCTTTGAGATTTTGTGAAATTCTTGATTACTAACTCTACTAGATTATATTTGAAAGTTTGTCATAAAGAAAGAATAGCTATTCTAAAAAAAGAGAATATGGTGAAGGGACATTCAATTGTTAGTTTAGAGAACACAATCCTAGTTAAGTGTTAGTTTTTTTTAGTATAAATAAGAAGGGTGCCTCCCCTTTCAAAGAGTAGAGACTTTGTCTCACATTGTAGTTGAAATTACTAGTTTTCATTTGGTTGATTTAAGTTGATTGCAAAATTTTCACCCAACATATTAGGTTTAGCCTTATCAATCCCGATGAATTCTAACCATATTGTCATGATATAATTGTATCATTTGAATCATAAGATTACGAAGTCCTCTAAAAAAATACTAGTATATTTCACATTTATTCATAATTACCCAACTTGTGTGGACTTTGTTGATGTGACTTTTGTGACCACCTCAACTTGCAGGATGAAACACTTTGTATTCCAAGATGAAACACCAAATATCTAGTAGTCTATTGAACAAGGAAGATTTAAGTGCTAAACAATACAAATGATTGTGTGATCAAGTAAATAAACCTCAAGGTTTACAATACATACTTGCAAATTTCCATTGTACATAACTTAATTTTTATGATGTGACTTGTTAAAAATCACTTGGGGACTTATGTTAGCCTTTTGTAGATGATCTTATCAACTTTATAAATGTAGACGATATGGAAATTTGAGTGAATCAACTACTTCTAATAATGATTTAAAATAAATAGTAAATGAGATGAAGGTTTAGGAATCTAGACTACTTCTAATTCTAACTCTACTAATGCAATACAATGTTGAAGTTGTGGTGAGCCTAAATTAGTCCTTGCATCACCAAATCAACTACACATAAGAGGGTGCATTATTCTAGGGGTGCAAGTATGATGTTCAAACCATAGGGGCTTCACTTAGTCAACTTTGGTCAAATCATGTGTGTTTATGGAATATTAAAGAATACCCTTATTTTTAAATAATGTTGCCCCAAACTCCTTTTTTGTCACCCCCTCCATACTCACCCAATACCCCACACACACCATTTCCTCTATAATCTCTCTCAATCGCCCTCTCCCTAATATAGGAAATATATTGCCCTAGATTTTGCCTTTTTAAATCCCCCAATATGAATTCACGTGATAGGATATTGCCTAATTAATGAAGCCCTCATGGTTGAAACGACCTCTACTCATCAAAACCATAATTATGAAAATCAATGACAATAAGAAATTGAAGTGAAGTGCTTGCATTGGGGTTTAGACCAACCTTACACTATTACAAGTTCTATCAAAAAGTACCAAAAAGTATGAAGCAGTTTCACCATGATTTCAACAACAACAATATCTTTTATTATCTATCAAAATACTTAAAATACTTTAACTTAGAGTCAACTTAATAAAATCTAAACCAATTGAGAAATGTGGAAACCACACAACACACAAAACTTCACAAGCATTCACCATAAAATCAACAATGAATTAGGAATAATTTTGGCAAAAAATTCTTCAAATCTCTCGTACAATTATTTTGAGAAGCCCTTATATAGAGTTTCCAAGTACAATGAATGACCCAAATTGGCTAAGATTATGCCAACAAAACCCTAGTGTAACTACCGACATCAAGCATTAATTGTTGACCAATAAAAATAAAGCACTTATCTAAGAACCAATGAGAAAATTCCTTGCAACATGGGCTTACAATAAATCTTCTTCTAGAAGATTGTTTCCCTTATCCTTTTATTTGATTGAAATTCAATGAATCTAGATATGATGGGGTTGAGATCAGCCATGAGTATGTTAGGTAAAACTTCTATCTTGTATTCAAGGGACTCCAAATCAGGAGCACGTGAGTTGCATGTTTTCTCCCATTCTTGAGACTTGCAAATGGCCATGAAGTTTTAAAATGCTAAGGCATCATCCATGTGGACTCATATGATCAGACTTGCATCTTTGAAGTAGATGGATTTCATCTTTCCTTTCAACTATTCCATGTTTATATCTTCACTATCCTCAACCTCTTGTTTGAATATGGCTCTCATATAAGTGATAATATCATTTTTAAGTTCTAGAATTGTTTCCTTCACACTTGGGAAATAATCTTCCACTTTCTTGAGAATGTCATCCCTAAGTGACAATGCATGATGCCACTTGTAAAAATAAGCTTCTTGTCCTTCTTCCACCATTTAAACTTCTCAATATTTGCCTTGGGATATAAATTAATGTTCATAGATGAGAAATCATCTTCTTGCTGTCAGTGTAATCATTTTATATCTCCAACAATACTTGTGTTCTATCTTAAAAAGAAACCAAGGTGTTATAAGTTTGTAAAAATCCTTCAAAAAAATTTCTCACTTCTTCAACTATTCTTGCAATAGATTTCTTCATTTTTGTCTTGAAACCCTTATTCCTTCCAATTCATCCACTTATTATCTATAAAAGGTCATTGGAGGAGAAAATAATTGCTCAAATTGTTGAATTGGATTTGTTAAGTGCTAGATATAATCTTTCAACTATCCATTTTCTTCCTTTTATTGCTTCTTCTCAACCTATTTATTCAATATATCTTCAAGGAATTGGATGGATCCATAGAAATCTTTTACCTCTTGCTTCTTTATAGTTTTCTCCATATCATGATCTACAATGTCATAGTGTTGTGAGCATATATCTTCTCTCACTTTGTCGGCCCTTGGAATGACAAGCTATAATGTGCATGAACTTTCACTATCTCTCACAATCCTTGATTTGTTTTTTGCTAGCCTCTTATCCTTCTCTTTTCTAATATTTTCTAAAAGTATCTCAACATTTTCAAATATCTATATCACTATCACCTCATTCTTCATCCTTTCTCACAACTATGGAGGTGTAGTGCATTCTATTAGTTCATCATTTTGATTTAGTTCTTAATTTTCATTTCCTTGGTTCTCATCTTCTTGATTTTAAAATTGGAGTTTCATGATCACGTCAATATTGAGATCCTCATCTTGAAATCCCACCTCAACTTTTTCAAGGTCATCTTCAATATTAATTTCTCTATTCATCCAAAAAGATTTACACTTTGAGGAGGAGAATTTAATTCTTTCCTTTGTTGATCGAGGGGAGACTTGTTATTACTTTGACTTCTAATTTCCTTTGATTCTATCACAACTTCATGAGATATATCATTATCCATAATAGATGTGGTATTATTTTGCATGGAAGAAGAACTACCTCTTAATTATTGACTCTTGATTTTTGTCTTTGATGCAGTGGTCTTTGATTTGAAGTTTCTTTCCTCTTTGTACCCTTCATTTGTGAATCCTTGTCAATATCTTCTCCTTTCTTACTACATACACTTCCTTTCCTATTTATTTCTTATTGTGGTTCCTCAAAGTTTTCTTCCTCAGGCTCCTCCACATCTTTCATCAATTCATAAGTTAAAGGAACTCCAATTTCTTTGAATTTGGCCATCTACTGATCAACCCAATTCTTAGTGAATGTTTTCACCATTTTCACTAATCTCTCAAAATAAATGTCACCCTTTTCAAACTAATCAACATAAGGTGTCTCTTCATCCATCACTATTTCTTAGTTATATTTGATATGGTTTTCATCATCCTCAAGCTAGTCCAAAAATTAAAGCTATTTATATGTCATAATCATCTCCACTTTCAATCTAGAGAACATCCTCTTTATTACCTAATAATCATCAAGTCTATTTTTCCACTAATCTTACAAGTATGTTTGATGCGTATATCTTGTTCCATAAGCTCTCCTAATTTGGTGATATGGATCAAAGTTCCTCCTTGAAGTGTATGACCCCAATGAATAGTATTCCATTTCTTTTTGCACTGTCTCTACTACCTAAAGTGATGAAAAATTTTCAATTGAATTTCCCCAATGAATTAGGATACCCCATAATTAACACCCATATATTTTTTATTTTATTTTTTGAAATATGTGTTTACAAATGTGAATCAAACCAGTTCACTAGTTGTTTACTTTAGATTTTAGTCAAGATGAAGAGCATACACAATCTTAGTATACTTGTCACATAACATATGAGAAATGAACTGATAAAAACTAATCTTCATTCAATCAACATCAAAATCATTTAAGATATTACAAATTATAATTAAATATATTAGCAGTTCATTTTCATAACATTGCAAACTTCAAAAAAGTAGTTTTGATTCTAATTTTTATAATAACTCTATTCTAGCAACTTACGCATAAAAGAAGGCTATGAATCACACACACAATGCTCACTACTAAAAAAAAAAGAATAGGAAGTTTTCTAAAACATTGTAATGCAAAGGAACTCATGAAAAAACCACTTAAATGAAGATAAAATCCTTCTCTAATCACCATGTGCTAGTAGGAAGTGCCTCTTCCTATCAAGGGAGATTCGACTAGATAAATTTAGTTCTTATCCAAATCTCACAAGTAATAACTCTAAAGGTAGTGCCTAGCTATGAGGAACTCAATGACAAAGTACCTAGAAGAAGCTAAAATGCCTCACTAATTGTTATGAACCAAAATGTGCCTTAGCCTCCACAAATGAACACTTCCTAAAATATGATAATAAACTCAAGCACACAATCATGTAGACACCAATCTAAATATCTATCTTGTATCTTTCAATAGTGTAGATATTGTTGGAAATGAGGTATTTTATCCTCAAAATCCCTTGAAATGAACTCTCCAAGGAGCTCACAATGTCTTTGAATTCTCCAACAAAAAAAACATGCCAGATGAACTCCACAAGTTTTCTTTTATAATATTCTCAATAGATTCCACTCTATTCACCAATTCATGTGGGAAAAAATATTTCTTCATAAATAAGCCTCACACAAGGACATAAAAGGGCCCCCTTTTAAAATAATATTGTGCAACTAGGTGAAGAGGTACAATTCACTTAAGTCATAAAATGAAAATATAATAGACTTAAGTAACTAACAATCAATATATATTTCTTTTAACACAATTAAACTTCACTAATGTCCAAGAGAGACATATTTCACTACTAGGAAAATAGAAGTTGAGCCAACTTCTAAAAATAGGCACTTACTAAAAATAGCAACTGCTAAAAATAATAAGTGTGTCCAAAACACCAAATTAGCCCAATCTCAATTACATTAAAACTTACTATAAGTATTAAGTGCTAAAAATGGTCATTGCTAATAATAGAACATCCTAAAAAAGACATTCAAAATCACTTTAGAAGGTTTCATTCATCTCAATAAATCTATTTAAAGTCATTGGTGCATCAAAAACCCTCCAAAGGCAAACACAAACTACAATATGAGAGAACTATGAAAATGGGGACATTATAGTATTCCCTTCCCAAAGATTGCTTGTCCTCAAGCAATGCCAATGTGATCCACAATCAATTGATCGATCCATACTAAAACCAAGAATGATCCTAGGGTCTGAAGTCAACCTAGGAAATTTTCATTCACATCTACTATAGACACTATCCCACAAGGTTCTTGAACCATAGACATATTTACAATCTCTAAGAAGAAGATAAATCAAGCACTACATAAGCTCAATCATATCCTCTAGATACTACTCTTCAAAGGACCAAACTAAAAAACCATAGGAGTGAATTCTTAAATTTTAATATAGGTTGTCACATTCCTATCAAATGATGAGCTACCAACCAAAGTGATCTCAAGGTTTCGAATCAAACTCATGACATAACCACCACACTAACACTGTGTTACTCTGATCATAAATAATAACCCAACATACTCAATTTTCACTCTCCTCTCCTAGAACCCTATAAAGAAAACACCATCAAAATAAAAATTGAAATCCCTAAGAGAAGGTAACATAGAAAAGGATACATTAGAAAAGTCATTGCTAATCACAATCTTGGGAGATATAAAGAACACCCTACTCAACCATATAACATAAATCCAAGCATCGCTCCACATGACATCATGAAAATAAAGATCAACCACTATTACAAATCTATAATTTTCCAACCAAGGAATTCCTCTACTATCACCAACCAAAAATATACTATCAATTTGTAATCTCTAAGTGTCAAGAGGAGGTCCTAAAATACATCATCTAACCCATCTTATTGAAAGCAACCAATCATCAACTAAATGATCACCAACTAGTACCATGAAATGACTAGAATGTCCCAAACTCTCCCAAGAGATGGTGGTGAATAACCCAACTATGCCTAGAGAATCTCCCCTACCTGGTTGTACTAAACACTTCAAGTGCTCAAAACCAAACTTCCCTAAGATCTTGGTCACCATAAATAGTGTAAGAAAACTAAGACAACATCAAACAATAGAAAATATCAATCTCAATTAGAAACCAAAGTATTTGAAAATTCATCTCCAATTAGAAAGTCTCATCTACCATCAATCATCAACCATGTACTAATCATATTCTAGATTGAAAATGCATTAAAAATTATTTTCATACCAAAAATGTAGCCCCATGGGTAATGGTTGGAGAGTGAACAATGATACCAACATCAAAATTTTCCCACAAATCCAATTGTAAATAAACAACTCATTTCTAGAAATTGCACCTATATCCCAACTCCTATAATCAACTCGACTCTCATCACTAAAATTAGGAAAAACTTAATCATTCAATTTTAAGAGTGGATTGACAAAATACATATCAACATCTTCATCAAACAAGGGATTATCAATAACTTGATTACTATCATAATCCTCATGATCCATCCAAATATTCTACCTCTCCAAGCTCCTAATTTAAGATTTTATGAGACAATGTGCAAGATCAAACTCCTCTTGAATGCTATCAAGCTCCTCCATTACTTGGTTGATCTCCTTAGCCATTTCTCTATTCTCATACTCTCTAAAATGTTTGGATTCATAAAGTTGATCATTTTCTTCAATAAATGCCTCATGGACACTTTTCAAAGAAATCCTAGTGAAATTACTAGACACTTTTCAAAGAAATCCTAGTGGAATCAAGATCATTGGTGATCTCACTAACCTCTTCCCTCAACTACATAGTCAAAGACAAAGTCTCATCTGTAAAATTGGTGGCAAAATCCCTATCATGCATTATGTGTAATTTGAGTTTAATTTATTCCATGGATTTCTTCATTTCTTGAAAATTAGTAAGTGATATATATTAACTCATTTTGTCCTCTTAATGCACTATATATTATGCTTTCAAATTTCTTATGTGTGCCATCTAGACTCGATAAAACTTGTTCTTCATTTTCAATGGATACCAAGAATTAATTTTTCCAATCATGATCAAACAAAGGCAATGAGATATTGCTATGTTTTATGTAAAAAACATAATTAGACTCATACCTATCATCAAGATCTTTAGAAGTGTCCCAAATCACCTATGCCTCTCCCTTATAATTCTCAACAAAAAACTATGAATCCAAATCAACAAGGCCACTATGTACATGCTCAAGATTATCTATATACAAAGATAGATCTTTTTTTATTAATAACACCATCAATACCATCCTCTATGAAAACATTGTTCTCTAAGACCCAATAAATACCAAGATAAAAAAATAAATTAATTCCATGTCGGGTCTTTGTCATACTTGGGTGCCAACACACCTAGACCCATGTACTAAAGGGTTGATTGCGTTGTTCAGTTAAAAGGTGCTGACCATACTCATCATGATCGATCCCCCCTTTGAAAATATTACTTTCCAAATCATAAGTACCTAAGTTATTATAGTCATCATTGTTGGAATAAGATATAGAATCCTCACCATTAGCTAATTAGAGAGTAGCAACATACATTTTCTCACCGTCTTTAGCTTCAAGTGTTCCCATGTATTGAAGAAAACTTGGTTATAATTTTAGAGGCTTTTGTTCAAATTAATCTAGGGGTCTTAGGTTTTCATTTATTAAGTTTTTTAATTTTCCTCCATATGTAGGATTAGGGACAATCTCACCATCTTCATCACCTGATTCACTAGTTGAAACTATGTAATATTCAACTAAGAAAAATGTGACAACACTATGATGAAACACAATATCATCAAGGATATTAGTCCCTTCATCATGATTATCAATAATGATCTCTAAGTCTCCAACATAGAGGCTTGTGCAACCCGTACCCATAGAAACATGTGATTCTTTTTCTTTAAAGGACATTGTTCCATTGAAATGAAAGGAAGAATCAACATTATTATATCCTAGTTTTGTTGTAGTTGTATCTACTTCATTACATAATTCTATATGTTCATTCAAACTTATTATTTTAATGATTTCATCACATTCATTTTGAGTATGTATAGATGCATGCACATATATAGAAACATCCTAGAAGTGAATTACATCTTTATCACAAGGCAAGCTATTTTCTTCAACTTTTGAATTAATTTTCTCCTTTTCCATCTAATATTATTTATTCAAAAGAGGATTCAATTTTCCCCCACATTGTTTGAAAATACTATTGACCAAAGCACACACAATAGCTTAAGCAACCCATTTTTTTTGCAAATATCCAATATCATAGATAAGATAGGTTGGGATAAAATATTACTTCCATTTATACACATAACCATAATAGTATTCATATATGTGATAATCTCCTTATCATGTTTGTTGTTGATAATGACCGAGAATGATGAAATATATTTTACATCAGGTCATGCAATCCCAATTCTATAAAAAGGTTACTCAATTTGAATTTTTCAAAAAAATTCATTATAGCAACCCTTTGTGAATACTAATTATTGGGTGACCCCATAATACTAGGTTACACATTTTTTAACATCTTGATTTTTTTGAAATTACACATTTTTTTAACAAAATATGATTATTTAATCCTTGAGAGGTCCCATTGAAGGAATTAATTGAAAATGGCTATATCAAAACCTCTTAGATAACATTCTCTTTGATATAACCTCTCTACTCCTCATTCATACCTGCAATGGAGTCTCCTTCACACCTATCAAAATGATCATAGAAAATAACTTTGACATTAGCTTTTGGGGGATCAAATGAATTCATTTACAAAAACCAGATGCAGGATAATACAACTCAACACAAGCTTTTAATGATGATGATTTTAATATATACTGAGTTTATTATGACTTTGTATTTTTAGTTTTACTAAACATAGGTTTTGCACCATATATCAACTTCTATATTCAATTCTTATGAACAAATTGTAAACTACATAAAAACAAATTGAAAAATATCTAGGCGCTATGTATTGATCTCCTCTTTTGAACAAATTTTTTTGAATTTTGATACATACAAAATAAGTTATGGATCTGTAAGTGAACCAATGCCTAACTTATAGTTAATGTCACTTCAAAACTTAATAAAATAGAAAATATTTATTATAATCAAATGAAACCAATTACAATCACTAGATATTAGTGCTACAAATCCAAACTTGAAAGAATCACCTTTTTATCCATTTTAGAAGAAGAAAAAATGTTATGCGAGAGTAAGGGAATGCCATGTTTGAAAATGTTGTTTTCTATTAAAAATTAGTTTTCAAAGGAGATGAAAAAATGGATACAAATCAATTTTAAAATATTTCAAAAACATATATTGTGAATTTACACATAGAATGATAAAAATGACTTGTTTACATCATCTCCAAATTTCTAACATTTCAGCAGTAACAAGTGTCTGTATGCGAAGTTTTTTTCTAGAATGTTTAAATTTCGGTGTCAAAGTTGGCAAAAAAGTGTAACCGACTATTGTGGGGTCAGTCTATTATAGATGTCATCAAGATATTAAAAACTATCCACAATTAGATACATTACCTCCATTGCATTCTCATCATAAGGAACTTGAGGTGCTAAGATTCTCATAATATCACTTAAGCACAAAGTAAACATCAAACTAATCCCATTATCTAAATACCTCATCTAGTTGTTTTGCCTTAAGGAAGTCACAATAGGGAGAAGAGATACTTGTATAAAAATTGAAGTTTATTTCTCCACTATGCTCAAGCACCCATCTAATTCATTCAAAGTGATGAAAATGACATCTTTTTGCTGATGAGTATTGATCTTTCTACTTGTCTCTAATATAAATTTCACCAACCAATATATCTCCTTTGGCAACATATGGAGATCTGAAAATTTTCCCCTAACAAGCTAGTGGAAAATTTAGCTTTGATACCACTGTAATGAACACCCTAATATTTTTTTTGAAATATGTGTTTTAAAATGTGAATAAAACAAGAATTTCACTATTTTTTACTTCAATTTTTATTCAAGACATTTAGAGCATACAAAATCTTAGTATATTTTCAACATAACATATGAGAAATGAATTGATAACAACTAATAATCATTCAAATAGAATAAAATTCATTCAAGATATTATAAATCAAACTTAAACATATTGACAATTCAATTTCATAATATGGTAGATGTGGAAAATGTAATTCCAATTGTGATTTTTACAACTTTGCTACACTAACCTAGGAACACAAGAAGGCTATAGTCCACAAACCCAACACTCACTACTCAAAATTTTTTTTTGGGAAGTTTTCTCCATTATTTTTATGCAAAGGAACATAGGAATGAGCCACTTAAATAAAGATAAAATCCTTCTCCAATAACCACGTGCTAGTAGGGAGGGTCACTTCCTATCTAGGATGATTTGTCTCAATAAACAAGTTATTAATGGTGTACCATCAATATACTCTAGATAAAATGAATTCTCTCTAAGTACTACCTTGATTACAAGTGGCCCCTTCCCCAAAGAATAAATTTTTTTATGTTCTCTCTTTGATTCTTTCCTTTTATTTCACAACAAAACTATATCTCCTACCATAAAATTTCTTTGTCTATACTTTTTATCAAAGATCTTCTTTTCTTCCTCCTAGTGTTTAATTATCCCATCCTCTACTTCATCACTTTGTTCATCTAGTTTGGTTAGAGACATGATCCTCTTCTCTAATTAAGATTAGAATTGTTCATTTTCAACACATCTCTATAATTTTAGTCTAAACAATTATAAAGGAATAGGTAGAGAACATTTCAGTCCATACATCAACTGAAAAGGATACATCCTTATTGCACTTTTTAAAGTAATCATGTCTGCCCATAGAGTTTCATAAAGATTCTTGTGCCATCCATTTTGGTTCTCATTTACCAATTTCATCAAGATAGAAATGAGATTATTATTAGTAGACACATGTCCATTACCATGTGGATAATAGTCTGAAGAGTGAGAAATATTGATTCCATAAGAATAGCATAAATGAGAGAATTCAAATGAATAAAAAATACTAGCATTACTAGACACTATATTTTTGGGGAAACTAAATTTCACCCAGGTTTTCTCCTTCAAGAAGTTAATACTATCTCATAGCTAGTGTGTTTTACTGAAATAGCTTCAACCTACTTAGTGAAATAGTTTTTAGCAGTTAGTATATGAGTGTGTCCTGCAATAGATTTTGGATTTAGAGGACCACTAAAGTCAAGCCGCTACTGCTGGAATAGATCTTCAACAACCATAGGTCTAAGTGGTAGTGCAACTAGTTGGGGTCTATTGGTTAATTTTTCACACTTCTCATATTTAGAAACCCAATCATAGGCATTCTAAAGCATCCCCATCTAGTATAAACTTTGAAAAAGGATATTTAATGTTGTGATAGATGTAGAGAAGTGACACCCACATGCTTCATTGTGGAACACTTATAGAAGCTTCTTTTATTCCCTTTTATCAACACATCTTAGGAATGTACTATCTAGTCCCCTTTTGTACAAGTTCTCACCCCATAGGACATATTTATTATCTTTTGATTCCAAGTTCCTATTCTATTAGTAGACAAGTGGAATGGGTACTCAACATATGTAAGTAGGTAAGATATGTTAGAGAACCATTTATCTATGGTGGATTTAAATAATATTATAGGTAAGCTCTCTTCTTCCAAAGGATTTTTCTCATCTACCATCTTTCACAAAACCTTACCTTTGACCATGTTGGTGGGTTTAAGATCAACATCATACTCATGAACCTTTTCTACCCATGCACTTCTTTTAGTACAACCTATATCTTATTGTGTAAAGACACTCTTCACAATATAATAGAGAACAAACACCATACAGTAAGAGTCCAGGATATAAAAAAGATAAACCATTTTAAGTGCTTAACAACTACTTACACATGATTTTTGATGGGATAATAACTCATCTCATGTTTCTTCATTGGTAAACTCATAAAATTAATCAAAGCTTCAAATACATGCTCATTATTTTGTAGTAAAATATCTGACATAGTGTGTTTAGATGCATAATTGTAAATAATAAAATCCTTCTCAAAATTAGGGTGTACCAAAGTATGAGTATTAGTGACTGTTACCTTAAAATCATCAAATTATTTATTAACTTCCAGACTCCATTTAAAAGTTGGTTGAGTGTTCATCATTTCTACAATATGCTTGGTGAGTTTAGAAAAGTTTGGAATGAATATCCTTAGGAAATTAACTTTTCCAAAGAATGATATGGTGGTACTTTGTGATACATGAAGACTTAAGTACTGGATCACTTTCATCCAATTTGGAGAAAATTTTATTCCATCCTTATAGATGATGTGACCTAATAGCTTCCCTTTAGTAACTGCAAAAATATACTTCTTAGGGTTTAAGGAAATTCCGTAGTATCTACATATTTGTAATACCACTTGAAGGTTTTGCAAATAATGTAATCTTCTTTTTAGAGAATAGTTTCAGGTCATGTAGATAATCAAAAATAATTTCATTCGTCAAATCACCAAAATTCATATCCATGACTCTGTAGAAGTTAGCACCAACATTTATCAGGCCCAAAGGCATTTTTTTGTAAGAGAACACACCAATGGGAGTAGGAAATGCATTTTTGTGTTGGTCTTCTAGTGCCACTTCTATTTGATTATATCTACAAATCCCATCCAACATGTACATACTTTCTAATACACAAACAATTTGGACGATGTGTTCCATTATGGGTAAATGATAATTGTCCTTGAGTCATGCTTGATTTAGATTATAAAAATAACACAAATCCTTATTCTTAGTTCTACTTCCTAATAGGAAAAATATTAACAACCCAAGTGGAGTAGTGAATTAGAATGATGATTCTCTCTTTGAGCATTTTACCAATCTCTTTCAAGATGGCTTTTACAACTTTTGGGTTATATATCCTTTGCTTTTGATGGAAAGGGGTTGTATTGATCTTCAATGGGATATAATGTTGTATTTCTCTATTTTTGTACTTTTAAAAATCTATGTAACACTAAGGAAAAACTTCTTTGAATATAGTCAACAAAGTAGTCCAATTTTTCTTCTCTTCAAGGGAGAAAAAACTTCTCTATCTAGACAAGATTAGGGTCTTCTTTTTTTTCCTATATTCACCCACTCATACTTTGTCGAGGTCTTGAGGGAACTACCACCTTTTTGTTTGAGGTATTGATCGTGCTTGTTAAGAAGACTTTTTAGAGAAACTAAGCCTTTGGGGATTTTTTTCCCTTTGATTTGGATCATTTTATTCTCCTTCTCATCTTGGGAGTATTTCTCCCTCTAGGACATCATTAATCTCCTCAAAGATCCATTTGAAGAATAGATTAGAAAATGTATCACCCTTCTCAAGAAAATCAATGATTTTCCTATCATTATTAAAGACTTGCTAATTATTTACATTATCGAGAATGTTAGGTCTATACACCACCTTGATATTGTACACTTTATCTTTGAAATTAGGTTGTGGTAATAGAAGAGATGCTGAGATGGCTAGGGACTCAACCCTACTATTCTGATCTCTTGTCACTATTTCAATTGAAAAAGCTTCAAACTATTCTATACAATCCCATACTTTATTTCTGTAATAATTTAGTCTCCCATTCTTGGTATTTCATAAGTTTTTCACTAGTTTCACTATAAGTTTTGCATCTCCTCTAACCTTTAACTACTTAATTACTCTTTCTCTAGTAGCAATCAAGCCTAGAAGAAAGGCTTTATATTTTGTAATATTGTTTGTGTTAAAAAACTCTAGGTTATAAGCTACATAGAAATTATAACCATTTGGAGATATGTGGACTACACCAACACAAAACCATGATAAAGAGAAGCTCCCATCAACCCCCATGGTCCATAATTTATTAGATATCATAGGAATTGTCATGAATATCAAAGTATTCCTTTATGGTAGTAAACATATAAGTGATAGGATTGATCTTTAGATTTAGTATTTTGGATCTTAGATCACAAAATTCTAGCATAGTGAACTTGGCCTTCAGTTCTAGTTCTATTTAAATTGTATTTCCATCTACAAGTATGGTGGCATAAGACCAATTAATTTGGATATCTCCTGCTAGGTCTTTGTAGAAACTCATACTCAACATCATCCCATAGCTCATATGGATAACAAAAACTAAGATTGTATGTTTTAGGCTTTTCTTGGGATGTAGGGATAAGGAAGCTTGGGCATCTTTAATTTGACCTAGAATAGGGACTTGGGTGGAATCCATTGAATAACATCTTACATGAGAAGAAATAATGGTTATGGTGAGAGCTCTAGCCACTTGTGTGGGCATGAAATTATTTGAGGCTTTGAAGCCTATCACACAATTGTTTAACTTATATCCATTTATATATAGAGAAATGGGAAATGGTTTTAGATTATCAAAAAGATTCACAAAATCACTAGGTTTTGAAGAAGAGATTAAAAAAAATTGATCTTAAATGGGGAAAGGACCTTCATTGGTCTCTTGATAATTCAAAGGGAGATTGAGGGTTCCTATTTTATGTTTCTAACAAGCCTATTTAATTTAGTGGGGTTAAGCATAAGATTAAGCCTATCTAGTTGCATCTCAATTTGCTAATTTGTGATTTTTCCCTCAAATCTCTATAAATTGGGCTTAATTTCTCTCATTTTCTCTTAACCACTATCTTTCTAATCTTATTGAGCAATACTATAGTCATTTGTCTTTCATTGAGTGCATAGAGTCATCATGGGAGCAACATCAAGCCTTTCAAGAAGCAATAAAGGCATTGGAGCATGTTGAAGGGGTTTTTGTTGAATTTGATTTCATATTTCATACTTTTCCTTCAATTCTTTAATGCTAGGTTAGGTTTATTATTTGTATTATTTTAGGGGTTTAGTGGTTTCTCTAGCATGTAGATGTATCTTTTTCCTGTCCTACACTATCTTTAGAAGTTTGATTGAAGGAAAGATCATTCAATTTATTTTCCAAAGATATCTTGTGAACCTTAAATCCTTTTTTGCATACCTCCAATATAGCAATTTGATCATTGACATAAGTAGTGAGTTTATATGGTTCCCTTAAAAATTATTCATTTTTATGTATGCAAAGACAACAAAGTAATTTATGAATTTTCATATTTTAAATTTTCTATTTGTCTCTCAAAAATATTTTATTTTCCTTGTCATTCTCAAAAATTTATATAATCTTTAATAAAAATGAATTATTTATCCTTAAAAAAAGTTTCTTTATTTCATCATTAGTTGAGAATAATATTAATATATATCAATTTGCTACTTGAACACATCAAACTAACTTCTTCAATTCAACAAATATTTTCCTTCTTTCTAAGGCAAATCATATACAATTTCTTTGACTAAATACCTTCACATAGTTGCTTGTGGAGATTATCATTAATGATGGTAGAAAAATTAATAAAATCTTTCTCAAAAAGGAGTTTGAAAATAAATTGAAATATCCATATAAGAAATTCTTTAGTAATGTCAAGCCTTATCGCCCTACATAAGAAAGTAGTTGCATCGTTTGTCTCCTTTGTAAGACATGCACTAGAAAATAATTCATTACGAACTTGCATATCAAAGCTCTCGGCTTAAATAATCACTTTGAGTTTATAATATCAACACACTATGATTAGAATTTTAGACGAGTCAAATTCTCACCAACATTTTACGGATTGGTTCTTGAACCCACAATTAATTGGTGAAAAATTGTATGGAAGGACCAAATTAATTATATGATTATTAATGTAATATTGATGTCAACATTATTATGGCTTCCACTCATATTGTGTTCTTTCAAAACCCATATGAACTATAATTTGGGAGATTTTTGGAGACTATATGACGTATATCTAATTAAAAATTATCTTGTGAAGGATAGTATTATATGTATTAATGAATTCTAATCACATTATGATTCAATTGTAGTGTTTGAAGTTTGTAAAGATCGTGAAGTGTTAAGAGGACATATAGATTTCTCTTGATGCCTAGATAAGGGTAGGGTTAATTTAAAGAGGGATAAATATTCTATGTCAACATTTTTTTTAGATTTATTGGTTATTTATAGTTATTAATCTAGTGTGCACACAACATCAATGGATGAGGAGTGTAGTCTAACAACATTCATTACAAATCATCTTCATATATACCCTACTTTATTTTCTTTAGTATTGTCTCTAATGGGAGTTCCAATGATTTAGATTGGTAGGATTGGATTTTTTTTCCAACGTTAAATTATTTGAAAAAATACTCAGTTGATATTGAGTATTTATTTTGATATCTCAACCTTGCAAATTTAGAGAACACTTTTGAGGACTTTATTTACCTCTTCAATTATAGTTCCATTTGTAGATGTTTGTATGTCTTCATGAATCATATGATAATTTAATTCATATTTTTCTTTCTATTTCCACCATCAAGAGTGATGATTACCAAACCTAATCTAATCTTGACACTTCTCATCACCATCTTGGATATTTCATCATAGGTAATAGATATATTCCTCTTTTAGTTTCTCCTCTCTTTTCTAGATTGGGGAGAGCTTTGGGATGCACCATTAATTTTATTTCTTCTAAATTGAAGGAATGTGTTTTGCCATTCATGGATCTCATTTAATTTATTGTCACATCCTTCCTCTCTAATGTAGGAGGTATTGTATTTTGGGGGTTACTTGGTCTATTTCATAATTCTCTTTCTTAAGGGGTTTATTGATCCTCTTTCTCTAGAAGTAATTGATTGTACAGTACATATATCTAACATGGCTTTGTCAAATTGAATTCCATATATATTTTTTAGTATCTTCTACTTAACACATTTTAAGGGGCATTGGTGTACTATTTCTTTCACCTTGGATATTTTCTAGATCATAAGCGTGACATTTTGCATGCTTAATTAGTTTACTTAGGAGGTTAGGAATATTTTTCAGTCTCATCCACGTCACAATATCTTGTGTGCACCTTGAATTGAGGTACATAGGTTCTGCCATTACCTCATTTTCTCTTGATTGATGCAGTCAAATGCCACCTCTGTTCAATATAGGTCACCTCTATCTTAGTTAGATTGATAGTTAAATTTAGACACACACACACACACACACACATACATAAAAAGAGAGAGATGCATACATATAGGTCATGAGTATACATACGTCCATACATATACAAACACATACATATACACATATATACATATACAGATACATACATAAATGTACACATACATGCATGCATGCACACACATACACACATACATATATGTATGCATGCAAGAATGTATGTTGGATCTTTATTATATTCATCTAGATTATCATTATAAGGTCATGAGTATTGGGTCTTAAGTATTTTTCTTTTTTTTTTTGTAACATGTTTCAACAACTACCTGAGGATCCTTGCCCTATCAAACTAGACATAGTTTTATTCCTTTGGTTGGATCATGTCACAATCTTGTATTCACATTTTAAATTTAACATTCCCTACTTACTAAGACAAGCTTTACAAAATTAGATTGGTTTCTCATGACTCATGCACTAAATTATTTTGAATTGAGAAATTAGAATTTTTGTATTTATGAAAAATCCTAGGTCATTAGTGAACATGAGGTGATAAAAGATTTCATAAATGATTTGTATTAGCACGAAAGCATTACTTTGTTGTATACATTAGCAGTGGCATCTCAAGCATTTTATTGTTTAACCTAGGCATTTTCTCCTTTGAACTCTAGTGAACTCTTGTCATCTTGATAATGAATCATGGAGTGTGATTTGAAATGTTGATGAACAAAACATTCACACACAATCTAATCCAGAAGTCTAGCAAATAAATTTTTGTATGAATTGTGGAATTATGATAACATTAATTTTATTTTTTCCTCTACGTGGATCAAATTATGTATTATATCAACAAAGGGATTTTCAAAATTATTACCATTAAATCTAACAAACACTCTTTCAATGCATGATAGACCCCACTATGATTTTTAACACTTGTAGCCACTTTTTAAAGAACAAATACAAGCGGATGTAAGTTGATCTCACAAGTCCACCGTATCCAAGAGTATGGTTTTTCTTGAAGGACTAGTTCACAAGTACATATTATATGAGGTTGCCAGATAAATCAATCAAGTATAACTTCTATGTTTCATCTCAAAATATATCAACTTATCAAATATAAAATCAAAGTTAATATTAAAAGAGAAAAGAATTTATTATCCTTCCATGTTATTATTGACATATTTGTATGTTAACTCATATTTATTAAATAATAATATTTTATTATTATTGATATATTTGTATGTCAACTTAGTTTTTTTAATATTTTATTACTTAATCATTCAATTCAACTCAAATTAGTTGTGTGACTAAGAATATCTTGTAGAGAGATTCAAAATACAATAGACAAATGACTTATAATTAGCAAAGAGGTTCAAAAATTTTGTGAAGTGATATAGGTGTTTGATGAAGGGAAATTTAAGTAGGTATTTTAGTAGATATAGATAGCTCAAGGGTGTGGACAAAGGGGTGATTAAATGGAAGTTTGTTACCTCTATATGTTCTTTGTTTATTATTATTCACAATTCATGTTATATGTTCTAATAGACTTCAGCCAAAAGTCTAGAATTTTTTAATTCAATGCTTGGACCTAAATTGGGTTTTATCATAAAAAAGAAAAATAGTTGCAAAGACCATTTTCCATTTTCTTCCCTAAAAGAATATGCTATTTATAATCACACTATCATCTGTACTTTTCAAATTTAAACATTAAAAATCACAATTTCTTGATGTAAATATAGATTTATTTATGTATAGAATCATATGTGTCAATAATATCTGATATGCTGAAGTCAACAATCAAACACTTTATGACAGAGAATAGTTTCACTTAGAAATATATGTTTGAGAACATCAAATATATAATTAATCATTTTTTATTTCCTTGAGATTAATTGGAAATCCCATAGCTGGAACAGGAAAATGATTACTGTTTATTTTCTCATCTTTAACTATCATAGATCACTTGTACTTTGATACTAAATGATGTATAAATATCATGGTCTCTATTTTTGAGAAATCATACTCTGGGAAAATATGAAGATGTCCCCCAAAAGCTATGAAATTATATGATGGAAGCCTCCCATCAAAATGAGTTGGATCAAAATTGTGTGGATCCTTAAATACCTCATCACTCCAATGTGTACTTGTCACACAAAATAACTACTTAGTAAAAAAAGTAGATAAATATCTTTTAATATTCAAGAAATAAGTATCATATATTTATGTGAAAAAATTTCATGTTAACTACAAGTGCAAGGTGTGTATGAAAAAAAAATCTATATGATAGAAGCACTTACTTTCCATCCTTTAGGAATTGTATAACCTTCATATTTTACATCTTCAATTGATTTTATAAAAAACAAAAATTTTTGGAGGAACAATATGTAGTGTTTCTAGGGACACCTTCCATGTATATCTCATCTTTTGAATGCCTTCCCATCCTAAGGCTCATTTGGTGGCTTCCCTGCCAGGACCTCTTCATACTCTACTCCACATAAAAGTTAACACAAAAAAACAAAATAGGGTAGTCTTAAGAAAGTTAAAAGATTGGAACATATAATATTAAAAGCTCGATTGAAGGGGGAAAAAATTACCCTAAATGATGTTTTGGTATATTTGTGGGCATAATGCTAACATTCTTATGAGATTTGTGAGAATAAAAGAGGTGTCATGAACAACTATCATGACCATTATCATATTGTCAATAATCTCTTCCTTGGTAAGATTCTTGTATTTTCACCCTTCATACTCAACATGCATGACATTAGATCTTGGAAACATGAAGAATACTCTCCCTTAATTTTACTCTTCCTACCTTCCAATAGGGAGGATAAGTGTTTATATATGTGAGAAAGAGCCTTTAAGACCTTATTAAAATTAGTCCCTGGGAAGTCCAAAGGAAAAAAAATAAAATTCCTTCATAGCTATGGGCACTCAAGGATGATCAAATTACCTCAACCCATAAAAAGAAATCATGGGGAGGATTTTTAAAAAGAAATTTGAGTTCTTTTTGAATATAGGTTCACAAAATGTAAGTATTAAAATTTCACAAAAAATGAAGTGGGTTTTGCAAAACTTTTCCACATTTCTCAAAATGGTACCAAAATAATTCCCATAAGATGGTTTCTATTGACACTATGATTATCAAAACTTTTTTTTTCCCATCTTGGCAAGTGCAGAAATCAGTTCAAAGCATGCTCATAAAGCACTCCATGATCTAATGCCTAAGATTAATGAACTTGAAATCATGGAATGACCTTTTATACTTGAATGTTCAGAATGAATTTGATAATTGTCAAAGATGAGACACATGCTTACCACCTCATGAGAGGACACAAAAATGAAGACTTTTGACTAAATCCACATAATTAAACATCTTGAAGAGACTTAGAAGCATCACATCAAGGACAAGATCGACATTACCTTAAACAAACAAATTTAAAATTGGATATTTGGAAATTAGGGAAATAAGCCAACACACAAAAAAGAGAGGAAAAGTATTGTGTTTCATAGGGGATTTCTTAAGTCAAAACCCAAGGAGGAATTAACCTCCACTACAACTATGATTGATTAGGAAAGATAGCTTATTCCAATTAGGGAAGAGGGTAAATCTAAAATGAAAAGTTAAATTAATAGGATTATACCTTCGGATTGATAATGGTGGAGATGATATTCTCTTTAGATAACTCCTGCAAGTTTTGATGCAATAACATGATAAATCATAATAAAATCCATCACAAATGCATATTTCAAGATGAGTTGTTGTAGATCATTGCTCCTTGTTCCTAGATCTAGATAAATTTTCTAAATAATGATTACTCTAAGATGTATGGGATGTGAAAGATAGAATTTCAAAGGAATTAGTAATGTAGGGTTCTTATTGTTTTTTCATATTTAGGTCCACTTCCACTAGTCATATTAAAAAATCGAGACCCAATCATGAATTCTAGGAATTAACACATTAAGACATTCAAATCTGGGTCATTTTGGGGTATTATGGCACTGGGCCCCCTATTCCACAAAGGCTATGGTGCTAGGTTCTATAATCTACCCAAAATAGGGAAAACTAAAGGTTCTTGTAGAATGGATAGGCTTGAGACATTTGATTAGGTCACCTTATTAGCATATGATGACAATTTGAATGAGATGAGGCTAAAATAGGCTAGAAATGACCTAGAAGGATGCACACTAAAGAAAGGGCCCAAAAAGGAGTGTTTAATTGTAAGGGGTTACAATTTACAAAATAATAATTTTTGTATAGAGGCTTGTCTAAGCTAAACCCCATGTTGGTGTTTTTACCTCCAATACATCAAGGTTGATTTAAAAGAAAGCTTCCCCCTAGTAAGATATATGCTAAATCATAAATGAAATGTTAAATTGACAAGATTATATGTTAGGATTGATAATGATGGTGATGCAATACTATTTAGACAAGTCTTCCAAGTTTTTATGCAATAATATGAATAAATAATAACATAATCACTCATAAAATATTCACACTTTCAAAGATAAGTTGTTGTAGCTTTCTACTCCATGTACTTAGATATACTCTTGAGTGAAGGAATTAGGACCCTTGAACTTGAATGGTAGAGTAAATTAGGATCCTTTTCCAATGATAAATGATTGTCTTGTATAGGGTTCTGAATATATTTTCATATTTAGACTAATTTAATGGTCATATTAAAATATCAAGATTGGACCATAAATTGCAAGAATTGATACTCACACACATTTGAATTAGGGTTTGCTTTTAGAGGGACTAGGGTGCAAGGAAAAATAGTCCACTTAGAAAAGGAAAAAATAAAGTTGGTCACAAATTATTTGGACCTAGGACCTAATTAATTTAAATGAGATAAGGCCAAAATAGGCTTCAAAGTACCCAAAAAGGAACACCAAAGAAGGAAACCAAAAATAGTATGAAATTATAAGGGAATATAGTTTATGCCACTAATTTTAGCCACCACATTAGTGGGAGTATTAACTTATGCACATACTCACAATTTAAAGTATAGATGAAGAGATAGAGAAATTGAGGGTGAGAAAAAATAGCGATAGGATGACACCAAGTTGAGGGATGATCAAGCCTCCAAGGATAAAATCCTTCCAATCCTCCCAAAACATTTAAATATGCACATATATAAATAAAATAACGTTAATACTAAATAAAAGTAAGTTTTCAATTCAACTAGTTGAAAAGATATTGAAGTAAAAAAGGGGCCAACCTCTAATATCATTCTCAAAATGTTATTACAAGAGAACAAGTGGAATTATACAAAAAGATGAGAGCATACAATAATTGATGAGAGAAGGGTCTCTATTCTACCAACTATAAAGTTATGTTATGGTAGGAGACCATAGAGAAAACATAAACTCCACTAGCCAACAAGGTGAGTTATGTTGGGTGGTCCATGTAGGGTAACAAAAGGATCATGTTAGAAATATATGATGTACTAGGTAATCAATACTTGAGAAGGTGTAAATGATAACAGTGATGATCATGCTAAGAATTTGTGTTATGTTATAGATGCCCAATACTCAAGGATCACAAAATGATAAAACCAATTAAACTTGTAAGCTACACTTTGCTACCTGATAAAAATCTAAGAAAACATAAATATTCTTGTCAAGATATCCAACTAGTAAGCCACACTATGCTATATTGAATAATAAAAATGGTTACATATCATGCTAATTTATAGACATAGATTGATAATCATGCCTCAAGTAGAGTTATGTAACACAACATCACTAGTTAGGGGGTAAATCAATGAATGACTATGAGAAACAAGGAGGCCTCATATGCCCCTCCTTTAAATGTAAACAAATTATCGTGTTGATGCAGGGGCATTCTTGGTCCTCGATGAATCTACATGGTGGTGTGTTATATTGGTTTTGTGTTACTCGGTTGTAGCTTTAACCCGTGGTCTCAGTTATTGAAGGAGGCTTAGTCGCTGAAGGAACTTGGTGAAGCTTCTTGTGCTTGGTAGAACTTGTGCTCAGTGATGCATGTGTTGCTCGGTGTTGCTTGGCTTGGTCGGTTGTTTCACTAGTGCTTAGTTGTTTCTCTAGCAGTCGGTAGTTCTAGTTTACTAATTGGAGTTCTTGGTGATTTGGTTGGCCAACTTGGTGCATTTATTATTGGTAGCTTTTGTTGCATTCTCCTATGTAGATCTAGAGGTCAACGTGGAGAATTAAATAATTGTAAGGCTATTTGAGAGCCGACTTGTATTGCATTTAATATTTGTTTGTAGGAGTTAATTATTTCATCCAACTGACTTATGGCTGAAGATTAGTATTTAAGGAGTGTTTGGGTAGTTGTTTAGAGTAAGTTTGGAGTGGCAGATGAAAAGTGAAGTTGTGGAGAAGATAGTGTAGACTTGGATCCTGTGAGATCTAGTAGATCAGATTGATTTATGATAGTTGTCATAGCAAAGCTAGTGGTTTGCATTCTTGGAGGCAAGGAGATTGCTTGGTGGCTTGTGAGCATAAGTTTAGATTTGTCTTAGGGTTTCCATCAATTGTTGATATATTTTAGAACTGGACCAGCTGGAGTTATATTGGATCTAGTTGATCTTGCATAACTATTTTTTATTATGATTGGCCCTAACCCGGAAGGCCTTACATCTGGGAATGTTAATGAAAATTTGATTTGAGCATATGTTGTTGTGTTATTACGTTGTGTTGGTAGTTGGCTACAAGGTTGGACTATCCTTCATTGGATCTACCATCCTTGACTGCGTCAAGTGGTATCAGAGCTAAGTTGATCTTGTTGAGCGAAGGTTGTTCTTGTGCGAAGGTTGACCTAGCAAGGCTGATCTTGTGAAGTTGATCTTTTTGGTGAAGAAATCATATGATTTGGGTTGCAGATCCATGACACTTAACTTGTGGAATCTTGATCTAGTTGTTTATGCAAGGTGGAAAGTTGATCTGACTTGCATACAACTTGGAGGTTGTCACAAGGTGGTCAATGTAGGGTTTTTTTGCTTTGGGTTTTCTTATCTTTAAGGATGCCTCTAAGAAGATTGGACCCTAGAGTGAGTGCAGATCTTTGTGATGCTATGGAATTGAAGATTACAGAGAAAGTGAAATATGATATCAGATCTGAGATGGATTTGATGAAGAATGACATGGTCACTGAGATCATGAGAGTTTTTGCTGGTGTACCTCAGAATGTTGGTACCAAGGATGGTTATGAGGAAGCTGCTGGATCTAGTGGTGAGGACCAGAGAGATAGATCTGGTGAAGACAAAACTGCTCAGTTGCATAGATTTGGAGCTCGGTTAAATAATAGTTACTGGATGGAAGTTTCTAATTTCTTTGGTACTTTGAAGCCTGAGAACTTGATTGACTAGATTGGTGAATTAGAAGATTTCTTTGAGTTGGAAGAAATTTAAGATCCGCTTTGAGTGAGGTTGGCACATACAAAATTGAAAGGAAATGCTAGTCTTTGGTGGAAATAATTACAAAGCGATAGAGAAGATAAAGGTGAAATGAAGATCAATTGGTGGAGGTTCATAGTGAATAAATTGAAAGCTAAGTTCATAACTACTGACTATGAGCTTGACTTGTTTAAGAAGTTGCAGTATATGAAGCAAAAAGATATGACTGTTGAAGATTATACTGAGGAGTTCTAAAAACTTACTATTCAGTCTGGACATAGAGAACTTGGTAAGGAAAAGGTAGCTCGATATGTGAATGGTTTGAGATTCACTATTCAAGATGAGCTTGGTATGTTGAAGATTGATTCTGTTGAAGATGCTTATCAGTATGCTTTGAAGGAAGAAGATAAGTTGAAAAGAAAACAACATGGTAATCCTCAAGGGAAGGAAAAGATTGATCACTCGGTGAAGGAGAAACTGACTACAGAAGATGAACAAAAACCTATGGAATTGAAGAAGAAGACAGGTAGAGTTATCTTTAAGGGTACTTTCTATAACTGTGGAGAAGAAGGACACCATTCTTTTAAGTGTACACAGAAGAAGCCTGGTGACCGATGAATTGTTGTGGTGAATGAAAATGTTGAGAATGAACCTGAATCTAAGAACTTGTTGGTTTAGCAAACATTGCTTGGTACAAGGAGGAACCTTGTCAGAGGAGTAACTTGTTCAAAACTCGGTGCAAGTCTAGAGGTAAACTTTGTGATGTTATTGTTGATAGTGGTAGCATTGATAACCTTGTTGCTGAGGACATGTTTAGAAACTTGGTTTGAACAAAATGAAACATCCTCATCCTTATAGGATTGGCTTGTTACATGATGATCATGCTCTAGAAGTAAGAGAACAATGCTTTGTTGATATTTATATTGGCCAGTATAACGATCTTGTGTTATGTGATATTGTGGAGATGAATACTTGTCATATATTGCTCGGTAGACCTTGGCAATATGATTTCAAAGCTATGAATTAATGATTGTGTCAAGAATGTGTTTACTATTGAGAAGGATGACATGAAGTTTTCCCTGATGCCTTTGCTGGGTACAACACTCGGTAGGAGAAGTCTGAGTATTGGTAGCCGACTTGAGTTGGTGGATCCTGAAGGTATGGATGACCAGTATGGAGAACATACCTTTGTGTTATCAAGGAAAGAATTGAAAAGACAAAGGAAAAAAAAGTGGAAGAGTATGCAAGCTGAAAAGCTTGAGGACTTGTATGTAAAGAACCATTTCGGGGTTTTTGTGTTGAATCCCAGAAGATGATCTTCTAGCATATGAACATCTTTTTGAACCTAGAGTATTTGATGTAGGGGTATTCTTGGTCCTTAGTGAATCTGCATGGTGGTGTGTTATTTTGGTTCTATGTTACTCAGTTGTAGCTTTAACTGGTGGTCTCAATTATTGAAGGAGGCTCGGTCATTGAAGGAACTCAGTGAAGCTTCTTGTGCTCGGTGATGCTGGTGTTTCTCAGTGTTGCTTGGCTTGGTTAGTTGTTTCACTAGTGCTCGGTTGTTTCTCTAGTGCTCGGTAGTTTTGGTTTACCGATTGGAGTTCTTGGTGATTTGGTTGGCCGACTTGGTGCATTTATTATTAGTAGATTTTGTTGCATTCTCCTATGTAGATCTAGAGGTTGATGTGGTGAATTAAATAATTGTAAGCCTATTTGAGAGCTGACTTCTATTGCATTTAATATTTGTTTGTAGAAGTTAATTATTTCATCTAGCCAACTTGTGGCTGAAGATTAGTATTTAAGGAGTGTTTGGGTAGTTGTTTAGAGTAAGTCTAGAGTGGCATATGAAAAGTGAAGCTGTGGAAAAGATAGTGTAGACTTGGATCCTGTGAGATCTAGTAGATCAGACTGATTTATGATAGTTGTCATAGCAGAGCTAGTGGTTTGCATGCTTGGAGACAAGGAGATTGCTTGGTGGCTTGTGAGCACAAGTTCAAATTTGCCTTAGGGTTTCCATCAGTTGTTGATCTGTTTCAGAACTGGACTAGATGGAGTTATATTGGATCTAGTTAATCTTTTAGAGCTATTTTTTATTGTAATTAGCCCTAACCCAAAAGGCCTTACAGTCGGGCATGTTAATGAAAATCTAATTTAAGCATATCTTGTTGTGTTATTCCGCTATGTTGGTAGTTCGCTGCAAGGTTGGATTGTCCTTCATTGGATCCACAATCCTTGACTGGATTAGGTGGTATCAAAGCTGAGTTGATCTTATTGAGTGGAGGTTGTTCTTGTGTGAAGGTTCACCTAGCAAGGCTGATCTTGCAAAGTTGATCTTGTTGGCGAAGAAATCATATGATTTGAGTTGTAGATCCATGATACTGAACTTGTGGAATCTTGACCTGGTTGTTTATGCAAGGTGGTAGGTTGATCTGACTTGCATACAATTTGGAGGTTGTCACATGGTGGTCAGTGTAGGGTTTTGTTGCTTTGGGTTTTCTTATTTTTAAGGATGCCTTTGAGAATATTGGACCGTAGAGAAATTGTAGATCTTTGTGATGTTGTGGAATCGAAGATCATAGAGAAAGTGAAATCTGATTTTAGATCTGAGATGGAGTTGATGAAGAACGACATGGTCACTGAGATCATGAGAGTTGTTGCTGGTGTACCTCAGAATATTGGTACTGAGGATGGTTATGAGGAAGCTACTAAAGACTTTGAAGTTGTTAGATCTAGTGGTGATGATCAGAGAGATAGATCCGATGAAGACATAACTGCTCAGTTGCATAGATCTGGATCTCGGTTAAATAATAGTTGTCAGATGGAAGTTTCTAATTTCTCTGGTACTTTGAAGCCTGAGAACTTTATTGACTGGATTGGTGAATTAGAAGATTTCTTTTAGCTGGAAGAAATTGAAGATCCTCTTCGAGTGAGGTTGGCATAGACAAAATTGAAAGGACATGCTGCTCTTTGGTGGAAAGAATTACAAAGAGATAGAGAAGATGAAGGTGAAATGAAGATCAATCAGTGGAGGTTGATGGTGCCTAAATTGAAAGCTAAGTTCATACCTATTGAGTATGAGCTTGACTTGTTTAAGAAGTTGGAGAATCTAAATTAGAAAGATATGATTGTTGAAGATTATACCGAGGAGTTCTACAAACTTACTATTCAGTCTGGACATAGAGAACTTGGTAAGGAAAAGGTAGCTCAGTATGTGAATGGTTTGAGATTCAATATTCAAGATGAGCTTGGTATGCTGAAGATTGATTCTATTGAAGATGCTCATCGATATGCTTTGAAGGTAGAAGATAAGTTGAAAAGAAAACATGTTAATCCCCAAGGGAAGGAAAAGATTAATCACTCGGTGAGGAGAAACTGACTGTACAAGATGAATAGAAACTTGTGAAATTGAAGAAGAAGACAGGTAGAGTTATCTTTAAAGGTACTTGCTATAATTGTGGTGAAGAAGGACACCATTCTTTTGAGTGTACATAGAAGAAGCTTGGTGACCGATAAACTGTTGTGGTGAACGAAAATGTTGAGAATGAACCTGAATTTGAGAACTTGCTAGTTTAGCGAGCATTACTTGGTACAAAGGAGGAACCTTGTCAGAGGAGTAACTTTTTCAGAACTTGGTGCAAGTCTTGAGGTAAACTTTGTGATGTTATTGTTGACAGTGGTAGCACTGATAACCTTGCTACTGAGGACATGGTTCAGAAACTTGGTTTGAATAGAATGAAACATCTGTGTCCTTATATGATTGGCTAGTTAAAAGATAATCATGCTCTAGAAGTAAGAGAATGGTGCTTTGATGATATTCAGATTGGCCAGTATAAGGATCTTGTGTTATGGACATTGTGGAGATGAATAGTTGTCATATATTGCTTGGTAGACATTGGTAATATAATTTCAAAGCTATGTATAATTGTGTCAAGAATGCGTTTACTATTGAGAAGAATGACATGAAGTTTTCCCTAATGCCTTTGCTAGATACAACACTCGATAGGAGAAGTTCGAGTATTGGTAGCTGAGTTGAGATGGTGGATCCTGAAGGTATGGATGATTAGTATGGAGAACAGACCTATGTGTTATCAAGGAAAGACTTGAAAATAGAGAGGAAATAAAAGTGGAAGAGTATGCAAGCTGAAAAGTTAGAGGAATTGTATGTGAAGAACCAGTTGAGGTTTTTGTGCTGAATCCTAGAAGATGTTCTTCTAGCATATGAACATCTTATTGAACTTGGGGTGTCTGATGTAGGGGCATTCTTGGTCCTCAGTGAATCTGCATGGTGGTGTGTTATTTTGGTTCTGTGTTACTCCGGTTGCATCTTTAACCGATGGTCTCAGTTATTGAAGGAGGCTTGGTCACTGAAGGAAACTCGGTGAAGCTTCTTGTGCCTCGATGGAAATTATGCTCGGTGATGCATGTGTTTCTCGGTGTTGCTTGGCTTGGTCAATTTTTTCACTCGCACTCGTTTGTTTCTCTAGCGCTCGGTAGTTCTAGTTTATCGACTAGATTTCTTGGTGATTTGGTTGGCCGACTTTGTGCATTTATTATTGGTAGCTTTTGTTGCATTCTCCTATGTAGATCTAGAGGCTGATGTGTAGAATTAAATAATTGTAAGGCTATTAGAGAGTCGACTTGTATTGCATTTAATATTTGTTTGTAGGAGTTAATTATTTCATCCAGTCGACTTGTGGCTAAAGATTAGTATTTAAGGAGTGTTTGGGTAGTTGTTTAAATTAAGTTTGGAGTGGTAGATGAAAAGTGAAGTTGTGGAAAAGATAGTGTAGACTTGGATCCTATGAGATCTAGTAGATCAGATTGATTTATGATAGTTTTCATAGCAGAGCTAGTGGTTTGCATGCTTGTTGTCTTGTGAGCACAAGTTCAGATCTGCCTTAGGGTTTCCATCAGTTGTTGATCTGTTTCAGAACTAGACTAGCTGGAGTTATATTGGATCTAGTTGATCTTGTAAAACTATTTCTGATTGTAATTGGCCCTAACCCAAAAGGTCTTATAGTCGGGCATGTTAATGAAAATCTGATTTGAGCATATCTTGTTGTGTTATTCCGCTATGTTGGTAGTTGGCTGCAAGGTTGGATTGTCCTTCATTGGATCCACCATCCTTGACTGCGTCACATGTTAATATCTTAAGTAAGATAAAGATCTACATCAAGGATAAAACATGTTCAAAAGCCAATGAAATATCCTTAAAAAAAATGCATGTGTTCCATGCTAGGAAGAAGATACAAGTATAAAATAAGAAAAACTTTAAGCAATGAAGAGATAATTGTAAATGATCTATATCTTACAAAAAGTATGATGGGATCCTTGTCAAGGATAAACAAATATTAAAGAAGGATGATATACTCATCTAAAGATAACTACCTCCATAAAGAAGGGAGAGATTCAAACAAAGATGAAAACTTTAACACTAAAGGAAGAAGTAGACCAAGAGTACACATATTACTAGTTACTAGGAGAGTGGATTCTTGATGAAGGATTATACATTTCAACACCAAAGAGAGATAATTTATTAAAAGATATTTTCTTTCAAGCAAGGAGAGGTCCTAATCAAGGATGTACACCTCCAAGCATTAAATAATTGTCAAATTAAAACTATAAGAATTTGCAAATAGCAAAGATTGAACAAAGGATCTAGAGGTTAAAGAAAAGCACAAGAGAGATGATATGAATGCAATGAAGATATTGAATTGATCCAATGAATTCACCTTGATTGATTGATTACATAATAGGCCTCCTTATATAGGAAAGGCGATAAGAGAGAAACAAAAGGAGCTGATAAGATATCACCTATGCTAGGTGTAATCACATGTCCACCAAATGTGGATCATCCTCCATTATGCAATAAAGTATGTGCAATGGATTAGGATGATAATGTGATAAGAGCACGAAAGGTGGATCTCACACACAAAGAGGTATGTGAAGACAACTGGGTAAGTGAACAAAGATGGGGGACCAAAAAGTTGCCACTATTTTTTTTGGCCCCCCATCGCGCATAGTGCACACACACTAAAGGGTGTGCACCCTATAGGGTGTATGCCCTATGGCTTGGGCAATGCAAACAAAGTGCATGCGCCAAATAGGGTGCACGCCAAATAGGGTGTACGCGCTTTGCAAATATGCCAAAATTTTCACACCGTGGGCTATGAAAATCATAAATTTACATAGGGCATGCGCCCTATAGGGCGTACACCCTATGTAAGATATAGATTTATATAGTGAGAGAGAGAGAGGGGGGTAATTTATACAAAGAGAGGCAGGGTAATTTATACAAATATAACATTTAAGTATAAGTTTGATAAGTTTAATTTCTTATACTTTAAGTTATATTTGTATAAATTATAATTATAATGCTTTTAGGATGTTTGGGATAGGGTCCAATTTCATAGGAGTTAACATGCAGATTCTAGATTTGAAAAAATTCTAGACTTAGCCAAATTTCAGGATTTAGCAAGCCTTCAGTAGGGTTACCTCCCAAAATCCATCATGGATTTCTAAGGTCAAACTAAAACTAGCAAAAGGATTCCAAAGGGTTTTTAACTCATTTTATCACAAATCACTCGGTTTCAACCCCATCTCTATGATAGACTTAGCTTATCTCTCACCCAATTCTCTCTCTCTCTCTCTCTCTCTCACAGACACACACACACAACACACACACAAACAAAAACATCACCCTCTCCTCTCTCTCTCATCACCATCTCTCTCCCCCTTATCTACTCTCTCTCTCTCTCTCACACACACACAAAAAAAAAAAAACATCACCCTCTCTCTCTCTCTCATCTATTCTCTCTCTCCTCTCTCTCTCTCTCTCTCTCTCTCTCTCACCCCCTTATCTACTCTCTCTCTTTCATTACCTCTCTCTCACTCTCTCACTCTGGAGAGAAAGAGTGAGATAAGGGAGAGAGAGAGAGTA